>CM032455.1:17000902-17202644 GCA_019049505.1 Pachyrhynchus sulphureomaculatus | reverse complement strand
AACATGAGTTCAAAAAATGTATATAATGTAATACCTGCGAACACTTTTCTTTGTGTTATTTTTAAATCGCTGTCCCCACCCCTTATCTCGAAAAGTACCGATCAAAAAAATTTGAAAAAACTCTAGAATATTCTCTACAGGGTATAGATTATACGAAAATTATCATGAGTGCATTACCTTCAATAATTCAAGGTCATCAGTTTTCAGTATAGATCGGAAAAAAAAAACTTTGTTGAAAACTCATTTGGGGTGTGTTTTGTGAAGTCATTAATCATTTTATACCTCCATATCAAAATTTTTTATTTTAAAAGCAAACAATGCACGGAACACTAATTACGCAAGTCCGACTTATTACCAACTAATTTATTTATTTATTATATTTAAGAATTTTTAATTTATTTTTTTAGTGAATGTAATTTACTGAAATAGAGATGGATTCAAGTCTAAATAATATTTCAGGTATTGAAAAAATAGGTAAAGTTCTACAAAAAATCTTGGTACCTAATTTTGAAATTAAAAATGGTGTACATTTGGATTTATTTTTGACCCGTTTGCTTGGTAAAAATGGTAAGTAAATTATCAAAAAGAACAGATTTTTGGTTGGTGGATTCAAGTCTATATATATATATTCAAGTCATATTGCAGATAATGAAAAAACAAGTAGAGTTTTATAAAAAATCTTAGTGCCTAATTTTGAAATTAAAAATGGTGTACATCTGAATTTATTTTTGACCCGTTTGGTGGATAAAAATGGTAAGAGAGAAAGAAAGAATTTTTGAGAACACAGCAAATTTTTGTTTTATTGCAACAGAAACTACACAGAGTGTTCTTCCACTTTAGTCGGACGCATTTTTTGGACAAAAACGTCTTTTTCCCGAATATTTGACACAAGTAATGAAAGCACATCGATCTTACAAGACGCTTCTATTATTATCAATAATGAAAAAGCCACATTTAAATAGTGAACCGTCTATTTCGGGATTTAACGCCTTAAAAAAAAATTGTAAAATCTTTATATCCAATACTACAAAAAATACTGTACAAAAAACTGTGGAAATTACATTAAGTCCTTACAACAATATGTTGGAAAAATCACTAAACAAAAGACGTATAATATAAAAGACACGAGCCTCCCCTATAGCAGAAGCTGCCGGCTGGGGGGGGGGGAATAAAACAATTTTTTGTCGACGTCTGACCAAAAATTCTTTCTAGTCTATAATAAATAACGAGGAACAATCCATCCCAACATTTATTTTATTATCTTTTTTACTAGGAAGCAAATAAAATTTTAGTGAATTACCTAGAATATTGAAATATTTAAACTTTATTATTGAAATACGCTATTTGAGGGCAAAATAAAAATAGAATTTCAAATAGGTTTTTCTCTGAACTTTTTCAAGATAAATACCCAAATGGTAAACGGACATATTTTTGTATAATTCATTTAGGTAATTTTATTTAACTTCAATTGTGCTGTGTGGAATGTACATTCATACGAAATAAACAAATAAATAAATGTATTTTAAATGTTCACTCGATCTCCATATAAAATATCTTAAGCTGCCCGTGACAACTTTAAAACTTAACCAACTGTACCAATGACACAATCTGTCACTTACTGCTGTATTCTACACTTCCTGCAAATTTTTTAATCATTATATCAGTCCATCTCTCTTTAAAAACATTGACCTTTACGACACCTTACCTCCGTTATTGGTAAACATTCATTAAAAAAGAAAAGAAAAAACCCACCGTAGCAGCATATACGCTTTAAGCTTCTCTGGAATGCGGAAACAAAGAAGCCGCAAACCTTTCGGTTTTAGAATAGAAAAATATATTAATATTTTTTTTATCAAATATATTTGAAAAAAGCCGACTGATGGGATAAAAAAAAAAACGACTTTCTGTCTGATTTAAGTATTTTGATATTAGGGAGTTCCTCAGTGTGCTGCGAAAAAAATTACCATGACATTATTTCTTTAGGGTCGATGTTTTCTTCATTATTGAGATCCGCTCTTTTAGGTGAATTTTCTACAATCGGTCTTGATACAAGATCCACCAGTTCCAATATATGCAGTAAATTCCATAACACCCGGTATATATATATATATATATATATATATATATATACAATATATATATATATATATATATATATATATATATATATACATATATATATATATATATATATATATATATATATATATATATATATATATATATATATATATATATATATATACTACTGCAACACCTCTTGAGAAAGCTGACCTGTTGGCTAGATTTTTTACTTTACATTCTACTGTCGATTTGCAAGGAAAACCACCACCAACTATTCCCATAGTGCACGATATCGTCTTCAGACAGCGTATTATAAAACCTATTTTAATGAAGTTAGACACGTTGACAGAATACCTACCATGGTACTAAGAAATATGAACGAGCGAACTACCTCCAGTTTCTGTAGATTTTTCAACCTATCCTGCAGAAAGGGAATATTTCCCTCCCGTTGGAAATATGCTGCAGTTGAACCGATACCCAAAAAAAGAAAGAAGACCTTGCCAAAAAACTGCCTACCAGTGGCACTCTTTTCAATAATATCGAAAGTTATGGGAAAGGCTAACAATCAGCATCTTTCAAAACATTTAAAATGAGTGAACATTATTAACAATCAGTGTGGTTTTCGTAAGTAAAGATAAATAAGAGATCTTTTAATATATGTGACACATCTTTGGAACAAGGCAATTAAACATTTTGGAGAATCTCGAGTCGACCAATTAACCTAGAAAGGGCCGAAGAGATACAAACGCGAGTAGGTGTAGCAAGAGAACAACGGTCACCGTTTCTCTTTGTCAAGCACGCGACCGGGTATTTGAATTCTTGGCTGGATGCTGTAAAGCCATTGTAATCTAGAAACAGAACAGAAAACCAATATAACCAAATCTAAATATTAGTTGAAAGTGTTTTTAACGTTACAGTTGGTATTTGTTCTAAATTTATTTTTATTAATATTTGAGGGAGTGTGTAAAGTTTCTTCAGTCGCCTTTAATGTTCACTGTAGACAGGAATTCGTGTATTGAACCATACTTAAGAGACAAAACCGAAACTGTGAGGGCATCTGAGGTGTTGTTAGCAGAGAGCGTGATCTACATTGGAGTTCCCCAAGGCTCAGTGCTGGGTCTAATACCTTTTTAATATATATTAACGAGTTGCCAGATCTCAACAATGCAGCTAGGTACACTCTCTTTGCTGACGAGACTATGGTGGCATTCGCCGCTAATACAATTGAGGAATCGTTTGAAGGTTCCTTGGCGGCACGAGAGAGGGCTAAACAGTGGTTTGTTGTAAATAGACTTTAAATAGCGGCAAGACCAAACGGGTTGTTTTTTCATTGAGAGAAGTGTATGACTTGAATGGGGGACTGTATGAGATGAGACTTTTGGGTGTATATTTGGATCCGAAACTGCATTGGGGTACACACATAGGCAAGATGTGTAAAAAATTGAGCAAACATTTTTTTGTACTCCGAAATCTTGCACAACGCGTATCTCAACAAGTATTACGAAATACCTATCACTCACTATTTCACTCTCATCTTGCTTATTCCATCCACGTCTGGGGACACTCTGCACATACCTATCGAGTATTCAGCTTGCATCCTAAAGCACTGAGAATACTGGATAGACTTAGTTTCAGGGATGACTGCATTTGTATTGCTCAGAATTTTAACACAGTACATTCTTGAGAATATCCGGTTCTTAATGCGATATGTTCATTCCTACATAAGCCATGGAGATGTGCATTATCCAGACATCAGGCATAAAGAAAATCTTATTCCAACATATTGGACGCTGAAGAAACGTCAGACGGGACCTGGGTACTGGGCCGTCAAATTTTTTAATATATTACCGCAAAATATTAGAGATCTACCAGACAAAGAATTTGAAAAATATGTTAAAAAAATTCTGGTAGAAAATGCTATTTACTCCATAAACGAATACCTCTGTTATAAGTTTTAGGTTCTATGTTTTGGTTTTGAACTTCTCGAGAATCTCGAGCGGTTGCTCTTGACATATCTAAGGCATTCGACCGTGTTTGGCACGATGGGCTGTTGGCTAAGCTACGCTCTTATGGTATGTCTGAAAAGTTCTGTTTGTGGCTCTCATGTTTTCCTCAGAGAGCGTTCTTTACGAGTGGTAGTCGACGGATTTCTTTCTAACACCTTCACTATCAACGCCAGTGTACCTCAAGGCTCCATACTGTCTCCTACTCTCTTTCTCATTTACATTAACGATCTGCTGGAAAAGATCGAGAAGCCAATCTACAGCTTTGCAGATGACAGTACTCTTATCTCTTCATTCACTTTGAGCGCTCAGACATCGACTATTCAGACAAATATCTGCAGACAGCAGGAAGTCATTCAACTTAACAAAGACCTGGAAGAAATTCTGTCTTGGGGTGGCAGTTACCAAGTGGAATTTAACGCTAAAAAAACCCAGGCGGCAGTTTTTTCTAAAAAAATTAACGTTGCTGAACCCGACATAGTTATGTCTGTCGGGGCAGTCCATTCCTCTAACATCGTCACTCATTTAGTATAACTGGTATGATCTAAAATAATATTATGAGCCTTAATTCGGCAAGAAAAATATCCAAATTATGTTTAGTACAATTAGAAAACATATCCGAGTATATATACCTCGGACGCAAAATACAGCTGCGAAAAGAGAACCAAACAGCAGAAATTTCTCGAAGAGTGGGTCTTGGTTGGGCAGCTCGGGTTTATTTATTCCTATAAACCTCAAAAGGAAAACGTACGAGTCGTGTGTACTTCCAGTTCTTACGTACGGTTTTGACACGACGTGTATATGCTTGCTCCCAGATGAGGAAATCCGGAGAATACGGCTCACTGTAAACTGTACTCCCACCGAGTACAGTTTACAGCGAAGAGCAACGTGAATCGTTTTTTCCGCACTCGTGCCGCTCCTGGAGCGCTTTAGGGACTTCCCTGCAGCACGTGTGCTAGACCCATAAAAAAAAGAACTTTATTTTTGTGGAGTTTGTCTCCATACTCTCTTAATGTTTCTTTCATAAGTGTAAGTGGCTTAGGATCAGTACGGTAGCTACATTTTTTTATTATATCATTATTTATTGACGTGTGTAAGACAGTTTTTTTTTGTATAATTTAGCATAAATCAACAGTACTAAGTGTCTGTGCCTTTGCGTGTCAGTAGTATTTGGCTTCATCATACTTCATTAGAAGATCAAAAAGTAGAATGAAAGTGAAAGTTTCAATTTTCTATGTTTAATCGTCCTGTCATTATCTTAAGTTATAAAAAACATTTTTGTTTGACTTTTTACAAAATAGTACTTCACACCAGTAGTTAGAAAAATCATATTGAAGTTTATAGTTAAGGAGGACCACTGTTTTACCACGCTGTAAGAAAAAGAGTGCAGAGAGGATGTTTATAGCAACCAGAATTTGGCGGGATCAATTCTCTGTTTTCCTGCCAAGCTCTTATTACAGTGTTATAAAATAGTGTTTTTCTTAATTACAAACGCTCATATCTGAAAGGTTAGACATAGTATATGATACATATGAAATTATATTAATTTTACAGATAATTTAAAAATATGAAAATATACAGGGTCATTAAATTAACCAACTTAATACCGTATAGTCAATCTTACACCCCAAAATTTCATTATTTTATTTAATGTTTATTTTTGTGAAGTTTTAGGCGGTTTTGGATTTTAAGCCAAGCATAGTTGACTTAAAAACCAATTTAAATAATTTCCTAATTTTTAGAAAACAATAAATCCTCATATTTGCAAGGTGATAAACAGTTAAAAAGTCAGTTATGTCAATGGATAATTGAAGCATCTGATTTGTGGGGAAAAAGTAATGCATGTCCACCAGTGCCGATTTTATTATTTGCTCTGAATTTAACCGGTCAGCTCTGTGAGGATGAAGGCACATTTTTTCAACTGATTTGTCGAAATGTATTTGAAAACCTAATAAGTAAGTTTAGGAGTTTATTTTACATAAACATAAATATAACTGGACCAACAGAAAAGGATTTAATAATATCTGTAATTCTATATTAAGCAATTAACTTCTTTTTTTCTGGTCTCCTTCAGAGGGCCCATTGTACCCCACTGTTCAATTTGTTGTAAATGACTTGGCGAGTGTAATTGAGCATTCTTCAGTAATCATGTTCGCCGATGACCTTAAATTGTACAGGAGTATTGAGCGGTGGGGCGACTCATTGGGACTCCAGAGTGATTTGGATGCCCTTTGGGTCTGGTCTTGATCTAATAATTTGTTGTTGAATATCAAAAAATGTTGTTGCATCAGTTTCTTTAGGGGTACTAGAAAATTCAACACTGACTACTCAATTAATGATAGAGCTTTGCGGCGTGTCACAGTCGTCAGGGATCTTGGGGTCTGGTTCGATGAGAAATCCTTTATTATGCATATTTCTAGGATAAGCCTAAAAAGACTCCCAGTCTCCTTGGTTTTGTGACTAGGAATTGTGGTGAATTATTCGTGGATATCGCCAAATTGTTGTATACCTTATTGATGAGGTCAAATCTTGAATATTCCACTATTATCTGGTGGCCCCACTATCGAGCTCACATTTACACCCTTGAACATGTAGAAAATAAATTCCTTCGCTTTACGGGTAGTAAGCTTAATATTAATTTTGATTATTACCATAGGTCAGATATGCTGCATAGGTTGAACTTAGACATACTGTAGGTGAGGCGGGTGCGATTTGATTTGTGCTTTGTCTTCAAACTTATCCATGGATTGATAGACTGTCCCCGTCTCTTGTCCAGGATTAATTTTAATACCCCCTACCGTGACTTACGTAACCTTCAACTCTTTCATATACCATTTCATTCCAACAATTATGGGCAACATTCGCCTGTCGATAGACCCTTCCGAACTTAAAACAACTTGTACAGGGTGAGTCAAGAGTAAAGTTCATTATCTTATTTGTTTCGGGAATGACGAATAAATGTGAAATACAATAGTTTTAGGGAATATTAAGATGCACAGTTTAAAATTATTTTTGAGTATACAGGGTACTTCAAAAAAGTGTGGCCGATATAACATATGTTTTTTTTAAATGGAGCATTCTATCGCCATTGTTTCTGAAGGTGGAATACTCATAATAGGTGCAAGCGTTCTATAGAGATGAAAAAAAAAGGTATATGCAAAAAAATTTGAGTTAGATGCTACAGGGTGTTCAAAATAAATTTATGCATTTCGACTATTTTGAATTGAAAAATCTTAATTTTTTTAAATGGCACACCCTGTACATTATTATTTTTTCTGATAGAATTTACAAAACCCTCCAACTTTTGTTAAATATGTCATATACCTATTTCTATTAGTTTTCGATATATTTTGAATTTTTCAATTGTTACTCTTACGCTATAACATCATAGTTGCCAAGACAAAACAAAAATGTAGGCGTTCTCAAATTTTGATATGTCTATTAAGCAAGTAAAAATAGTTTAATTTGTTGTAGTAAGTAACGTATGAAGGTAATAGTTATGGATTTTCCTAAAAATGAATTAATTGATATGGTTTATATATTGGGCGAGGCGGGAAAAAATTGTCTTTTGGTAGTAAAGCTTTACGGAGCGAAGTACCCTAATAGACGTATACCATCTAGAAAATCTTTTCAGTGCTTAATGGAATGGTTTGATGGTAGTGGTAGCGTTGAGTATACGAAACGGAAAGTAGTAAATCAGAATGCTACTAATGAGGAAAAAGAAATGGAAAGATTTTACTTCATGTTGAAGATAATCCCCAGGTCAGCAGCTGTCAACTAGCTGACTTATCTGACACATCCCAATCTACGGCTAGTCGCACCACGAGAAAATACAAGTATTATCTCTTTCATATGGAACTACACCAAGAACTTCAAGATCGTGATTTTGAACTACGAGTAAATTTTTGTACCACCATGAATAGAGCAATAGAGGCCGATCCAAATTTTTTTATCCAAAATAATGTTTTCTGATGAAGCTACTTTTCGCAGTAATGGAGCAGTTAACAGCCATAACATGCATTATTTTTCAACAGTTAATCCATTTTGGGCCCGGGAAGTTCAAAACCAAAACCATTAGTTCCTTAATGTATGGTGTGGAATATTATATTTTCGAATTATTAGTCCATATTTTTTCCACGAACCGCTTAACGGGCCTAGATATCTAAATTTTTTGCAAAACGAATTACCACAACTTCCTGAAGAAGTTGATAACTTTGAAAGGGAAGAAATGTGGATTCAACAAGGCGGAGCTCCTGCTCATTGCCACGGGAAGTTCGGGAATTTTTAAACGATCGTTACCCACAAAAATGGATCGGTAGGTATGGATTCGTTCAGTGGTCCCCTCGATCATGTGACTTAATACCTCTTCTTTTTGTGGTGCTAAAGGTCGTGTTTATGTGAATTCCCCTCCAACATCAGTAGATACGGAATTTAGGATACGGGATGCGTGCAGGACAATAACGCCCCCTTTATGCTAAGGATAGTGAAGAAAAATATAGCAAAACGACTAAACTGTGTATTCAAGTAGATGAGCATATTTTTGAACATTTATTACGTCATAATAATTATTCATCAGATAAGTTAAACTATATTAAAATTATTATTAACTATTTGTTTATGTTTTCACAATAGCGTAAGTGTATTAAAAACAAGGGTAAAAATTGAAAAATTAAAAATAAATTGAAAACTATTAGAAATAGGCATATGACATACTTAATAAAAGTTGGAGGATTTTGTAAAATCTATCAGAAAAAATAATAATATACAGGGTGTGCCATTTAAAAAATTTGAGATTTTTCAATTTAAATTAGTCGAAATGCATAAATTTATTTTGAACACCCTGTAGCATCTAACTCAAATTTCTTTTCAGATATTTATTTCATCTCTATAGAACGCTCGTACCAATTATAAGTATTTCCACCTTCAGAAACAATGGCGCTACTGGCAATTTTTTTCCAAAACAAAAAAAAATTGAGATATTAGAAAAACTACTAGGTTTAGGTATAAAACATTATTGTTAAAAAAGTTATAAAATTTTACGCAGATGTTCCAATTAAAAAAACGTATGTTATATCGGCCACGCTTTTTTGAAGTAGCCTGTATACTCAAAGAAATAATTTTAAACTGTGCACCTTAACATTCCCAAAAACTATAGAAAATAGGATATGGGATGCGTACAGGACAATAACGCCCTTTATGCCAAGGAAAGTGAAGGAAAATATAGTAAAACGACTAAACATGTGTATTCAAGTAGACGGGCATAATAATTAATCATTAGATAAGTTAAACTATATTAAAATTATTATTAACTATTTGTTTATATTTTCACAATAGCATAAGTGTATTAAAAACAAGAGTAAAAATTGAAAAATTCAAAATAAATCGAGAACTATTAGAAATAGGTATATGACATACTTAATAAAAGTTGAAGGTTTTTATAAAATCTATCAGAAAAAATAATAATATACAGGGTGTGCCATTTAAAGAACTTGAGATTTTTCAATTTAAAATAGTCGAAATGCATAAATTTATTTTGAACATCCTGTACCATCTAACTCAAATTTCTTTACATATATCTTTTTTTTTTCATCTCTATAGAACGCTTGTACCAATTATAAGTATTCCACCTGCAGAAACAATAGCGCTACTGGCAATTTTTTACAGAACTGAAAACTAGTATTTTTTAAAAAAAATTGAAATATTAGAAAAACTACTAGGTTTAGGTATATAGCATTATTAATAAAAAAAATTTATGCAGAATTTAAAAATAAATTAGAAAATAGGATGTTCCATTTGAAAAAACATATATTAAATCGGCCACACTTTTTTGAATTATCCTGTATAGGGTAAATCCGGGATATGTGCTCAACTTTTTTTATTTTACCTCTTAACATACAAATAATACGCACATGATTTTCATATGTGCACTAACTTTGGTACTTCATTTAATCACCTCGTACTACTTTTTGTAGACTAGTCAATAAATAAACCGTATATTTTGAGTTTAAAATAAAACTGCATAACGGGATTGATGCCTCGTATGCGGTATATATGCCCCAAACCTAATTTTTTGGAGGGGATAGATGCCCTTTGCAAGAAAACAAACATTTGGAATATATGTTTTGAATCAACATTATTATTTATTAAAATATGTGCATATATATATATATATATATATATATATATATATATATTATATATATATATATATATATATATATATATATATATATTCTTTTTAGCTATTTTTTTCAATTATTTAAGATGATGTTACTAGTTTACTAAACATGGACAAAAATAAACATATTAATTAAAACACTAGGTATAGAGATCAATCATCTTAGGTACAAAAATATAATCGTCTTAAAAACTGCAAAACTATTTCGCCATTTTGGTGGCAATAATCTGCATTCGCCCACATTTGTTGCAATAATTGCGATATAATGTGCATGTTTCGTGGAGCCACTTGTGGCACATAACACAACGGATCCAATCTACTTTGGATTTGGTGTTACTATAATAGTCAAGACATTCCACGCAATGATCCTCAGCTAGATTCTTATCATCTACTCCATCATTTTCATCATTAGAACTATATATTAAAGCAGGCTTTGCCTTTTTGAATATTTCTTTGGTTTTGGAATAAGTTTTGTCGTGTTTTTGTTTCTTTGTCTTTTGTTTTTTTTATTTCTTCAACTTCAAAACTACTGTTCTCATTCTCTTTATTATCGTCTTCACTAGAACTGTAAAATTTCATAGCTTGTTCGCTTCCTCAGTTTTCTTTTAATTTTCTCTTTATATTTTCTTTGTCTTTCAATGCTATTCTTGTTGTTGTTTTCTTTTTCATTTTTATCAGCTTCAATACTATCCTCAATAATATCTGTATCGCTTGACTTATAATCACTTGAATTATTTCTTTTTTGCTTCTTAGCTTTAGTTCTTTTCAAATCAACTTTTTCTTTAACTTTTTACTGATCTTTTTTGCTTTTCACTGGTATGCCTTGTTCTAGCTTATGAATATGTGTGACCAGCCGACGTTCATTTTCGAATCCAAGAGTTGGATGTTTTCCTAAAAAAATTGTAGTTATTAGTTAGGCAAAATAAAAAAAAAATTACTACCTGCCCATAATTAAACGAGGTAGGTAAGTATTCTCAATCCGAAGCAATATTATTATAAATGCACACGTGCAATCATAAAAGTAGGTACCTAATGGTATTATTTTCTTATTTTGTGTAGCAAACCGCCGACGTAACGTCCTAGATGGTATTCCGTGTCTTTTTGCTATATCATTGACGCTAAGTCGTTTATCTTGCATTTCTGCTATTGCTGCAGCCAATGTGTCCTCGGTCCAAGTAATGACACGCGGTTGGGCGCCGGCTTTACACTTGTATTTACGGGGCATTTCCAATCTGAATCATATAACATACACTTAATTACGGCAAGGGATAGATGCCCTTAAAGCCAGCATACATTAAGGTGAAGTAGGGATAGACGCTCTTAGGGGCGACTATCCCAAAACATATCGGGGCATATATCCCTTTTCACAGGAATAGATACCTTCGAAAAAAAATGGTAAATACGTTTATTTTATCCTAAAAATGTAATTAATAATAATCTACATACCCTACTCCTTATTCAGAAGTAAAAATAAAATAAACTTATATGTTAACTCCAAAATTATAAGGGGCTGAAAATCATCCACAAAGTAAAATCTCGACTGTTTGGCTCGTCACTGTCATTAGCGGTCCTTCGCACAACCGCACGCACCAACGCTTTGTGGCAGATTGAAGTGAGGGACGGGCACGTTCGTATTATAAGGCATTCTTTTGTTTACGCGTCTTACATTTCACACAAATGTAATGAGGCGTCTATCCCGCTGTAGCGTATATTCCGGACTTACCCTACTCAAAAATACTACTAAAACTATTGTATTTAACATTTTTTTTGTCATTCCCGAAACAAATAAGATAATGAACTTAACTCTATCGTTGACTCACCCTGTACATTGGTGCACTCTGTTTGGCTTTAAAGCACAGTTATCTAGTTTAATTTGAATGGCTGGTCACTCCTGTATTCTGTTAGTATTTTTCCTGTTACGCACTGATTGTTCTTACCAACTTGTAAATTATTTTATTTTCCTACAAGCATATAATTTGTAAAAATGGGGCAACCCGTGAATTTAACTAATAAATAGTAGAGTTCCATTAAATTCAATTAAGTTTAAATAACAATTAGGATAACAGAGTTTAGTTAATTTTATTAGATTCTGTAAAGTCTCTGATTTAATTTCTCAGTGCCAACTGGTACCAGCAATTAAGGAGGTTTCTCGATGTGACTGCTGAAATTTGAAGCTTATTTCAGGATTTTTTTTTGATAACAAAATAAAATACAATATTTTCATTTTTTTATATGTTATTATTGATATCTTAAACTATACAAAAAATTTTTTTTTAGTTTATTTAATAATACTTTGTTCACGTTCTTTGCGGTCAAAGTGATTTTCTCAAAAAAAAGGTGCGTGGGTGGTGGAATGCTCATCTCCATTTATAATGATCTGTAACAAAATATCCAAATTAATTACACAGCCCCACAAAAAAAAAAAGTGGGGTATACTTTTGATGCGATATATCAGATCCGTAGTATTTTTGCCCGTAAGACCAACTAAACTAATTCCGCCTCCTGAACCACTTGATGCTGATGTTATGGAAACAAATGATTTCACCTTATCAGTTTATGCCGAAAACATTGAGACTGTCGAAAAAGATTCAAACACTGTTACTAATGAATGTTCTAGTGACAACCTATCATATACTAGTGACACAGATAAAGAATTTCTACCATACAACCGTAAACCAGAACCAATACTCGTATCACAGTCAGAACTTAGTGATCTAGTCAGAGATTTAGGCTTATCCAAAGATGGTTCAGAGCATCTTGCTTCCTTTTTAAAGAAAAGACATTTACTTAAGCCAGAAGCTACGATTTTCTTATTATAGAAACAGAGATGAAGAATTTCGAAAATATTTCACAATGGACGAGGAATTGTCACTTTCATATTGTACAGATGTAAAAGATCTAATGGATGAATTTCAAAATAACTCATACGATCCTGAAGAATGGAGACTGTTCACTGATTCTTCTAAACGGAGCATTAAGGCAGTTTTGCTGCATAATACCAACGTTTACGCTCCCATTCCGATTGCTCATTCCACAGTTATGGAAGAGCAATATGAAAAAATGAAGCAGCTTTTGATAAAAATAAAATATGCTGATCATAACTGTAAAATTTGTGGAGATCTGAAAATTGTAACAATATTGCTTGGCCAACAGTAGGGGTTTACACTTTATCCCTGTTATAAATGTCTGTGGAATAGCAGAGACAGGGAACGTCATTATAAGAAAAAAATTTGGCTAACAAGAGAATCGTTCACTCCTGGTGAAAATAATGTATTGTTTCCACCATTGGTAGATCCAGGAAAAGTTCTTATTCCCCCGCTTGACATTAAGCTTGGACTTATGAAGCAATTGACGAGAGCATTGGATACAAACGGCCCATGTTTCAAATGTTTGCATAAAAAATTTCCGAAATTTTCTGAAGCTAAAATTAAGGCAGGCGTATTTGACGGGCCACAAATAAGAAAATTGTTTCAAGATTCATTATTTGTTACTAAAATGAATAAAGTTGAAAAAGCTGCTTGGCTTAGTTTTAAAGAAGTCGCAACACACTTTTTGAGAAATAATAAAAGTCCTAAGTACAAAGAAATAGTCGAGAAAATGGTAAAAAATTTTCAAACATTAGGTTGCTTAATGAATCTAAAATTACATTTCCTGGACTCCCACATCGATGATTTCCCAGATAATCTTGGTGACTACAGTGAGGAGCAAGGGGAACGTTTTCACCAAGATCTGAAAATCATAGAAAATCGGTATCAAGGACGATGGGATGACCATATGCTAGCGGACTATTGCTGGTCGCTAAAAAGAGAAACAAGTCCTCAAAAGCGTTTGGGCAGAAAGCCTTTGAATAGGTCATTCGCGGAAAAAAGAACAAGATACAGCCAAAAAAAAAGGAAAGTTAGGCGCGGGTCTAACCTTCACAATTCTAGGGCTTAAGGGTCTACTGTTTGAGAGCATATGGTTTAAAAGTCCTGGTTTTGAGTTTACTGGGTCTCATTTTTAAAGTTACAGGGTTATTGAGGTCTATTTTTTGAGGTTACAGGGTGTGGGAGTCTAAGGTTTCAGGGTTTAGGGTTTAAGGGTATCAGGTTTGAGGATTCCCCAACTGTATACCAAATTTGGTAGGAATCGGTTGATTTTCAAAAATTGTGTCCGCCATCTTGGATCCGCCATTTTGAATTTTGCAAATCCGACCTCAGATTCATGATCAGTAACCCAAAAAACCCCCGAGTACCAAATTTGGTAAGAATCGGTTGAATTTTAATTTGAATTCGTTTTTGCATTCGAGAAGCACTATATCTGTCTGATTTATTGAGGTTAGAAAGAAAACAGAACTGTATGGCTTAATCCAACCGATGAATATTAGCTTAGCGTGTCCGAATACATATTAATACATCTTTGGATTCATGAAAAAGCTTGAATCAATTTTTTAGGAGTATATTTTTCTTAATTTTTACTAATTTTTACCTATTTTTTGAGGTTAGAAAAAAATTGGGATGTGATGGCGATATTCTGTCAGATTCGTGATCAGCGGGCAAAAATACTACGGATCTGATATATCGCATCAAAAGTATACCCCACTTTTTTTTTTTGTGGGGCTGTGTTATGATTCAATAAACATATCTCTATCGTGTTACCTTGGATTAGATATTTATGTAAACAAAAACAAAATGGCAGACTTGTAAAAGAAAATTTCAAAAATCGTTTTGAATTTCGTTGAAAATCAAGAAATAAATTAAGGAATTATGAATAAAACTAAATGATTCTACGTGATCCGATAACCAATTGTATGTAGAACAACGTATAAAAATTTTAGCCCAATCACATAGATATAATTTTGCCTCTGCTTGCCGCAAACCAAAAAAAAGTGGTTTCGAGAAAAACGAATTTAAAGTTTTTGTAACGGATTTTGTTATAGAAACTTATACTTACACTAACTAGCTTCAAAGGTTTCATTTTCAGCGCTAGTATAAGGGTACCGAAAGAACAATAGAGCAGGTCAGATCGTTGTAGCTGCCGTGGGTCAAGTGGTAGGCTACTACGACGCGCTCTCTTCTGTGTGCTATAACTTCGTAAATATGTAGAAGTTCGGTCTGAAATTTTTACAGTACACTTTCAATATATTTTATTTTAGAAATAACACGTAGGCTGAAAAGTTTTTGGTCTGGCTACTTAAAACACATTTTTCTTTTGCAAAATTCGACTTTATTTATCAATATAGTCTCCCTCAAGAGCGACACAATCAGTCCAACACTTTTCTAACATTTCTATACCTTTCTTGTAGAAGGATTTGTCTTTGCCTTCAAAAAATACCTTAGTGCTACGGGGCATTGTCTTGATGAAAGAGCACTTTTTTTCTTGTTTATTTGGGGGCGTTTCTTTGCAATTTCTGCCTTCAAACGCACCAATAACTTCATATACTGTCCACTCAGCTGACTGCCGATTTGGTTCCGGTGTGTAGTGGTGGATCCACGTTTCATCCATTATTACATACCGCATGAAAAAATCCTTTTTATTGCCCTTAAACAGATCCAAACAGTGCTCAAAATCATCAACACGTTGTTGTTTTTGGTTCACTGTGAGCAAACGCGGTACCCATTTCGAACAGAGCTTTCTCATGCCCAAATGTTCATGCAAAATATGACCAACACGTTCTTTTGATATCTTTGGGGGATCAGCTACATATCTCACGCAATTTGACTTTACGACCATCCAAAACAATTTTGTGAATTTTTTGATGTTTTTCGGTGTAACCACCTCATTTGGATGTCCAGAGTGTTCAGCATCATTTGTGTCTGTACGACCACGTTTAAATCCAGCATACCAATAAATGATGAATGATTTTCCAGGGGCAGAATCCCTGTAACACTTATCAAGCCATTGTTTTGCTTGAACACTATTTTTTCCCATCAAAAGACGGTGTTTAATCAACACACGAAATTAGATTTTTTCCATTGTTTTGAAAATATCAAAAGTAGTGTCACTAAAACCACTGTAACTTGTAAACTAATCGTCCAAATGTCATAAAATTTTGGCACGTATCGTTTGAAGGTGGGTACTTTCTAAAAATCGTAAGAATTTTTTGAAAACGGCGACATCTGTGTGTCAGACCAAAAAACTTTTCAGCCTATGTGTTATGTAAGAAAAAAAAAATATGGATTTTTGAAGCCGTCACACCGAGAAACCGCCTTAAATCATCTGATAAGTGGAGTTTTTCTTTTCTAATTTGGTACAGGAATATAAACTCTCACAATATACAAATAAACAATTGTCATTTTTTTACCCTTTGCTAACAGTTTTTCTTTTAATTTAGGGGTAGCTGAAGCAACTTCAAATGAATACCCTAGTGTAAAAGTTGGAATAATAACATTATTTTGTTCATTTTTGGAACATAAAAGTGGGGTACAATGGATAATGACTACGCCTCACCGGAATCACCTTTTAAATTTGGGACTCAATATCGATACAAGAACATATATCAAACAGAAAGTGTAAGTAGTGGACTAAGCTCAACCAAACTTCACATAACTGTTACTTACCAAGGAAAACACCACTTACTATTCCCATATTGCAGTCAAGGATGCCCGATGTTGTCTTCAGACAGCGTATCATAAAACGTATTTTAATGAAGCTAGACACCAAAATCTCGAGAGGTTGCTCTTGACATACCCAAGGCATTCGACCGTGTTTGGGGCGATGGGCTGTTGGCTAAGCTACGTTCTTATGGTATGTCTGAAAAGTTCTGTTTGTGGCTCTCACGTTTCCACAGAGAGCGGTCTTTACGAGTGGCAGTCGACGGATTTCACCTTCACTATCAACGCCGGTGTACCCCAAGGCTCCGTACTGTCTCCTACTCTCTTTCTCATTTATAATAACGATCTGCTGGAAAAGACCGAGAATCCAATCTAAAGCTTTGCAGATGACAGTACACTTATCTCTTCATTCACTTTGAATGCTCGAACATCGGCTACTCAGACGAATATCCCCCTCAGGGGCTAGTGGAAACATTTCCACTAGTACGGAGAGTGACATCCCTGAGGGTCCCGAGTCATGTTTGTGGTGTCCAGTATTGTCCTTCTTGTAAATTGGTAATCCTAAGGTGTGAGAGACCGTGCCAATGGAATGCATAGCTCAGCCATAGTGAGTCATGAACGGTTCCTGTTGGACACCGAGCGACCTCCGGCAGTATTCAGCTTTACCATGACATCCTGGCTCTGTCATGGCGGACTAACCATTTCCAAGGCTACTCGTGGGAACACTATGAACCCAATTTCAAATTTTCCTTATTAAACGGGTCTAAAACGACCCCGATTAGCTACTCCTCCTATTTTATCTCCCTGGTATGATAGATACTTTCAGGTTAAAAGATTAGAAGGCTCCTTTAAGGAAATTTCCCCGTTCGTAATATATAAAAGCTTACAGGATTTTTTTGGTACCCTCTCAAATACAAAAAAAATTGGCAGACGGCTCCCTTTTAATAGAAGTCTGATCAGAGAGACAATCTGAAAAGGCCGAATCATTCAAAAAATTGCATATTTACGATGTCTCAACCGTCAAACACGCTACTCCAAATGAAATAAAAGGTGTAATAACATGTTCCGATCTTGCAAATTGCACAGATGAGGAGATTCTTGAAGGTCTGGCCGACCAGGGTGTTATTAAAGTTTTTCGAATCCCGCCCAGTAAAAAATATCCAGATCGCAAGTCATCAACATTTATTTTATCCTTTTGTACTCACACCCTCCCGGCCTCAATTAAGACAGAGCGGTATCACATTAGAGTTAGGCAATACATTCCAAACCCTCTAAGATGCTTCAAATGCCAGAAGTTTGGACATCATTCTGAAAAATGTTCTTCCCCTCAATACTGTCCTTCTTGCGGGCATCTGGCTCACGAAGAGGGATGTTGCAAAATGCCTGCAAATTGCGTAAATTGTAATGGTGAACACTCCCCTAGGTGTAGGGGGTATCCAACATACAAAAAGGAATTTGAAATACAGAAAATTAGAGTACAAAATAATTCTTCATATCCGGAAGCAAAACGAAAATTTGCATTACTAAATCCTTCTATCACTACAACATATAGCTCAATTACTTCAGCAAAGAAACCAACTTTTAAGACCACCTCTACTCAATGTGATTTCACCCCCTTACCTCCCTCTCAACCCAACTCCACCCCAAATCCTCCTATTTCCCGTCTTCCCTCCTCCCCTTCTCCGAACATTTCCTCGCCTCCTAAAATCCCCTCCTCTCTTCCCTCAACAAACTTCTCCCAATCCCGGAAAATGGATTTATCCAACATTTCTCGAAAGTCCTCCCTTCCATCCTCTACAAAAACGCCAGAGTCCAGTTTCAACTCATCCACTGACTTATCTGGCAAAGCCAAAAACACTCCAAAGCAAAAATCCTGCTCAAAGGAATCAGTTTCTTCGGATAATATGTCTCTTGACCTTTCTCTCTCGACAGATCCTCCAAAATATTCAAATAAAACCAACAAAAGAAAATAGTTTTCTTTTCATATCATGCCATTCAAGCCCATTATACAATGGAACGCGAATGGTTATCAAGCTAGAATTGAGGATCTAAAAATATTATTATCGATACACCATCCGAGCATCCTGTGTTTACAGGAAACAAACTTTAAATACCCTCAATCTACCACTTTAAAAAATTATAATCTTATCCAAAAGAATAGAGCTATTGCAAACAGAGCATCGGGAGGTGTTGCCATCTTCGCCCATGAATTCCTAGATTTTTCCCCAATAAACTTAACAACGGAGATGGAAGCCTGTGCTATCTCTGTAGTCCTTCAAACTAGAATAACTGTATGTAACATCTATATCTCTCCCTCTCAACCATTCTCCCTAGACTCTTTTCAATCCTTAATAAACTCCCTGCCCCTCCATTCCTAATAATGGGAGATTTGAACGCACACAGCCCTTTATGGGGCTCCAACTCCCATTCCCCTAGGGGTAAGGTAATAGAGGAGGCTTTGTTAAACAACAACTTATCCCTATTAAATCAAAATTCTCCAACGTTTATCTGTTCTTCATCGGGCTCTTTCTCCCACATCGACCTCTCCTTCTGTTCTCCCTCTATCTCTAACCTCTTTAAATGGGACATCCTAGATGACACAAGTGGCAGTGACCACTATCCCATATTACTACGATCTTCAATCCCAAACAATGCCCTCCCTCGGGCCCCGAAATGGAATTTTAAAAAGGCCGATTGGCGGTTTTTTCTCTCAGAAAATCTCCGTCTCCTCCCCCCTGACATACTAAATATTGATGATTACATTTCTCTATTCATTGATTCTATCTAGTCAGCAGTTTCTGCATCAATTCCTATTCATAACCACAACCCAAATAAAATCTCGGTTCCTTGGTGGTCAAAAGAGTGCTCCACGGCCATTCAAAATCGGAAAAAGGCATTAAATCATTTCAAACGTCACCCCTCCCCTGCTAACTTAATAGATTTAAAAAAAAAGAGCACAAGCCAAACGTACTATTAAACAGGCCAAAATATCATCATGGCAATCTTTTACGTCTTCCCTAAACTCATCCATATCTTCAACTAAACTCTGGAAATGTGTCAAAAAAATGAGAGGCTCTCCCCCTAAAAATATTCCAGGTCTAATGATAAATAATGATTGGATCTCGGACCCTATTCAAATTAGTGATCACCTAGCTCAGCATTTCCTAAGTAAAACTCTATCCGCAAACTAGCCAAATCCTGTTTTATACCCGCCTGTAGATATAGATTCTTTTAATACTTCAGAATCTCTAAATTACAACCTAGCTTTTAACATTAACGAATTGATAGCATCTATCCATGTTGCCAAACCTTCAGCTCCTGGCCCGGATAAGATCCACATTCCTGTGATAAAAAACCTTCCTCCCTCAGTTCTTCAAACCCTTCTTAAGATTTATAATCACATATGGTTCACAAATGAGTTTCCTACTCTCTGGCTAACAGCCACAATCATCCCTATACACAAGGTAGGCAAACCTAGAAGTTCGCCTAATAGCTATAGACCTATCGCTTTAACAAGCCATCTTGCTAAATTAATGGAAAGGATGGTGAAAAATAGAATGACTTGGCTATTGGAATCCAAAAATTTGCTTTCTCCCTTTCAGTTCGGTTCCAGGAAGAATAGATCAGCTCTTGATCATTTATCCTTATTAGAATCAGACAGTCGAACATCCTTTAACAATAAAAATCACTTAGCAGCAATTTCATTGGACCTTAAAAATGCGTTTGATGTCACACATAAAAAACCTAATCCTTACTCAAATAGAGAAACTGAATCTTAATGGACATCTTCCAAGGTTCATTTTCAAATTCCTACAACAACGAGAATTTACGGTCAAAGTAAATCAAGTTTCAGCTAACCCTAAAACATTCCATTCGGGAATTCCGCAGGGATCAATTTTGAGCCCGCTGTTGTTCTCGATCGCTATCCATCCTTTAGAGGATTACATTCCTAGACACACCAAATTACTTTTATTTGCCGATGACATACTCATTTACAAATCCGCATCAACTAGTAATGAATTAACCAACTCATTACAGATTACGTTGGATGGCATTCAAACCTGGGCAAACCATTCAGGCTTCATCTTCGCGCCGGACAAATCAACGGTCTCTCATTTTTGTCGAAAGAAACAGTGTCCGAGACTACATGCGCTCTAAATGCAAAACGAAGAAATCCCATGCAAAAATCATGTAAACATTTTGGGGCTGATTTTCGACGCTACTCTGAATTGGTCACAACATATTAAATACCTTAAAACCAAGACTTCAAATGACCTGAACTTACTACGATTGTTATCTAACTACAAATGGGGAGGAAGTTTCCCATCTCTACTAAAGATTTATAATTGCTCGATTCTACCTAAATTAAAATATGGAGATCATCTGTATGACTCGGCATCAACCTCGTACAAGAAGCCTCTGAATACAATTCAGAACCAGGCTTTGAGATTGGCTACGGGAGCTTTTCGAACATCGCCAGTAATAAGTTTGCAGTGCATATCCTCAACTCCCTCGTTAGCCCTTACAAGGTTGAAGTCCCTTATGCATTTCTACTCATCTGCTATGTTCAAGCCATACCTCAAAATTCCCCTCAAACTAAATAGATTAAACAACTTCCTCCGTCATCCAGGCACCATCCAATCTAAAATAAAGTCGTTTCTAATGCAGCATAACCTATTTGTTGACACAAAGGATTGTTCAAATGTCCCTCTCTTCCTTCCTCCTTGGACAGCGAAGTGCCCTTTGATAGATTTATCCCTAACAAACATAGATAAAAACAACTCCCCTCCTACCCGAACAAGGGCCTCTATCTCTTCTTTAGTCTCTCAAAAATACAGCGACTACCATCATCTATACACGGACGGCTCTAAATCTCAAACGAGAGTTGGTGCGGAAGTAATTGGAGGCATTGCAGATAAAAAATATAAATTACCAATGTTCGCTTCGGTATTCTCTGCTGAACTTCTGGCCATCAGAGAAGCATTGAGACTTGCAGTTACCTCCAAGCTAGCCAATAAATATTTAATAATAACAGATTCTTTAAGTTCTATAAAGGCCATTAAGTCAAACAATTTTAAAAACGCATACATATTGGATATTATTAATCTAATTCAGATTTGTGTTATCAAAAATATAGAAATCGCCTTCTTATGGGTCCCAAGCCATATGAACATTAAGGGAAATGAAATGGCAGACCGACAGGCCAAGGAAGCAATATTATCGGGCACTCCAATCATCTCAAGTAGCACCCCGCTCGATTTTATCAAACATATAAACAAAATATTAATGAATTTGTTCCAATTAGATTGGGATCTTATGGACGGACAGAATAAACTCAGTGAGATAAAACCTACAATATTTCCTCCTTATCACATTGATGAACTAACTAGAAGAGAGAACGTTATATGGAGGAGAATGGCCATCGGTCACACACATCTAACTCACTCCCATCTCCTCAAAAGGGATCCTCCCCCCATCTGTAATACTTGTTCCTCTCTTCTAACTACTAATCATATACTCACAGCAAACCACTACCTCCCTCAAAGGGAAAAACACCACCTCCCCCAATCTCTTCACCAGATCCTAAAGCCTGAATATGAAACTATAAAAAATCTGTTGGAATTCCTGAAAGAAATAAATCTATTAAACTCCATATAAAAGATCAAATACAAACAATAAAAAAAAAACAAAACAACTTAATACAACCTTTTAGTTAAGGCGCCAAATGACCTACGATGTCGACGCGCCATTAGTAAATATCTATCTATCTATCTATCAGACGAATATCCGCAGACAGCAAGAAGTCATTCAACTTAACAAAGACCTGGAAGAAAATTATATCTTGGGGTGACAGTAACCAAGTGGAATTTAACGCTATAAAAACCCAGGCGGCAGTTTTTTCTAAAAAAAGTTAACGTTGCTGAACCCGACATAGTTATGTCGGGGCACTCCATTCCTCTAAGATCGTCACTCAATTTGTTGGGCGTTAATTTGGGAGCAAATATGTCTTGGCATGAACATGTTGCAGGCATAGCAAGGAGAGCTTCGCAAAAGTTGGGAATATTATTTCGAACCAGAAAGCTTTACACTCCACAACTGTTAATTTTTTACAAGGCTCAAATTCGACCAAATATGGAATACTGCTCCCATGTTTGGAGCTCCGCTCCCAAACATACACTGCATTTGTTGTTGTTCTATTCAGAGAAGAGCTGTTCGACTGATTGGAGACCCAGAACTGACCGGCGGCCTTGAGTACACGTTGCTCATACTTCACATCCGCGTGAGGTGCAGCTTGTTACGCCTCGTACAACGCTTTTCAAGCAGTGTTTTATATGGAGAACATCATCCCTTTGGAATAATTTGCCCAGGACTGTGTTTCCAACCGAGTACAATTTACGGCGATTCAAGAACAACGTGAATCGCTTTTTCCACACACGTGTCACTCCTGGAGCACTTTAGGGACTTCCCTGTAGCACGTGTGCTAGACCCATAAAAAAAGCAGTCTTTTATACGGAAACATCATCCCTTTGGAATAATTTGCCCAGGGCTGTTTTTCTCACCGAGTACAATTTACAGCGATTCAAGAACAACGTGAATCGCTTTTTCTACACGCATGTCGCTCCTGGAGCGCTTTAGGGACTTCCCTGTAGCACGTGTGCTAGACCCATAAAAAAAAAAATCAAGATACTGAGAATATAGCGCTGGACTTGTACGTCTCCCCCACTTATCGCTGGGCGATAATCACCCCCTGAAAAGGGGTTGAAATTCATGTTGGTGCTATTTTAAGCCAAAAAATAACTTTTAATTTTGGGGGAAAACACCTGGATTTTTTCAGCTTGAAGGCTGGATATATGAATGGCAGGATACCCTTCTTATGGCAGCCTCCTTTTAGAAAGAGGTTTATAATTTATTTTATTTATTTTAAAATATGTAAATATTTGAAATTCTTGACCTATTTTTATGAATTACACATCATAAATGTTTTTTTATTTTCTGTTAAAAACTTATTTATTTTCACACTTTTAATCCCTAAAATAGGGGATAGTTACTCCTAAATAAAAAAAAACTGAAAAATGTGTCTTCGATTTTTAATTAGCATTAATTTAAGACCTTTTACCTTAAGTTTGCTTTCTTTGTCTCCAAGTTATGACGGTTGCAAAAACGGGCTAAAATTCACACTTTTTGCGGTTACTCTTTACTTAATCGAATTTCCATCTGCGAATATCTACTAAAACGTAACGATGTCGAGCCACTTCAAAACCGGTTGATCACAGATGATGAAAAATGGATCATAGACGACATTAATGTGCTAAAAAGATTGCGATAGAAAAATGGAAGAAGCTCCACAAACAAATCGCAACGCCCGGATAGACGTCAAAAAAGGTGATGCTGTGTGTTTAGTGGGATTGGCCAAATGATTGATTCTGTACTTTCTGTACTTCAAAATTGTTTAAGATTCATTCACGTATCCAAGATCCACTGACACACTGAATAATCTACATTCATTTTTAGCTATCAGTTCATCGTAAAATTGTTGGAGAAAACTATTTCATTAAATCGCAGTTTCACAGTAGGTCTTATTAAACGGTTAACTAAGCCACTTAAAGAAGTTTTATGCCATTTACTAAGTGAAAATGGCCCACCACTGACAGAAAACGAACATATAGAAATTTTTGAATTTTTAAAACCTACTTTGAATCTAATATCAGAGGTAAGTCCATGTAATCATCATAGTTATTTTAAAAGTAAAATTACACTGTGTAGATATAGGTTAATTTCTATATGCTTCTGTGTTATGGGCCAAAATGGTTCTTTTCACAAAATTAACACGTAGGGTGAAAAATTTTTGGTCTAGCTACTACTATAAATGTGTAAACAAAAAACAAAATGGCAGACTTGTAAAAAAAAAATTCCAAAATCGTGTTTATTTTCATTGAAAATCAAGAAATAAATTAAGAAATTATTAATAAAAATAATTGATTCTACGTGAACCGATAACCAATTGTATGTAGAACAACGTGTAAAAATTTTAGCCCATTCGCACTGATATAGTTTTGTATCTGCTTCCCACAAATCGAAAAAAAATGGTTTCGAGAAAAACGAGTTTAAAGTTTTTGTAACTGATTTTTTATAGAAAACTTATACTTACATTAACTAGCGCTGGTATAGGGGTACCGAAAGAACAATAGAGCAGGTTAGATCGGTGCAGCTGCCGTGGGGCGAGTGGCAGGCTACTACGACGCGCTCTCTTCTATATGCTATAACTTCGTAAATTTCGGTCTGAAATTTTTACAGTATACAGTAATACCCCGCTTAGCGCGACCCCGTTACGCGCGGTTTCACTATAACGCGAATTTCAAATTTCGCGCTCATGTAGTCATTAACTTCTCTATGGTCGCGGGGGGATCCCCGCTTTCTCTGAATATTCTCTTTGAAGAATTGGGAATTCCCTGTCCTTCGACTTTGTTCTATGGGGATTTCCTCGTTCGTTTCGTGTGTTCATTTGTTCCGTAATGTTAGTTCGGTCGGCTGGCAGTTTTGTTTTAATATTTATTGGAGATACATACATACATAATTTAACCCTACGTTAAAAATGCCGCCTGTAAAGAAAAAAGAGCGTAAAAGCGTCACTTTGGAATTGAAGATGAAAGTGTTAAGAAGAATGGAAAATGGAGGCAAAGCAACAATTGTTGGGAGAGATTTTGGACTCTCAGAATCGACTGTGAGAACGATTTATAAAAATCGGGAAAAAATTAAAATCTCCAGCGAAGGTTCAACACCTATAAGTGCAACAAAACTTTCTCGTTCGAGATCATCTATTTTAGAAAGAATGGAGAAATTACTGTCAGTCTGGATCGAAGATTTGAATAAGAAGAACACACCACTAAGTCAAGATCTCATATGCACAAAAGCAAAATCTTTGTATGAGATGCTGAAAACAAAAGAAGGAGAAGGGAGTGCCACTCCGACTTTTGCTGCCAGCAGAGGCTGGTTCCATCGGTTCAAGCAGCGTTCTAATCTTCACAATATCCACATAACAGGCGAGGCGGCCAGCGCGGACATTCAAGCTGCAGCTGAGTTTCCAGACAAGTTTCAAGACTTCGTTAGACGAGAGAAAATTCCTGCTTGTCTCATCTTCAATGTTGATGAGACCGCACTTTACTGGAAAAAAATGCCATCTCGAACATTCATTTCTAAGGAAGAACGTCAAGCCAGTGGTTTCAAAGCTGCGAAAGATCGACTAACACTTCTGCTGGGTGGTAATGCCACTGGTGATTTCAAACTGAAACCTTTACTAGTGTACCATTCAGAAACACCCCGTGCAATGCGAGGCACAGACAAGACAAGTCTACCAGTTGTGTGGCGATCAAACAGAAAGGCGTGGGTTACACGGGAAATTTTTCAAGAATGGTATTCTAATAGTTTTTGCCCATCAGTCAAATCATACTGTGACAGAAATGGGCTTGAACCTAAAGTTATATTACTCTTAGACAATGCCCCAGGACATCCAACCTCACTTGATACGCCCAGAGACTTAAAAGTGTACGTAAAGTTCCTTCCACCAAAACACTACGTCAATATTACAACCTATGGACCAGGGAGCAATAGCAAACTTCAAAGCTTATTACCATCGCCGCACTTTTAGCCAACTAATTCATGAAACTGACGGGGAAGGAAGACAGTCTATGCGAGAGTGGTGGAAGTCATACAACATTATGAAGTCTATTCACAACATAGAAGAGGCTTGGAAGGAAGTTAAAATGAGTTGTATGAATGGGGTGTCGCGTAATCTTTGGCCAGATGTAGTGGAAGCACCTAGAAGAATTGTCCAGATGCAGAGACAAGTGCTTGAAGACATTGCTGCAATGATTGAGGGGTCTGAACTTGAAGATGTCACGGTAGAAGATCTCGTAGAACTTGTAGCAACGCACGACGATCCTATTAGCAATGAAGATCTGATCGAGTTACAGAATAATCCTATCTACGATGAGGAAGAACAAGTAGAAGAGAAAGTTTTATCTTCAGGGGAAATACAAAATGCACTTTCAAAAATTTATTCAGGTTTGGACATATTGCAGAGTATAGACAATAATGATGACCGTGTCTTGACCGTGTGTCAAACAATTAAAAACAGTGTTGGGTGTTATGAACGTATTTTACAAGAACGTAAACAAAACGTTACCCAAAAGACAATAGATGTATTTTTCCGTAAAAAATAAGAGTATGTATTGCATAAAGTGTTCTTAGAATTAAAGTGATTGATTAAAATGATTTGTATTTTTTTGTATTAAATTTTGACTATGTTTAATCATAAACCTCGATATACGCGAATTTCAGTTAACGCGATTTTTTTCGGAACGTATCCCTCGCGTAAAGCGGGGTATTACTGTACTTTCAATATATTTTACTTTAGAAATAACATGTAGGCTGAAAGTTTTTGGTCTAGCTGCTTAAAACACCTTTTTCTTTTGTAAAATTCGACTTTATTCATCAATATAGTCTCCCTCAAGAGCGACACAATCAGACCAAC
This sequence comes from Pachyrhynchus sulphureomaculatus, assembly GCA_019049505.1. NCBI lineage: Eukaryota > Metazoa > Arthropoda > Insecta > Coleoptera > Curculionidae > Pachyrhynchus > Pachyrhynchus sulphureomaculatus. The sequence goes on along the minus strand of CM032455.1, from coordinate 17,175,335 downwards.
GCTTTTCTAACATTTCTATCCCTTTCTTGTAGAAGGATTTGTCTTTGCCTTCAAAATAGGCCTCAGTTTCGACAATAACTTCTTTACTGGACCAATAAAATTGCTTAATTACTTTATTAACTGACACTAAATATATATTCTTTTAAAGATTTACAAATGCGTTATCGCGATTCCGTAGTACAACTACATTTTCAAACGCTCAATTCTTTTTTATTGTTAAAATGTACTGTCACAAAGTAACGGACCAATCAATCGACTCTTCTTCATTGGAGCCAAATCTCTTTCCCGTGAGCATTTTCTTGAGGTCTGCGAATAAAAAATAGTCGCTGGGGTCAAATCTGGAGAATACGGTGGATGAGGTAGCAATTCGAACTTCAATTCATGCAATTTTGCCATCGTAACTATTGACTTGTGACACGGTACATTATCTTGATGAAAGAGCACTTTTTTCTAGTTCATTTGGGGCCATTCCTTTGGGATTTCTGCCTTCAAACGCACCAATAACTTTATATAATATTGGCTATTGATGGTTTTTCCCTTCTCAGCATAGTCGATGGAAATTATTTCATGCGCATCCCAAAATACTGAGGTCAAAACCTTCCCAGCCGACTGTTGTGTCTTTGGTCGCTTCGGACGGCTTTCACCAGCTGCTGTCCACTCAGTTGCCTGCCGATTTGATTCCGGTGTGTAGTGGTGGATCCATGTTTCATCCATTGTCACATTTCGCATGAAAAAATCCTTTTTATTGCTCTTAAACAGGTCCAAACTGCTCTTAGAATCATCACCACGTTATTGTTTGTGGTCCACTGTGAGCAATCGCGGTACTCATTTCGAACATATCTTTCTCATGCCCAAATGCTCATGCAAAATATGACCAACACGTTCTTTTGATATCCTTAGGGCAGGGGTGCTCAAACGGTCGATCGCGAGTGCTTTTTGAGTCGATCTCGAGAAAAAAATTCCGATATAGAACTATTCACAGATTTTATTTTAGGTAACTAAAAGAAAATGTAATTAATAAACTACTAAAATTTATCCGATCCACAATTAGGCCAGAATAACCCCCTCATCACTTTCTTTTATCGTAATAACCCCCTGCTAGCGGCAGAAGGCGGCTTTATCAAAGGAACGCGCGGTACTTGTCAAAGAAAAGCCGCGTTTTTGATTCCCGCCGATTTTTCTAGAAACTTCGGGCGGCGTGTTTGACGGGAACATTCGAGACTTCGTTCGCGCCGATATAAATGTTGCGCCTGCAGGAATAGGAGTCAGTCTGAGCTGTAACTTGAAGGCGATACATCGATACAAAGTTTATTAATAAATAGTCCAAAATGAGTGCGGCGAAGAAAAGTAAAACTTATCATTTTAATAACGTTTGGGAGGAAGAATTTTTCTTTTGTATGGTAAAGGATAAGTGCATTTGTCTCATTTGCCGTGCGTCAGTTGCAATACCTAAGCGTGAGAACTTAGAGAGGCATCATAAAACGGTTTCATAAAAAACTATGAAAAGGATTTTTCGTCACAGAGTGAATTAAGAAAACGAAAAGTACTTGATTTGATAACTTGTTTGAAAAAAGAACAAACCATGTTCACAAGAGCAGCCAAACAATCAAAAGCTGCAACGATCGCGTCATTTAAAATATCTCATATATTGGCGAAACACAAGAAACCATTTGATGATGGATTGGTTGTGAAGGAAGCATTTATTGAAGCGGGTGAGACTTTATTTGGAGATTTTAAAAATAAAACAGAGATTATGTCTGCTATTAGAGAACTTCAGTTATCTCGTCCGACTGTCATAAGGCGTGTTGAAGTCATGAGTTAGGACATGGCAGATAAACTAGAACATGATATAATGGAATATACATACTTTTCTTTACAGTTCGACGAATCCACCGATATGACAGACACTGCCCAGCTGTGTATTTTTATTCGAATGGTATTCAATTACATGTCGGCTAAGGAAGAGTTTTTGACAATGATTCCTCTGAAAGGAAAGAACCGTGGCGAAGATATATATGACGTTTTCTTCAATTTTGTAACAAACTACAAGCTACCAATATATAAACTAGTGTGCATTATAACCGATGGAGCACCAGCAATGACTGGAAACGAAAACGGTTTTGTGGCATTGTGTCGAGCTAATGATGAGTTCCCTTCATTTTTCTCCTTCCATTGCATTATACATCAAGTTTTGTGTTCAAAAGTTCTCAACATGGAGGAGATTATGGGCATAGCAATAAAAATTGTGAATTCTATCCGTGCACGTAGCTTGCAATGACGGCTCTTTAAATTGCAGTTGGACGATAGTGAGTCAGCTGAACACACTGATTTAGTTCTTCACACGGACGTCAGGTGGTTGAGTCGCGGAAAATTCCTAGAAAGGTTTCAAGAATTATTGCCCGAAATAACAGGTTTTCTGGACGAAAGAGGTGATGACACTCAGATGCTGAAAAACGGAAAATGGCTGACTGATTTGGCATGTTTGACAGACATCACAATGTATTTAAACACCATTAATTTGGAGCTTCAAGGTAAAGGAAAAATTATTATTGAGATGATTAGCGCAATAAACGCATTCAAAAGTAAATTGCAACTTATGATAGATCAACTGAAAAGAAAGGATCTGAAAAATTTTCCGTCTTTGAAAGCAAGGATTCCTCAGTTGAATTATGATATTTATGAGGCAGAATTATCAAATATTTTGGGCCAATTCGAAATACGTTTTTATGATTTCAGTAAATTGGCAAATATCGCATCATTTATGAGTTATCCTTTTTCGTGTAAAAACATTGAGGAATTAGCTACTGAAATAGCAAGTCAGTTTAACATGGACTCATGTTCTGTTGAAAATGAGTTAGTGCAGGTTATATCAGATATACATCTCAAAGCCACAGCATCTGATACAAAATTCTGGTGTTTTATATCTGAAGATAAATATCCGAATCTAAGGCAAATCGGCCTTCAACTGACGGCAATGTTTGGGTCAACTTACTTGTGCGGGTCTGCATTTGCTGAAATGAAGATAATTAAGTCAAAATATCGCAATCGACTAACTGACGAACATATGTCATCATGCTTGCGATTAGCACTCGGTAATTACGTACCATCTTATGAAAAGTATGCTGAGGACATGCAGTGCCACGCTTCAACATCCAAAGTCACTCTTTAGTTAAGTTTAGACACTAGAACTCGTTTGAACGTAAGAACCAATAAACTCGCAATTTTGAATAATTATGAGTTTTTTCATTTTAGAGCAGACCTACACTTGCCTTGACTAAAAAAATGTATATTGTGCGGAAAACTAATATCTATGCCACGATACACCCTACCTAGACGACAATCCTGCATCACACTTACTTGCAGCCTGTCAGAGTCGATCGATCGTAGTCTAACAATATTGAGGTAGATCGCCAGTAGTTCAAGTTTGAGCACCCCTGCCTTAGGGTGTCAGCTATCATACAATTTCACTTTACGTTCATCCAAAACAATTTTGTGAATTTTTTTGATGTTTTCCTGTGTAACCACCTCGTTTGGGCGTTCAGAGTGTCCAGCATAATTTGTGTCTGTACGACCGCGTTTAATTCAGCTTACCAGTAAATGATGAGTGATTTTCCGGGGGCAGAGTCCCCGTACACTTATCAAGCCATTTCTTTGCTTGAGCGGTATTTTTTCTCATCAAAAAACAATGTTTAATCAACACACGAAATTCGATTTTTTCCATTGTTTTGAGAATATCAAAAGTAGCGTCACTAAAACCACTATAACTTGTAAACTAATCGTATCGTTTGAAGGTTGGAACTTCCCAAAAATCATATGGATTTTTTGAAAAGGGCGACATCTATGTGTCAGACCAAGAAGTTTTCAGCCTACCTGTTACAGTTGCGAGGCAATTAAGCCTCACTGCTCACTCCCTTTGAATACACTAGAGCTTGTTCTTGAACGGCAGTAGCATTTCGTTTTAGATTTCGCCACCCTACACTCTTTTCTTTACTACAAGAACATCAAACCTAAAAATAAACTCTAGTTAGGAACCAATCCGAGGAATGCTTAAATGCTTGAATTTTGACATGTCTTTGAAAACTGTATGTATAAACTCCTGGACAAAATTAACGCAACAATTTGAAAATTAATTTATCTTTTTCTTATGTCAGTTTTAAAGTTTATCGAGTATTTGAATAGTAGGCTATGCATATTTTGTTTCGTTGTTCATGACAGAAATCAAAACAATTCGTTTAGATTTACAGTTTTAAAGAATTTTTTAGAAGATAAACAATTTTCTGTAATAATGCGATAGGTTTTCTTTAAAAGTAAGCTTATAAATTGTTCCCTATTTCAAAGTAATACGTTTTTGTGGTAGACTGTTTTATTTTTGACCCCGAAGAATCAGAAAAATGAATCGAACAAGGAATTTAACTGAACACGAGGTAGTGCGAACCTCAGTTTTATTGGGCGAGGGATATTGTCAGAGTTATGTTGCCAATTTGTTAGGCAAATATCCTTCCACAATAAGTCGTATGGTAAGATGCTTGAATGAAGTAGGAATTTATTCTAGAAGGCTAGGGCAAGGGCGAAAACGATGCACTAGCGACCTAGATGAACGTTTTATAAGACAATATGCTTTAAGAAACAGGACTGTCACTAGTTCTATAATAAGAAACGAACTCGAAGCTGTTCGCAATGTCACAATTTCTTCTAAAACAGTTAGAATACGGTTTTGAGAATATGAAGCTGGATTAAACAGTAGGAGACCAGCCACTGCGCCCTTGCTTACTAGAGATAACAGAGTTACCAGGTTACGTTTTACTCGAAATCACGAAAACTGGTCTGTAGATGATTGGAAACAAGTTTTCTTCACAGATGAAACTAGGGTTAGTCTAAAACATCCAGATGGTCGTGAGCGAGTATGGCGAAGACCAGGAGAGAGGTTTACTCCTTGCAATATCTCTGCAAGGATTCCATTCGGCGTTGGCTCTGTTATGTTCTGGGGTGGCATCTGCTTTGATACTCGCACAGAGTTAGTTCCTGTCCGTACGAGATCCATGAATGCTGACTACTATCTTGAGAATATTGTAATAGAACATGTGATGCCTTTCGGTCATTTTGTGGGGCCCAATTTCCTGTTTATGCAAGACAACGCTCGACCTCACGTGGCTAGGGAGGTACTCGATTATCTTAATCAAGTTGATATACCGATTATGCAATGGCCACCAAAAAGCCCGTATCTGAATCCGATAGAACATGTATGGGATCACCTTAAGAAAAATGTGAAACGTCATATACCTGCACCTAGAAACCTGAAGGAACTTGAAAATGCAGTTATCACAGAATGGGAGCAAATTCCTCAAGATTTTAACCAAAATTTAATTAGAAGCATGCCTAGGCGCATAAACGCTGTCATCCGAAGTAGAGGAGGCAACACCCGCTACTAGTGTCCCAGTTACACCATTAATTTTGCTACTAGTGTCCCAGTTTATTTTTTTCGTTATTACATAATTCTTATAGAGAAATTTGGTAGCTAATTCACTTTTAAAGTATCCGAATAAGTTTTTTCTAATTTTTAGTGTAACCAATGTTCATAAAAAATTATTAAAATTAATTCATTATAGAGATTTGTATGATTTAATATATTGTTGCGTTAACTTTGTACAGGAGTGTATTTAACGATTTTCTCGTTATGTAGACTTACCTTTATACACAATAGTATCACATACATATATTTTTTTAGGTGCTAACAGTACTACTAACAAATTTTAACGAAAATGTGCTAACAGAACTACTAACAAATTTTGACGAAAATGTGCTCCAGTTATTTTTGGAGCAAGAGATCCCTGATACTATAGAGCAGCTTCTTCGCTTTTCCCAGATTCAAGATTTTACCTTTGAACTACTGAAAATTCGATTTGTATTTTTGTTTTACAATATGCGTTTGAAGCTTGAAAGGGAAAATATTGTGACGCATGATTCTACGACTCTTCATGACATCAAAATTATGTTTGATCTAATTGATGATGAAATGAATAAAAGTAAGTATTAGCTAAGCAATCATGTGCAATAATTGCGCACTTTTTAACATACTCGTGAAATAGACACATAAGGTACGTACTGTAATAAACTATATATTTTTGTTCCATGTATCTATAATGATTATATCGTTATAAGTTTGGAAGAAGTTGAACAAAAAATTGTTAAAAAGTGGACCTATCCAAAATATCAAATAATAAAATCTACTGAAAGATTGTACCATATGTATACGACACCGACTTCACAATGGAATTTTAGGACATTTTAAAAAAAAATTGATAAAATTATGATTAAGTTTTTATTTCAATCTGCTTAGTATTTATTAAAACAGTTATTTACATAGATGTATGGGTTTGTTATTAAGACACTGTAAGAAATCTTTATTTTTATACATGTAAAGACTAACGTCTCTATATCTATGTACAGGGTGGTCCAAATTGGACACTTTTAAAGGTAAACCCCTTTATCTAAAGGAGATAGACGAAAACTGATGTCGGTGTTTGAGGCTCAATTTTTATGATAAACTTAATGGTGAAAACCGCATATCGATATCTAGTACCGTTTCAGATATACAGGGTGTTTCTCAAAAATCTACATTTTGGAAAAATGTTTGTAATTCTTTTCCTATTGAAAATTTTTAATTTCTGTAAAAACATTCTCAAAGCACTTTTTCACGTATATTTCAACAGTGTAAGTCATATTTTTTTACAACTAATATTTTAGTTGTAGTTATTAACGCAAAAATATAGTTTTTAAATGACCAAATTACCATTCTAAAAATTTAGCACACTTTATATTTTGCTTAAATCTACTTCAAAATATAAACGTTTTCGAGTTTTAAATGCACATTTTGTGCCGTAGGCTTTGGACGGAGCGGCCATATGGTTTAATTCAATTGTTTACTCGTAGTTGTCAAATTTTACTTCAGGATTAGTTATTGAATTGTTAAAAAAATCGCAATGAAGTTTGAAAATTACGAAAAATGGGATATGATAGTGTGTTTCATACAAACCGGAGAAAATTCGAAAGCGGCAAGTAATTTGTACCACGAACGGTATCCAGAGAGGCGTCAACCCTTCAAGGATATATTCGCTCGATTGCGACATAATCTAGTTAATAGTGGCCAGTTTGAAAAGAAACGACCCAAAAATTATGCATCAAACAGGGATAAGGAGTTAGAAAAAATAGTAGTTTTAGGAACTATCGGAAATAATCCCAACACTCAACCCGACAGTTAAAAGAATCCACTGGACTACCAAAAACTAACGTAAATTGTACTTTGAAGAAGCATAAATTCAGGCCATATAGGACAAGAAAAGTTCATCACCTTAGAGACGGAGATTTTCAACGGCGTATGGATTTTTGCCAATGGTTTCTGGAGAATTATAACCATGTTCCGAATTTTTCATTAAGTTGCATTTCGACAGACGGAGCCTATGTAAGCAATGCAGGTATTTTTAACCGTTACAATTCTTATACGTGGGCACAGGAAAGTCCTCATTTAATTGTGGAGCAAAGAAATCAAGGCAGATTTGGATTTAATGTGTGGGCAGGAATTTTTAAAGGCAGGGTTATTTACGAAGGAACACTCACCTCTCAGAGATATTTAGAAATTTTAAGGCAGCAAATAGAACCTCTTGTCGATGAACTGCCGTTAATGGACCTTAGAAATATATTTTTTCAATTTTTTATCAGCTAATTTCGACAATCACTAGATAGCCAACCAAGGTCCGAACCTTTGATCGGCTAGGTCACCGGATCTAACACCCATGGACTTCTATCTCTGGAGAAGATTGAAAGATCTAATTTTTAAATTGCCAACAAACACCAGGCAAGAGTTAGAAGTCGCAGTGATACAAAGTGTTGCAGCTCTTACTCCTCTTGAACTAACGTCTATGTGTAAATGAAACTAGTCAACATTTCGAACATCTCTTATAGAAAATTGCTTTGTTTTAGTTCAGGTTGTTTTATTGTTGTTTTGTTTTATCTTCTACATAATTTAAAGTACTATAGCATTTAGTAAATTTCATTGGAGTTATGACTCTTAGAGTTATTTCTGGGATTTTTTTACGTTTTGACTGCTATTGGTAAACAATTGATATTGCCGCTCCGTCCAAAGCCTACTTCACAAAATGTGCATTTAAAACTCGCGTAAAAACTGAAAACCTTTATATTGTGAAGTAGATTTAAGCAAAATATAAAGTGTGCTATATTTTTAGAATGGTGATTTAAAGCTCTATTCGGATAAGGAAAAATATACAGGGTATCCCATTTAAAAAATATATTTTTGCGTTAATAACTATTAAAATATTAGTTGTAAAAAAATGTGACTTACACTGTTGAAATCCACGTGAAAACGTGCTTTGAGAATGTTTTTACAGAAATCAAAAATTTTCAATAGGAAAAGAATTACAAACATTTTTCCAAAATGCAGGTTTTTGAAAAGCACCCTGTATATCTGAAACGGTACTAGATATCGATATGTGGTTTTCACCATTGAGTTTATCATAAAAAATGAGCCTCAGACACCAACATCAGTTTTCGTCTATCTCCTTTAGGGGTTTACCTTTAAAAGTGTCCACCCTGTACATTTGGATAATAATCCTTGCGGAAAAATTTTTGTAGCAAAATTAAACTGCGATAATAACTTTTATTAATGTAAAAGGCTAATCAATATTTTTAGTGTTCCATACGGAACATTTATAAGATCACTTCGGTGTCTATCCGTCCGTCGGTCTGTCCATTTTCACACCCGATTTTCTCCGAAACGATTTGATATAGAAAGTTGAAATTTAGCACCAATATAGAAATTCATAGCCTCATCGGAGCCATGTAATTTTCAAAGTTAAATTTTGACTTAAGGGTTTAGTTTTGAGGAGTGAAATCGGAAATGAAAAACAAAATTTACCAGGTCAGTGAGTGGGGTGTCAAATCAAAGCTTGTAAAAATATATATAATGTACTACTTGCGCACACTTTTCTTCGTATTATTTTTAAAAAATTGCCAAAAATCGCTGTCCCACCCTTATCTCGAAAAGAACTGATGAAGTTCAGTTTTCACTAAGATCGATAAAAAAACTTTGTTGAAAACTCATTTGAGGTGTATTTTGTGAAGTCATTCATCATTTTATACCTTCCTAAAAAAAAATTTAATTTAAAAGCAATCAACGTACGGAACACTAATTGCGCATGTCCGACTTGCACTAGGCCGGTTTTTGTTTTTATTCTGAGCTAATATTGGAATGTCCTCATTTTACACTGTTTTTCTTTTAAAAATAATATGCTTATTAAAGAAGTTTTTATTTAATATTCTATAAGCCTTAGCTTACGTTGACATATTCACTTTACTAGCCATCTTTCTTTTCCAGGACGAGATGAAAATTAATATTAAATTATTACTTGATAAAATTATACTGTTGTTAGATTTTTCTCGGGAAATGTTACATCTAAATTATATAATTATGTGTTCTAAAACAGAACTAGGTAAGATGTAGTGAAGGCATATTGCTATACAGCGATGCAAGATAGCAATTATATATATATATATATATATATATATATATATATATATATATATATATATATATATATATGTATATATATGTATATATATATATATATATATATATATATATATATATATATATATATATATATATATGTATATATATGTATATATATATATATATATATATATATATATATATATATATATATATATATATATATATATTATATATATATATAATCGTCTATACCATTATTTGTTTGTTTATTCTTCTGTGTATTATGCTTCTAACCCCAGCCGCTACTCTTTGGCTCTGTTGCACTCCACTGTATATCAGTGAATGTTCATTATTTAAATTTATTTTTCCTTGTCCCTGTCACTATTTCCAAGCCCGTCCCTGTCCCTTCAAACTCATCTATTAATTTCACCTCCTTCCCATTCAGTCCTCTTACGTTCCGTATGCCCAGTTTCCAAGTTTCTATTGTTCCTTCTCTCCTCTCTTCCATATTAAGTTCTTGTTCCTTTTCTCCTTCCTTTCTCGTTCCCTTGTCATTTTCGTCATCGTATTTTCTTGGTTTGTCCTCCTCGTTTTTGTTGGATTTTCTTTTTTTTTACATTTTTCAAGCATGTCCCTCTCCATATTCCAATTTCGTCTTTCTCCATCTATCATCATTCTTCCAATTCCCACTTCAACTCTCTTCCCATCTCTTTCTTCCTCTTTGGCATGCATTATAATTTTCTTCTGTATTAGTCTTTGTTCTATATCTGTTTCTGTCAAACATATAACACCAATAACTTACGATAGTTACCAACAAACAACCTTTGCTTTTTGAGGGTTTTAAGTTTTTAAATGTAAAATCCCCGTAAATTGCTATAACATAAAATAACAAACTGGTTAATGCAAAATTACATTTTGATAGGCCATATTACTATCCAAATTCGATTCAGCTGTTTTTATTGTATTTATTTACTTCACCATCGGTATATATGCTAAAAAATTATTGTTCTTCAGGCTCACTTCTTATAAGCATTGCGCCATTTGTCACTATTTTTCCGCAATTAATAAATAAAATATGTGGTTTTATGTATCAAATGTTTAGAAAGTTGAAATTTGGTACTAATATAGGAATTGATGACCTCATTAGAGCCGTGTAGTTTTGAAAGTTAAATTTTGACTTAAGGGGTTAGTTTTGGGGGGTAAAATCGGAAGTGAAAAGAAATTTGTCTGTTCCATTTTCTCAGCCATACTATCACAAACATATTTCTTTTTCAATTTATGGTCTTTCAAAACTGCCAAAAGATCACTTTTTTTATAACTAATGTCAAAATAAGTGTCATTTTCTAACATATATTCCTGTATTTCCGATTTGGTGTTGACTGCATTAGGAACCTTATTTAGTAGGCGACTATGGTAACTTGCATTGTCCATAACTATAACATTCTGTTCGGGAATATTTGACAAAAGGGAATTTTGAAATCAATTTTCAAAACATTCTGCGGTCGTGTCTTCGTGATAGTCCAAACTAGAATCTTTTATGTTTTTTTGCAGATAATAGTAGACAATTTGAAACCCAGCCCTTTTCAGATCCAGCATGCAAAATGGTTATTCGTTTACCTTTATTTGAAGGTGCGTTAGTCTGACATTTTGTACTGCTGCCAACCCACCCTTTTTGCACAGTGTCATGGGTATCGAACCATGGTTCTTCAAAGTAAATTATTGGCCAATTCTCTGATCGTTCCTTTTTAATTTCTTGTAAATAAATATGTCGCAAGATTCGTAATCTTTGTGAGTCCATCACTACTTGCCTTTTGTTGATTTTTCGGAACGTGAATCCCATTCTTAAGAGAATTCTGTAAAGGGTTGATCGGCCACAATGTATATTGGTCCCGTCCTGCACCAGTCTTAATTTTATTTTGTCTAGTGTCGGCACCAACTGCTCTTCATATATAAAATATATTTTTCTCCTGATGACGTCTTTTTCACAATCGTCTACATGATGCATTTGAAAATAAATCTTTCCATTTTTTCCTGTTCCTGAGTGATGGTTTTCCTACAATACCCTTAATCGTAGAAACTGGAGTTTTTGTTAGTTCACTGGTTTCTTGCAAAGCACTTTGTTTATTGAAATTTCTTTTTACCAAACTGTCGTAAACATTCTTCACTATTTGTTTAGCGTCAAGTAATAAATGTTTTCTCTTGCGATAGTCACTGTTGCAATATTTCCACGGACGCCATATAATTAAAATTGAACCGTTACGTTGTAAGTTCTAAGTAAAACTAAAAATAAAAATAATAAAAAGTATCTTTCGAATTTTAATGGGGACCTGTGGTCTGTAGGCCTATATTATTAAATACTTAAAGGGCTCCAAACCGGGTTGCCTTGTAGTAAATATATAGGTAAAAATAGATCCAATATGATTGCAGGTGCAAGTGAGGGCGGTATACAAAGCAGGTAAAATAAAAATATGTTTATCGTAATACCTGGCAACTATGCACGAAATCTTAATAGGATCGTCTATGGCCCCATTGAAAAAGCAAAAAGGCAGGATCTTATATCGTGAGATTTACTTTACAGTTGTTAACAAATTTCTTCTTTACTAACTTTAAATATATAATCTCTATTTTTTTTTAAGACAATGTAAGGTGTGTCGTGAAAATTTGTGAGTATGCTCGTAACCTCTATGACACATTGGCACATGATATACCATTATGCATTAGAAAAGGAAGACTAATCGAATTTCAAACTCAAATGATGATTTTTCAGTTTATGCCAATATCGGTAAGTGGTAGTGTTAAGTTCAAAGTAAATTCTGAAAAAGTAGTTACATTAAATTATTGTACTATGATAGAGAAGAGATGAAATTAAATCTCTCAAGTAAATAGGAATAAAATAAATATATTTTATTAGTCTGTTGTGTGTGTAGTTTAAAATAAAATAAAATCCCTACCTAGGTTAGTTAATTAGGTCTCTGGCATGTATATACCTATGTATTTTTACGTTTTTCTTGGTTAATAATGTATAATAGTTATAGCTTCTTACCTATCTAACGGCCAATAAATGAATCTAGCGTAATATAGAATCTAGTAGTAAAAGTTTAAAACAAATATTTACGACCTAAATATAATATATAGTATAAGATAAATTATCAAACGTAATTCACTCGTGATAATTTTTGCTCAATCTACACTTTATGGAGAATATACCAGAATTTTTTTCAGAATTTTTTGATCAGTACTTTTCGAGCTAGAGGGGGGAAAGCGATTTTTTGGCCCTTTTCTTAAAAGGAATATAAATAAAAATTTGCGCGAGAATTACACCATATATATTTTTGAACTCATATTTTCATAAGCTTTGATTTGACACCCCACGCGATGGCCTTAAAAAAAAAAAATTTTTCACATCCCTCTAGAAACTAAACTTTTAAAAAACATTTAATTTCCAAAACTACACTTCTCTTATCGGGCCATCAATTCCTACGAGGCTGGTTTGAAAAGTCCGTGCAAAAAAAAAACTACTTATGTGTTTGGGGTAAACCTTTTTTATTTTTCGACATAGTCTCCTTTTAGGCTTATACACTTCGTCCAACGATGTTCTAGTTTGTTGATCCCTTCCGAATAATAGGATTTGTCCAAGCCTGCAAAATATCCATTAGTGTCTGCAATCACCTCCTCGTTTGAATAAAATCTTTGTCCCGCCAGCCATTTCTTCAAACTGGGGAACGAATAGTAGTCCGAGGGAGCCAAGTCTGGAGAATAGGGGGGATGTGAAACGAGTTGGAATCCTATTTCCATTAATTTTGCGACCACAACTGCTGAGGTGTGTGCTGGTGCGTTGTCGTGATGGAAAAGGACTTTCTTGTGGGCCAATCGCGAGCGTTTTTCTTGCAGCTCGGTTTTCAAACGGTCCAATAACGATGAATAATATTCACCTGTAATAGTTTTACCCTTTTCCAGATAGTCAATGAGGATTATCCCTTGCGAATCCCAAAAGACAGTCGCCATAACCTTTCCGGCCGAAGGAACGGTCTTCGCCTTTTTTGGTGCAGATTCCCCTTGGTAACCTATTGTTTAGATTGTTCTTTGGTCTCAGGAGTATAGTAATGTATCCATGTTTCATCCACAGTGACGAAACAACGCTTAAAGTCCTCCGGATTCTTCTGGAACAGCTGCAAACCATCCTTGCAACACTTCACACGATTCCGTTTTTGGTCAAGCGTGAGCAATCGCGGCACCCATCTTGCGGATAGCTTTCTCATGTCCAAATGTTTATGCAAAATATTATGTACCCGTTCAGTCGAGATGCCCATAGCACTAACAATCTCACGCACCTTAACTCTTCTGTCATCCATCATCATATCATGGATATGATCAATGATTTCTGGAGTCGTAACCTCCACAGGCCGTTCAGAACGTTCAGCGTCACTTGTGCCCATATGGCCAGTCCGAAAATTTTGAAACCACTTATAAACTGTTCTAATCGAAGGTGCAGAGTCACCATAATGTTTATCGAGCTTCTCTTTAGTCTCCTGGGGCGTTTTGCCTTTCATAAAGTAATGTTTAATCACCACACGAAGTTCTTTTTCGTCCATTTCTTGAAAATCACTCGACTTCCTTGATTCACACGAATGCCAAACACAAAGAATAGACCAATATGGCTGAAACTTGGTGTGCGTTCATTCAAGAGATGCTACTAACTAAACATGACCCCGATACGCGCCGGTGGTGCCATCTCTCGGACTTTGCACGGACTTTTCAAACCAGCCTCGTATATTGGTACCAAATTTCAACTTTCTGTGTCAAATAGTTTCGGAGAAAACACCCAAACGGTGGTCACCGAAGTAATCCCATAAGTGTTCCCTACGGAACACAAAAAATGTCTTCAACTGCTAAATGAACCCCGCCAAGTGTGGTTTGGTCAATTTTAAGGTATCGGCAGTTAAAAAAGAGTGATTTTTGGAAATATTTTGTTTACTTGCTTATACATACGAGGATTGTATGATAAGTACTTGGCCTCATCCAGAGATGGCGTTAGTACTAAAGTTATGGCTACTGCTATATATGTAACATTAGAGAGGTCGATTGAGGTGACCATTGTACGAGCTGCTGGAGGAAGGAGTCAGCATAAGCTATGAACAATGGTTTTTACTGCTCTTTTAAACCTGTGACCTGACACATCCCTCAGATCAACAGGCACTTTATTGTACAATTTAGCTATTTGGTAACTGAAAGAACGCTCATACATTGAAGTCAAGTGCATGGTTGGAGTCAAGGTGAATTTATGCCTCAGATCCAGGTTATGTGCATCGTATCTAAATTTTATTTTGCCATATAAGTAGCCATTACGAATAATTCTATTATATAGTACCAAACTGTGTAGCATCCGTCTTTCATTCATTTTTAACCACTTTATGACACGCAATTTTGCACTGACACCTCTCCTACAGCCTCGAATACCGCCAATAAAACGCACGCACGAATTTTGCATGAATTGGAACCTCTTAGCGTCACAGTCTAAAAGGCAGGGCCCGTACACCACATCACAGTAGTCAAAGTGCAACAGAATAATGGAGTCACAAAACATCTTTCTAAGATTCTCGGTCAGAAGAGCGCGTTGATTGAAAGTTAATTTAAGGTTAGCGAATGTTCTTTTAATAGATAAATTTATATGTCCCGTGAATCTCAGATCGGAGTCCATTACTAGGCCCAAGTTTTTGGCATCAGTACATGCACTTAGCACTACGTTATTCCATTTAATTTGTAGTAGATTCTGGTGCCGAATCCGAGACTGAGTCCGTCCAAATAACAGAATCCGTGATTTGGTTGGAATTATTTCTAAGCAGTGTGCACTCGGGACCTTCATAAGGACATCCAGATCAAGCGTCAGTTTATCATTAGCCTCCAATATTTTACAGCAACAACAATTTTACAACAGAGGAAAAAATTGAATATCGAGTAGTAATAAGATATTTGTTTTTAAAAAAGATAACGAATAATGAGATAAAAGCGGAACTCGGTGAAGTTTATGGGGACTCTGCACCTTCATTATCGACCAAAAAATATTGGGCAGCTGAATTCAAATGTGGCCGTATAAGCCTTTTTGATGAAGAACGTCCAGGTCGTTCAAATGAGGTCACCGCATCAGAAATGACTGAGAAAATCCACAATATAGTAATAAATGATTGGATCGTGAAAGTGCATGAGATTGCAGAGACTGTAGGCTTCTCAACTGAATCGGTGCAGAACATTTTAACAACTCATTTGGATATGAGAAAGCTTTTCGCAAAGGTTGTCAGGATTGCTCACAATTAACAATAAACACGCACGTGTGTCAACTTTAAAAGAATGTTTGGCGATGTTAAAGAGCAATCGGAATAATTTTTGAAGAACAGCAAAGGTTCAGAAAGAACAGGTCTACTATAGACGCCATATTTATAATCCGCCAAATTACCGAAAAAGTCATAGAGTTTAATAAGATAGCCTTTATGTGTTTTACTGATCTTACTCAGGTATTCGATAGGGTACGGTTAACTGATGTCATAATCCTACTACAAAAAAGGGGAATTCATCCGAATATAATAAAAACTATCGAAGAGTTGAACAACAATAAGCACATATACGAGGCTGTAATTATTATTATTATGTAATATTTATGTTCCATTATTTTATCTCGTGAAGTTCCTGAACATACGAGGCTGGTTTGGAAAGTCCATGCAAAGTCCGAGAGATGGCACCACCGGTACGTATCGAGGTCATGTTTAGTTAGTAGCATCTCTTGAATGAACGCACACCAAGTTTCAGCCATATTGGTCTATTTCTTTGTGTTTGGCATTCGTGTGAATCAAGGAAGTCGAGTGATTTTCAAGAAATGGACGAAAAAGAATTTCGTGTGGTGATTAAACATTACTTTATGAAAGGCAAAACGCCTCAGGAGACTAAAGAGAAGCTTGATAAACATTATGGTGACTCTGCACCTTCGATTATAACAGTTTATAAGTGGTTTCAAAATTTTCGGACTGGCCATATGGGCACAAGTGACGCTGAAACGTTCTGGACGGCCTGTGGAGGTTACGACTCCAGAAATCATTGATCAAATCCATGATATGGTGATGGATGACAGAAGAGTTAAGGTGCGTGAGATTGCTAGTGCTGTGGGCATCTCGACTGAACGGGTACATAATATTTTGCATAAACATTTGGACATGAGAAAGCTATCCGCAAGATTGGTGCCGCGATTGCTCACGCTTGACCAAAAACGGAATCGTGTGAAGTGTTGCAAGCTGTTCCAGAAGAATCCGGAGGACTTTAAGCGTCGTTTCGTCACTGTGGATGAAACATGGATACATTACTATACTCCTGAGACCAAACAACAATCTAAACAATGGGTTACCAAGGGGGAATCTGCACCAAAAAAGGCGAAGACCGTTCCTTCGGCCGGAAAGGTTATGGCGACTGTCTTTTGGGATTCGCAAGGGATAATCCTCATCGACTATCTGGAAAAGGGTAAAACTATTACAGGTGAATATTATTCATCGTTATTGGACCGTTTAAAAACCGAGCTGCCAGAAAAACGCCCCGATGGGCCCACAAGAGAGTCCTTTTCCATCACGACAACGCACCAGCACACACCTCAGCAGTTGTGGTCGCAAAATTAATGGAAATAGGATTCCAACTCGTTTCACATCCCCCTTATTCTCCAGACTTGGCTCCCTCGGACTACTATTTGTTCCCCAATTTGAAGAAATGGCTGGCGGGACAAAGATTTTATTCAAACGAGGAGGTGATTGCAGACACTAATGGATATTTTGCAGACTTGGACAAATCCTATTATTCGGAAGGGATCAACAAACTAGAACATCGTTGGACGAAGTGTATAAGCCTAAAAGGAGACTATGTCGAAAAATAAAATAGGCTTACCCCAAACACATAAGTAGTTTTTATTTTTGCACGGACTTTTCAAACCAGCCTCGTATGTAAGAGTGGCAAATAAATTAAGCAATAAAATATCTATGACAACCGGAATCAGACAAGGAGATAGCCTAAGCCCAATCATATTTAACATCATAATGGATGAAATTATAAACGAAGTAAAGAAACTAGGAAGAGGATATCGATTGGGAGACAAAGAAATAAAAATAATATGCTACGCTAATGATGCAGTAATCATATCAGAAGACGAAGATAACTTACAGAGACTCCTACATAAGTTTCAACAAACAGCAAAAGTGTTTAATATCCAAATATCTGTAAAGCAAACAAAATCCCTTACAATATCTAAAGAACCGAAAAGATGCAAACTCACGATTTATGATCATAGTGTAGAACAAGTGATGTCCTTCAAATATCTAGGGGCAAACATAACAAGTACCAGGAACCTTAAGGAGGAAGTAAAAACTCAAACAACAAAGGCATCATTAATATCAGGATACTTAAGACATATAATTTGGAGAAACAAATATATGAGCACCAGGAGCAAAGTAAGAATATACAAAACATGCGTAAGACCGATCATGACTTACGTGATAGAAACCAGAGCGGAGAACACAATAACAAAACGACTCCTAAGAACAACAGAAATGCGACCGGAAGAGATGTAAAGAAATAAGGGAAATGTGCGAAATACAGGATGTGGTGAGATGAGCAAGGAATAGGAGAAGAGAATGGAGAGACCATGTGGACAGAATGCCAAATGACCGGTTGGCTAAGGTTGCAAAAGAGAAGCGACCGAACACACCTCGACCGCTTGGAAGACCACCAATAAGATGGTATGCGAGCTGGTCTTCATCATCGCAATTGTTTCTGGGAAACCTTTGAAGTGAACACAGGACATGGCCCTAATGTAGGAAGAAGAAGAAGAGAAGAAAAGGAAAAATTTTTGTCGTTAATTCATAACTGTTGATGAAACATCGATTCATCACAGCACACTAGAGACCAAAAAACAGATCGAATAGTGGGTTTTCCGTTGGGAACCGACCCAGGCTACTTTATCGGCCAACAAAGTCATGCCCACAGTCTTTTGGGATACACACGGCATAATCTAGGTCGATTATCTTGGAAAGGGCAAAGCCATTAATGGAGAAGAAAAAAATTCTCTTTCATCAAGACAATGCACGCGTGCATACTTCTGTTATCGTCATAGCAAAATTCCATGAGTTAGCATACGAATTGCTTCATCATCCACCATATTAATCAGATTTAACCCCTAGCGATTATTTCCTATTTCTGAATATGAAAAAATGGCTCGGTGGAAAAAAATTTTGGTTCAAACGATGAGTGAATAAAGCTTCTATTTTGAAGGGCTGGAGAAATCGTATTTTTTGGATGGGATACAAGAGATAGAAAAACGTTAGACTGAGTATATCGAGGTAAAAGGAGACTATGTTGAAAAATAAAATAGTTTTGAGGCCAGGTACTTATCATACAACCCTCGTATTATGTATATTAAGGATGAATGCTTGAAAAAAGCATACTGTTAATTACAATTATGTTAGAAATAATACGCAGTAACTGTTTGAACATTCAGCACAAGACTGACTCAACTTTATTATTCGTTAGTAAAAGACAAAATACAATAGTTCATTTACATGATAATGGAGGGCCACACATATACTAGATTCATTTTTAGGTTGTTGCACATACTTTAATAAATTATGAATTATTTTCCCATGTAAATTTTACTTATTTATTTATTTATTAACGACGTTGCGCCAATTTACACAATTATAAACATACTTAAAACAACTAAACATAATAAAAATCATAAACATACACAGAATCCAACATCACAAGATCATTAAAACTAGTTGCACAGCAAGCAAATATCACAACTTTTTAACAATCAATTTAAAACTATCAATGGAGCCATGGATCCTGAGATCGAACTGATTGAAGTGCCTCATTATTCTGGACATGGGTCCATAATAGCCATAATTAGTCGCATGAAAGGGAATATCAAACAGGTCTCCGCCTCTAGTGCGACGAGAAACATTAAATGTCAACTTATCCAAGAGATAGGGACAATCAACCAATCCATTTATTAACTTAAAAGCCAGAAGCAGGTCACAATGGAGTCTTCTAGTCTCCAGGGTCGAAATACCCAAAATGTCCCTAAGGTTGTGGTGGTCTATATGGTGACCATCTGGGGGTATGGCCAATTTAAAAGCACAAGTCCGCAGAAACCGGCGCTGCACCGCCTCAATCGCTTCTATATATACATTGTAATGAGGAGACCAGACCACAGCGGCATACTCAAGCCCCGATCTCACAATTGAACAATACAACAGTTTAAATGTAGAGCAGGGAAAGTCCCTACAGTATCTCGTGATGAACCCCAGATTTTTATAACCTTTCTGAACAATTGACAAAATGTGTCTATTGAAAGTAAGTTTCTGGTCAAGAAGAACTCTCAGATCATTAATTTCACTAACATGCCTCAGCTTGCTGCCATTAATGTTATACTCAAAAGTAAAGTTCCGCCTAGCTCTACCAAAATTAATGCTAACACACTTTTTAAGATTCAAGCTCAACTCATTCAGGGTACTCCATCTATAGAGGCCATGAACATCCTCTTGAAGAGAGTGACAATCTTGCAACGTGTTCACCGTTTTAAACATTTTTAGATCATCTGCAAACATGAGGAATTTAGAATGTTGTATAAACTTGCCGGTGTCATTAACGAAAAGTAGAAACAGTAAAGGACCACAGTGAGACCCCGAGGCACACCTGAAAGAACTTCTATTTCTTTAGAAATACAATTATTAATACGGACATACTGTGTGACCCTCCAGAAAACTGCCAATCCATCTAAGGACTTCACTACTTAGTCCTATTTTCCGCAACTTGCCTAACAAGAGCGTATGATTAACTCTATCGAACGCCTTCGAAAAGTCAGTATATACGCTATTTGTTTCTAATCATCTGAGAAACAAAAACAAAGTTAAGCGTTGTCAAATAAAAAGAAGAAATTATTGTAAAAATGACAAATTAAAAATAAAAATCAAATGAGATTTTTTTTGCAGATGAACAAAAACATAATGAATATTAACACAGAAAATGTTCTCTATTATCTGAAAAGACTTTTATATCCTTCAAGCACGTTTAAAAAAAAGCGATCGAATTTGAACTAGCGGAGGGAGAAAAACGGAAAACTAGTTTAAAAAAACATGGTTTCAAGAAAAGCCCATTGAAAGTTCAAACCTTTTTATATGTTGAGTGTAAAATTGTAAAATACATGACAGAACAATAACTTACCTAAAATTATATATTTAAGGACGAATAATATTCTTTCATAGAAACCTGCGTATACTTATCGGCAATACCTCACCTGAACATACATAATTTTTCTGGTATTAAAAAAAACTACTTGTATGTAGTAAAGATTTTTTTGCGTCAAAGTTGTGAATTTAACCAGGACTAAGAGCTACAAAATGTCAATACCTATTGACTGGTGACTAAAGGATAGGTACCGGGATAAAATATTTTTATTTTATTTGTTTATAGCTTAACAAATATTTAGGTAGTAAATATTTGTTTTAAACTTTTGTTACTAGATTCTAGATGGAGTTAGGTTCGTTTATTGGCTATTAGGTAAGTAAGAAGCTGTAACTATTATATATTATTAACTAAAAAAAAAACGTGAAAATACATATTGGATCTTAAGATATATACATTTCAGGGAGGTAATTAACTTAGCCTAGGTAAAGATTTTATTTTATTTTAAACGCAGTCATCGTACCGAACACTAATTGCGCAAGTCCGGCTTCTACTTGGCCGGTGTTTTTTTGTTTCGGACACGACGATAGAAAGCGTGTTACATTTCGTTACTTTTACGAATTTTAATGTAAATCGATATTATCGAAGACGTTTGTATACTTTTGAATTATTTGTTAATTCGCTTCCATTCTCTTGCGGAAAACCAAACCTTCTGCATTCGTTAAGAAAATTTTAATAACAGTGCTCCTCTTCAAAACTAACGTAGGTTTTTAAGTATTAATTCTCGTAAAAATGAATAAACCACTTCAGCTAAATGGACACCGACTTAAATTTTGTTGTCAGCATTTTTAAGGGTAGGCGAAGAAAGCTGTTCAATGTAGTTAAATTTTACACGAGGATGGCAGTTCGTTAGATGCATAAATTTTATATCGTTTTATACCTTTTAGCCTTGTTTGTAGTTAAAAAAGTTAATTTTATATTGTAATTCAAATTGTAGTTGGAAAATTAAACTTGCTTGCATATATCTTATTTCTTAATTTTAACAAATAAAACTTTATAAAATCCACATTAAGCTTGCTTAGAATATTTCTGTAAACATTTTTTTTTGCGATTAGTTAAAATTTTCTATACCAATCTGAAATCACTGATCAAAATACAAAAAAAGCTAAAATTATATTCGGCAGTAAATTGGACTTCCTAGTTTAAAACTTTACGATTACTTTTGTTAGCCACCCTGTATAAAAAAGTTATTTTAAAAGGGATTTATAGGTGTATGATATTACTTTAACTTTTAAAGCATAAATGTCGACTTTTGTGCTTGCAACACCCACTGCGAACGTATTTAGTTTAGGCTCTCTACTACTAATTTAGAATTTTAATTTGTATTAAACCTCGCATATCACTTAGATGCACCTGCAACATAAAACATCATTATTCGGAGTTATCTACATAAAAGTTATATTATACTTATTTTATTTGTAGCTTACAGGTTTCCAGTTATGGGGTGACACGAAACCTGACGACGAGTTAAGAAAACACTTTATGAAAAACGTGGTGAAGTCGGCCGCTATTAAAAGCCTTGAGATGAGTACGAAACTTTATTTTATTTAATATTGACCGTTTATTATTTACCTCGATGTGATATCTAGACAATACTGAACTAATTACTATAACGATGTTTCGCATGTTGTTTTACCATACCATTAAACATACTGAAAGTCTCCATACCTCCGTTATACCAATTTGTGCTGCCATCTTAAAAAATGATACCCTACCAACAGGTATCACAAATTTGAAGAGAGTAAAACTAAATATAATGAAAAATATACGCCGGATGCAGTTTTTGCAAACTTCCTAGTTATACATATAAAAATTCTTCGTAAAACCCTACTGCCAAAAGAATTTTTTCCCGCCTCGCCCAGTGTATAAACCATATTAATTAATTAATTTTTAGGAAAATCAATAAACTATTACCTTTATACGTCACTTACTACAATAAATTAAACTATTTTTACTTGCTTAATAGACATATCAAAATTTGACATGTCTATTAATGCAATTTTGTTTTATCTTGGCAACTATGATGTTATAACGTGAGTGTATTAAAAACAAGGGTAAAAATTGAAAAACTGAAAATAAATCGAAAACTATTAGAAATAGGTATATGACATACTTAATAAAAGTTGGAGGGTTTTGTAAAATCTATCAGAAAAAATAATAATATGCAGAGTGTCATTTAAAAAATTGAAATAATTCAATTTAAAATAATCGAAATATATAAATTTATTTTGGACACTTTGTAGCATCTAATTCAATTTTCTTTATATATATATATATATATATATATATATATATATATATAAATATATATATATATAAATATATATATATATATATATAAATATATATATATATATATATATATATATATATATATATATATATATATATATATATATATATATATATATATATATATATATATATATATATATATATATATATATATATATATATATATATAATATATAATATATATATATATATATATATATATATATATATATATATATATATATATATATATATTTGATGATATTATCATGAAGAAAAATATAAAAGGAAAAATTGGAGAAGACCAAGCAGGCTTTACGGCCGGAAAATCATGTGTAGACCACATATACACTATAAAACAAACAATGGAAAAAAAACTGGCAAAAAATAGAGAAGTTCATCTAGCCTTCATAGACATAAGAAAGGCCTATGACTCAGTACCAAGATAAAGATTATGGAACGCAATGAAAGAAATAGGCATTGACAAAGAACTAATATACGCAGTAAAAGCTCTCTACGAAAACAACACAGTGAACCTAAAAATGGGACATAAAATAGGGAAGAGACTCCAACATCAAAAGGCCTATTACAAGGATGCTGTACATCCCCCACACTATTCAAAATATACCTCGAACAAACATTAAAAAAATGGAAGCAAAAATGTAGTGGAATGGGAGTCCCAATACGAGCAGATTACTTATATACTCTAAGTTTCGCAGACGACCAAGTAATCATAGCGCAAGATGAGGATGACCTCAGTTATATGGTAAGAAAACTGAAAGAAGAATACACTAAAGCAGGATTAGCAATAAACTTTGATAAAACTGAATATCTTACAACAAAGGAGGGTAACGTGGAGAATCTAGAAGTCGATAACGAAACAATAATCAAAGGAACCGATAGATTTAAATATTTAGGAACCATCATTTCAAAAAAAACGCAACATCAGAAGAAGAGATTAAAACTAGATTAGGACAAACGCGGACATGCATAAGACAATTAAATTCGATCCTGTGGGACAACCACATTACAAAGAGAAACAAAATACGTATATACAAATCAATAATACAAAGCATAATGACATACGGGTCAGAAACATGGACGATCAACAAAAGAAATAAATCTAAAATTAACGCGGTAGAGATGGCGTATTGGAGAAGATGTTGTAGAGTGACACGTATGGAGAGAATAACAAATGAAGAAATAAGAAGCAGAATGAACATCAAAGAGAACGCAATAAACACCACTGAAGAAAAACGATTAAAATGGTGTGGACATATAAGACGGAGCGAAGATAATAGGTGGATAAAGAAAATAACGGAGTGAAGCCCTATAGGGAGAAGAAAAAGAGGAAGACCCAGACGATCGTGGAGAGGTGATGTGGACGAGGCTATGGAGGACAGGGGTCTAACAGATGGAGACTGGGAAGATAGAAACGGATGGAATCAAAGGCTGAGAGAAGGAAGACAGCGTCAGCTGTAGAAAATCCTTGATATATATATATATATATATATATATATATATGTATATATATATATATATATATATATATATGTATATGCGCATTCCATCGTCAGAAACAATGGCGCTACTGGCAATTTTGTACAAAACTGAAGACTAGTATTTCTTAAAAAAAAAATGAAATATTAGGAAAACTACTAAGTTATAAAATTTTACGCAATATTTAAAAATAAATTAGGATATTCCATTTAAAAAAACATATGTTATATCGGCCACATTTTTCTGAAATACCCTGTGTACTCAAAAATAATTTTTTCGTCTTTCCCGAAACAAATGAGATAATGAACTTTACTCTATCGTTGACTCACCCTGTACAATACTAGAGATACTGCCACACTTACATTTCATGAAAATAAAAGGGAACATGCAAAGCAAGAAAACAATACCGACATGTTACGAACAATCCACCGGACAACACTGACTTTCCTTAAACTTCTAACTACTATAAATGAAACAAATTAAAAAAAAAAACAATAAAACCATGTATACAGTGGTTTGGAGTATTAGCGTCCAATAGATTTATAAACTATTTTTCAAATCACCCCACAAATCAAAAATATAATACTGTGATAGCTTTGAAAAACAGAGTTATACGTATTAGCCATGAAAGTTTCCTACAAGGCAATTTGAAGAAGCGTTACCAATTCTTTTTAAATAATGGGTATCTCAAACATATCTTAAAAAAACTCATTTATAACTTCAATAATTTTGACAGCTCTAGAGAAGACAATCACAATCAAATCAAATACAAAAAACCACCGTTTGTACGTGGGTTGACAGACTCGGTGGTCTCCATTTTTAAAGGATTCCCGCACGTAAAAGTAACCAAATACAACAGTCTCAGCAACCATATTTTGTTTACCTGTCTCAAACAGAAAGCTCCAATACTTTATAATACGAATGTTGTCTATAGGTTATCATGTCTAGATTGTCAGTCTTGCTATGTCGGACAGACATCACAATGGCCGAGGCAGAGATTAATACAAAATAAAAGTGATTGCCAGTTGGGAAAGAGATCATGTACCGTAGTGGATCACCATTTAAAAACGGGACATCAATTTGATTTTGTAAATATAAAAATATTAGAAAAAGAAAATGATTATATGGATCGTTTGTTTCTTGAAATGTGTCACATTAACAAACATAAAGACTGTGTTAATTTCAAGTCGGACACCAATAGTTTAAGCTATTGTAATATTTTAGACATACAAAAAAAATACTATTACTCCAAACCACGGTATACATGGTTTTGTTGCCTTTTTTTTAAAATTTGTTTCATTTATAGTAGTTAGAAGTTTAAGGAAAGTCAGTGTTGTCCGGGTGATTATTCGTAACATGTCGGTATTGTTTTCTTACTTTATATGTTCCCTTTTATTTTCATGAAATGTGAGTGTGGCAGTGTTTCTAATATTATACAGCTATATGACTCTGGGCTGGTAAGCCGTATACATATTAATTTTTGTATTTTGTAATTTATAGTGCTCCTGCTGAAGTTGCGATAAAGCAGCGAAATATTGAGTCAACAGCAATTGAGTTTTAATTAGTGACCGAGCGCATACCTGATATATATTCCAAATTCCTTATAGATTATGGTGGAATATATATATATATATATATATATATATATATATATATATATATATATATATATATATACATATATATATACATATATATATATATATATATATATATATATATATATATATATATATATATATATATATATATATATACATATATATATATATATATATATATATATATATATATATATATATATATATATATACATATATATATATATATATATATATATATATATATATATATATATATACATATACTTATATATTATATATATATATATATATATATATATATATATATATATATATATATATATATATATATATATATACACTTCTGGACAAAATTAACGCAACAATATATTAAATCATACAAATCTCTATAATGAATTAATTTTAATAATTTTTTATGAACATTGGTTACACTAAAAGTAAGAAAAAACTTATTCGGATACTTTAAAAGTGAATTAGCTACCAAGTTTCTCTATAAGATTCGAATTAAAATTTTTCTTAAGACCTAATAACAATATCGTTG
Organism: Pachyrhynchus sulphureomaculatus; assembly: GCA_019049505.1. NCBI lineage: Eukaryota > Metazoa > Arthropoda > Insecta > Coleoptera > Curculionidae > Pachyrhynchus > Pachyrhynchus sulphureomaculatus. The sequence goes on along the minus strand of CM032455.1, from coordinate 17,148,619 downwards.
AAATTATGTAATAATGAAAAAAATAAACTGGGACACTAGTAGCAAAATTAATGGTGTAACTGGGATACTAGTAGCGTGTGTTGCCTCCTCTACTTCGGATGACAGCGCTTATGCGCCTAGGCATGCTTCTAATTAAATTTGGATAAAATCTTGAGGAATTTGCTCCCATTCTGTGATAACTGCATTTTCAAGTTCCCTCAGGTTTCTAGGTGCAGGTATATGATGTTTCACATTTTTCTTAAGGTGATCCCATACATGTTCTATCGGATTCAGGTCCGGGCTTTTTGGTGGTCATTGCATAATCGGTATATCAACTTGATTAAGATAATCGAGTACCTACCTAGCCACGTGAGGTCGAGCGTTGTCTTGCATAAACAGGAAATTGGGCCCCATTAAATGACCGAAAAGGCATCACATGTTCTGTTACAATATTCTCAAGATAGTAGTCAGCATTCATGAATCTTGTACGGACAGGAACGAACTCTGTGCGAGCATCAAAGCAGATGCCACCCCAGAACATAACAGAGCCACCGCCGAATGGAATCCTTGCAGAGATATTGCAAGGAGCAAACCTCTCTCCTGGTCCTCCCCATACTCGCTCACGACCATCTGGATGTTTTAGACTAACCCTAGTTTCATCTGTGAAGAAAACTTGTTTCCAATCATCCACAGACCAGTTTTCGTGATTTCGAGCAAATGGTAACCTGACAACTCTGTTCTCTCTAGTAAGCAAGGGCGCAGTGGCTGGTCTCCTACTGTTTAATCCAGCTTCATTTAACCGTCTTCTAACTGTTTTAGAAGAAATTGTGACATTGCGAACAGCTTCGAGTTCGTTTCTTATTATAGAACTAGTGACAGTCCTGTTTCTTAAAGCATATTGTCTTATAAAACGTTCATCTAGGTTGCTAGTGCATCGTTTTCGCCCTTGCCCTAGCCTTCTAGAATAAGTTCCTACTTCATTCAAGCGTCTTACCATACGACTTATTGTGGAACGATGTTTGCCTAACAAATTGGCAACATAACTCTGATAATATCCCTCGTCCAATAAAACTGAGGCTCGCACTACCTCGTGTTCAGTTAAATTCCTTGTTCGATTCATTTTTCTAATTCTTCGGGGTCAAAAATAAACGTACGATTTGTAATGGCATAGTCGGCAATAAAATGCTAGTCAGAATAAAAGATATTGTGTATCTTGCTTCCACTTATACTTCAATAGATGTTGTTCTACCTTAAATATCGATCTGATCAATGTAAGACAGCCGTCATTAACCATCTCGATTATATTATTTGGGAGTAAGAGAGATAGACTCAATTGTACGTGTCATTTATTAATTTAACGAGTACACCCATACTCAGAGATGGATTCACATAAATCTATGTTATAAGTATTAGGAGGTATTATGATTATGAGTTTTGGGCATACGGAGTTTGTCTTTTTATAATGGACTATAAGAAGACGAAAATAGAAGAGGATAATAAACATTCACTCATATTTACTAATAATTGCAAGGCTTTATTGGATATAAAGATGAAGTTATAGCATATTTCTATCAAAAGATATTTACATAAATTATCACAGTTATAAAATAATACAGTCAGAATTATAAACTACTTTAGGTGAAAGTTTCAGAATGTTTATTTAATATAATAATAAAGTCCCTAAAATAACAGGTAGGTAAATATGTTGGTATGATATAATTTGCCAAGAAGTAGGTACCTAAGTTTTGGCAACATATTTTTTTTGAAAAATAAATATACAAATAAACCATATTTAGATTGTATTAGGATGAAACATCATCATCAGAGTCAAAATTGGAACTGCTACTATCAGAAAATGATCCTTCGTCTACATTAATAGCAATTGGTAGCACCGTTACATCAAGTATGTTCTCTTTTTGCCAGTATTCTTTGATTATATTTTCTGTATGTGTTATACAACTGAGTGGTAAGGAGGCAATCTTAAAACTTGACCCATTTCAGCAATTACTTCGTCTGTAGCATATGGCAAGTTTGTTTGGTAATTTTTGATAATTTTTAACAACTCACATTTTAGACCATTTTCTGGGAAATTAATCTGCTTATTTCGCAGCCAATTGATGATTTCTCCTTTTCTTGTCGATTCATTTGGTACACTTTCACTAAGTCTACAATGATAGCGTGCATTATCCATAATGATTAAAGATGGCCTTTCGAGCTTCGGCAGCAGTTTTTCTTTCAGCCATTTTTCAAAGAGTTCTGCGTTCATGTTATCGTGGTAGTCATAACTCTTGTTTTTTGTGGAAAATACAATCTCACTCCCATTTATAAATCCATTGCTATTGCCATCGGGAACGATGATGTATCTTTTTCCAGCGGCTGCTTTTTTGTTCCATACAGATCGAGGATTTTCATCATGCTAAGTCCGTATGCTGCTTCCATGTTGGTGAATGCATGTTTCGTCTAAAAATACAACGTCTAGGGGAGCGTCAGAAGTCAAATTGGCAACATACTCTCTCAAAAAGTTAACTCGTTTTGATGATATTTCTGGTTCTCCATGATGTATTTTCTTCCATTGTCAGTTTTGTATTTGAATCCTAATTGTTTCATAATTAAACCAAGTGTCGATTTGCTGCAGCTTCAAATTTGTTTTGATTCTAGTCGGTTACGTATTATGTCCAAAGTAACACGTTTTCCTTCTACAATTAAATTAAATTATCTTTTTCTTATGTCAGTTTTAAAGTTTATCGATGCATATTTTGTTTCATTTTTCATGACCGAAATCAAAACAATTCGTTTAGATTTACAGTTTTAAAGAATTTTTTAGAAGATAAACAATTTTCTGTAATAATGCGATAGATTTTCTTTAAAAGTAAGCTTATAAATTATTCCCTTTTTCAAAGTAACACGTTTTTAGAATTAGAAAAATGAATCGAACAAGGAATTTATTTGAACACGAGGTAGTGCGAGCCTCAGTTTTTATTGGACGAGGAATATTGTCAGAGTTATGTTGCGAATTTGTTAGGCAAACATCGTTCCACAATAAGTCGTATGGTAAAGACGCTTGAATGAAGTAGGAACTTATTCTAGAAGGCTAGGGCAAGGGCGAAAACGATGCACTAGCGACTTAGATGAACGTTTTATAAGACAATATGCTTTAAGAAACAGGACTGTCACTAGTTCTATAACAAGAAACGAACTCGAAGCTGTTCGCAATGTCACGATTTCTTCTAAAACAGTTAGAAGACGGTTAAATGAAGCTGGATTAAATAGTAAGAGACCAGCCACGGCGCCCTTGCTTACTAGAGAGAACAGAGTTGCCAGGTTACGTTTTGCTCGAAATCACGAAAACTGGTCTGTGGATGATTGGAAACAAGTTTTCTTCACAGATGAAACTAGGGTTAGTCTAAAACATCCAGATGGTTGTGAGCGAGTATGGCGAAGACCAGGAGAGAGGTTTGCTCCTTGCAATATCTCTGCAAGGATTCCATTCGGCGGTGGCTCTGTTATGTTCTGGGGTGGCATCTGCTTTGATGCTCGCACAGAGTTAGTTCCTGTCCGTACGAGATCCATAAATTCTGACTACTTCTTGAGAATATTGTAATAGAACATGTGATGCCTTTCGGTCATTTTGTGGGGCCCAATTTCCTGTTTATGCAAGACAACGCTCGACCTCACGTGGCTAGGGAGGTACTCGATTCTCTTAATCAAGTTGATATACCGATTATGCAATGGCCACCAAAAAGCCCGGATCTGAATCCGATAGAACATGTATGGGATCACCTTAAGAAAAATGTGAAACGGCATATACCTGCACCTAGAAACCTGAGGCAACTTGAAAATGTAGTTATCACAGAATGGGAGCAAATTCCTCAAGATTTTATCCAAAATTTAATTAGAAGCATGCCTAGGCGCATAAACGCTATCATCCGAAGTAGAGGAGGCAACACACGCTACTAGTGTCCCAGTTACACCATTAATTTTGCTACTAGTGTCCCAGTTTTTTTTTTTTCATTATTACATAATTTCAACGATTTTGTTATTAGGTCTTAAGAATAATTTTAATTCGAATCTTATAGAGAAATTTGGTAGCTAATTCACTTTTAAAGTATCCGAATAAGTTTTTTTCCTAACTTTTAGTGTAACCAATGTTCATAAAAAATTATTAAAATTAATTCATTATAGAGATTTGTATGATTTATTATATTGTTGCGTTAATTTTGTCCAGGAGTGTATATATATATATATATATATATATATATATATATATATATATATATGCATCAATCATCGCTCCTGATGAAGCTAACATAGTTAGCGAAACGCGCGTCGTGTGCAATAAATAAAGTGTTTGGTGTAGTGGTGATATATACTGGGTAGTATCATTTATGCCAAAGATTCCACATTCCCTACTTAACTTATCTTCAAATATAACATGTCTAGTAAGTCCACGATAATATAAAATCCTAAATATTTATCCACAACCGAGTAATATTTTTGTTATGTTCGGCCATATGGTCGTAGCACTGACTGACGTCGTGAATCTGAGAGCAAAGCGAAAACTAGAGAATTTTATTTTTACTAAATGATAAAAACTAACAAATTTTAGAAAAAAAGTGCCTATTTAATCTATTTTCATAAAGTCTTGAAGATAATTTTATATATTTTTTTTTTTTTTATTGGTCTGGCACACGTGCTGCAGGGAAGTCCCTAAAGCGCTCCAGGAACGGCACGAGTGCGGAAAAAGCGACTCACGTTGTTCTTGAATCGCTGTAAATTGTACTCGGTGGGGAAACACAGCGCTGGGCAAATTATTTCAAAGGGATGACGTTCTCCATATAAAAGATTGCTTGAAAAGCGTTGTACGCGGAGTAACAAGCTGAACCTCATACGGATGCTAAACACCAGCGCGACGTGTATTTCTAACATGCACCGCTTTGGGAGGAATTAAGCGGGCTACATCCTTCGAACACTTTCCATGAAAATACTTGTAGAACAGACTCAAGTCGCCAACCGTTCTTCGATTAAGGCCGCCGGTCAATTCCGGGTCCCCAATCAGACGGACCGCTCTTCTCTGAACAGAATCCAACAAATGCAGTGTATGTTTGGGAGCGGAGCCCCAAACGTGGGAGCAGTATTCCATAGTTGGTCGAATTTGGGCTTTGTAAATAATTAACAGTTGTTGTGGGATGTAATGCTTTTTGGTTCTAAATAATATTCCCAACTTTTGAGAAGCTCTCCTTGCTATGCCTGCAACATGTTCATGCCAAGACATATTTGCTCCCAAACTAACGCCCAACAAATTGAGCAACGATGCTAGGGGAATGGAGTGCCCCGACATAACTATATCGGGTTCAGTAACGTTAACTTTTTTAGAAAAAAACTGCCGCCTGGGTTTTTGTAGCGTTAAATTCCACTTTGTTACTGTCACCCCAAGATAGAATTTCTTCCAGGTCTTTGTTAAGTTGAACGACCTCCTGCTGTCTGCGGATATTAGCCCGAGCGGCCGATGTCCGAGCGTTCAAAGTGAATGAAGAGACTGTCATCTGCAAAGCTGTAGATTGGATTCCCGGTCTTTTCCAGTAGATCGTTAATGTAAATGAGAAAGAGAGTAGGGGACAGTATGGAGCCCTGGGGCACACCAGCGTTGATAGTGAGGGTGTTAGAAAGAAATCCGTCGACCGCCACTCGTAAAGAACGCTCTCTGAGGAAACATGAGAGCCACAAACAGAACCTTTCAGACATACCATAAGAGCGCAACTTAGCCAACAGTCCATCGTGCCAAACACGGTCGAATGCCTTGGATATGTCAAGAGCAACCGCTCGAGATTCTCCAAAGTGTTCAATTGCGTTGTTCCAAACATGTGTTACATAAGTCAGAAGATCTCCTGTTGATCTATGTTTACGAAAACCATATTGGTGATCGCTAATAATATTGAATCGTTCAAGATATTTTAGAAGATGCTCATTGATAACCTTTTCCATGACTTTCGATATTATTGAAAGCAGTGCAACTGGTCGGTAGTTATTTGGCAAGGTCTTCTTACCTTTTTTAGGTATCGGCTGAACCGTGGCATATTTCCAGCAGGACGGAAATATTCCCTTTCTGTAGGATAGGTTAAAAAGTCTACAGAAAACTGGTGTTAGTTCCCTTGCACAGTTTTTGAGAACTATGGCAGGTATTCCGTCAGCGCCAGAAGCCTTCTTGGTGTCTAGCTTCATGAAAATCGCTTTATAAAAAACGAAACCTATTAACCTCTGTGACTACTGTTCCACTTCGAGACATATTTCAACTTGTTTATGATCCTTTGTCTTTTTAAGTATATAAACGAAGAAATAAATTTGTGAACAAGTCAGATCTTATGGAGGACGTGACCTTTTGCTTACAGTTTTTGACAAGAATCAAAAAACATTTTAGCAGAGAACGGGCTGCAACAACTTTCACTGTTCTGATACATATTATGCATGATATTATGAATGCAGTACGGAGGATTGATTGGACACCAAGGTAAATTTTACCACAGTACACAACAATACAAGTAGGCTAATATTTTTCATCGGTATGTATGTTACATGTAATAGACTCACGAACCTTAGATCAGGGTAGATCAGGTTTCCAAACTTCTTAATATGTTTACCTCTTCCTAGTAGCTAGTTTTAACGTGGAATCCTTAAGCTATTTTAAAGTCAAATAATTGACTCTCGGTTATCTCCAGGCGAGCATTCGTATATGGCATACACTACCATCAGAAAGTATTTGCCCAACGAGAAATTTCAGTGTTAGTGCCAAAATTTAATACCTAATTAAACCCTTTTACTATATTAGGTAAATTTAATTGTTCTTAACAAGTGTCCATCATAAAATTGTTTAGATAGGCCTTTTTGGTGAAATCACAAATTAAAAACCAGTTAGAACAAATTTCCAAGTTTTGCATGATTATGGTTTTGAGGCGATTTCTGAGAATTCCAGTTGAATTAAGAACTCATTTCAAGTTTCTAGGGATTATGGAAATTCCTAGTGACATTTTATGATAAAAACTATGCTACGAATGCCATTGCCCTTTTGGAAAATAACCATTCGCAAACAGTACTTTGTCATTGATACAGGCTCAATTGTTTTGTGAAAATGCCAAAAACGCATCAAGTTTCCGTTGAAAATCGAGCTCTGATAACTGCGAGACATTAAAATGGTCACTCGAGTCGACAAATCGCGAGTGATATGCGGATGCCAAGAAGAACGGTGGACTACATCATAAAAAAAAATTCTGCGGGACATGGAATTCTCAACCAAAAACGTTCAGGAAGGCCTCAAAAAACGACTCCCTCTGAAGACAGAGCTATAACAATGTCTAGCAGACGTAATCGCCGCCTAACCGCACCAGAAATCACGGCTCCTGGTGCGACCCATCCCCATCAGCGTGACAACCCTGAAGAACAGGTTAGCAGAAGGTGGACTACACGGGAGAGTTCTAGTAAGGAAATCACTTCTTAGGTAAGTGAATAAACGTAAACGATTAGAATGGACTCGAGAACATGAAAATTGGACATCAGAACAATGGAATTCCGTCCTTTGGAGCGACGAATCTAAATTCGAAAATTTCGGTGTAAATCGACGAGTTTACGTTTGGCGGTCAGCTGGAGAGAAGATGTTGGAAGCCTACAGTAAAACATGGTGGAGGTTGATTAATGGTTTGGGGTTCTTTTGGCAAGGGTAAAGTTGGAAAAATCTTTAGGATAGAAGGAATCATGCGAAAAGAACAGAATCAAGAAATTTTGCTGACTCAAATGCTTCCTTCTGCAAGAGATATTTTTCAAGAGAAATTTATGTTTCAGCATGAAAATGACCCTAAGCATTCTGGTAAACAAATTAGAGAACTTTTAGACCGATGGAAATCCGATGACGTCCTGGAAGTGATGACTTGGCCTTCACAATCACCCGACTTGAACCTCATCGAATTGCTTTTGGACAGGTGTGTTCGAAAACTCAATCCAACATCAGAAAGTCCCTTGCGGGAACTTTTACAAACAGATTGGGTTAAAATAAGCGAAGAAACTACTGGACAGAATACCGAAACTCTGTAAAGCGGTAATTAAAAACAAAGGAGGTCACATAGATGAGAAAAATTCTGGAAAATCACAAATATTTTTCTGATTTTCTAGACTGTAAATAATGTGAAAGTAAATCATAGTTTATTAAAATTTAAAAAAAATATATATTATCTGGGTTTTTGTTGTCTTCGGACTGAAATAACTAGGTGAGCAAATACTTTCTGACGGTAGTGTATGTCACGCTGACACCATACAGACATACGTACAGATGTAACTTTGTTTTAAATTTGTAGATATTGCGTTACTTTTAGCGATTATTCACATATGACCGTTTCAGGAATCATAACGACGAAAAAAATTCCTGTTAGACAATTTGTCAGGTAAAGTTAAAAGCAGTTATTTCATTTAAAATAAGGTGTAAGATATATTGGGTGCGTGAATTAATTTTGAGGGATTTTTCGGTAAAAATATCGCTTTGTTGTAAAAAAATGGTTACAAATTCATTCTCCCATCTTTATGGCAGATACCGTGTTGAAAGAACGACTCACCTTTTGAGGCCATCCACGAATTGACCCATTTTTTATTATCCTCATAAGAATAGAAGCGCTGTTCAGACAGGCCGTGCGTCATCGATCAGAACAAGTGATAATCACAAGGACAATGTCTGAGTGAAGTAGGACATCCCATTCAAGCGCTTCTAGCGTTTCCTAGATTAGTTTTGCAACATGTGGCGTTGTCATGTTGAAAAATCACTTTGTCGTGTCTGTTAGCATATTGCGGTTGCTTTTCCTTCAACGCTTAGCTCAATTGCATCAGTTGTTGTCGGTAACGTTTCACGATAATAGTTTCGTTGGGTTGGAGCAGCTCATAATACACTACACTGAGCTGATCCCACCAGATACACAGCATAAGCTTGGAGCCATGAAAATTTGGCTTTGGCGAGGATGTTGATGGTTCACGGGGTTTCACCCATGATTTTTTGCGTATCCATTTTTCATGACCAATTACGATACGATGCAAAAAACCTTTCTGATTGTGCCGTTGAAGCAATTCTTTAGAGGTGAAAAGTCGCCTTACGACTCTCGGTTTCAATTCGTACGGCACCCAATTTCCTTGCTTTTGAATTATTCCTAGTACATGTAAGCGCTTGAAAATGGCTGTGCTATCAACTCCTAATGATTCTGCAAGTTTTTTTTTCCATTTGGGACGGGTCTTCAGGGAGTAATGCCTCCAATTCCTTTCTCGGCTGGCCTGGACGTTCTTTGTCTTTCGTGTCGAAATTGCCACTTTTACAGCGTCGAGACCAGTACTCACACGTTTTTTTTTTCGATGGAGTACAATAACCATAGATTTCTGACAGCAATTGATGACTTTCAGCAGCGCTTATCTTCGAATTAAACAAGAAAAGTAACGATTCCCGCAAATGGTGTTTTGTCGGTACCTAACTCGACATATTCAATGCTCAAAAAAATATGTTGTTTACACTTTGGCAAAAAAAATATATAATAAAAATTAAAGTCTAATGATGGTGCGTCATTATGAATATAGCAACAGTATGCCCTGATGCGATAATACAAGTTATGCCTTCTCTTAAAAATGCCTCGAAATTAATTCACACTCCGTATAATTGTTAAGCTGCCAACCTATCGTTCGGCTTCCACACAGTACCAACAACGGAGTCGTTTAATTTTCTACTCTTTCAATTTTTGTATCATTTCTTCAACCTAGACTGTGTGATTGGCCGGACATTCTTTTATATTAGTTTACATGAACTAATCCAAACTGACTTGATCGTGACTAACCATTAACGATAATGACCGGTCAGGAATATAATTGTCTACATTTCATTACTGCCTTTAATCTTATTTCTCCCTTAGGTATATACAATTTTTAAAAACAATATTGGATACTGTGATGGATCTAGTCGAAAGCTTCGATCTGACTTGGCAAGATACTGTTGAGATGATACAGGTTATGGATTTAGCCTGTGAAATTGTACGGTTTCCTGATTGGACTGATGAGGTAATCACGGTGTTTAGGTACTATGTTTTAACCCTTCTGTCAATAATCGGAATTTTCAACATCGTTCAATATCCACTGTACCCGGGTACCCACAGTAGGAAAAATCCATTGTTATCATTTACTCATCTGTACTATTATTCACTATTCGCGTAGTATATTCCATCAAAACCTGCGAAATATAGAATAAAGGTACAGTGGATTTGTCATTCCTAAAATGCTTATCTTCTGCTTGGGCAAATAAATACTGGAAAAAGTGTCGAATCAAGGTGAAAGGGTTGTGAAAGATTTAGCTGCTTTGTATCGAGGATCTGGCCGAAATATATTAATGGACATTTTTTTTTACTACACTACCTTTAGTTAAACATTTATTGACGTGGAATTTGACATTATACTGTATCCGTTTGCAAGGTGAAGTAATAAATCATGTAAAATTATGCAAATTAGTAATAAAAGTGACCCAGTGGGTAATAAACCAATGGCCGGTTGTTTTTACCTGATGGGGTTAATTTGGATTATAAATCGTATCGAGGGTATACTCTCAATTTATTTTCTCACATAACACGTAGTGCATCAGTTCAGAACAATAAAGATGTCTTCCTCAAAACGTCAAAAAAATAACGTCTTTAAGCTTAAATGAAAAGCTCATAATTAGGAATGTGTTGAATTACATCAAAAGTGATGAAAACCTTAAGTGTCGACGATAGTGTTCAAAAGTGTTCCCTAATAACGGAGTTGGAAAAACAACTATCTAACGAATTTTGAACGAACAAAGGGCAGGAGAAGTTACTGCGCCAAAGCTAAAACCAGGTATAATAAAACTAAAGCTGACAGAAGATGTAAAAAATTCCCTGCGAAAAATCATTCATGGGTTTTTCATTGAAAAAAATTCCCAACTTTTGACTTAATTCTAGAGGCTGTTAAAAGTCACCCACAGATACCAACGATGGGCAGGACCAAGTTGTGGGACGTTTTAAAATCAATCAATTTTCGTTGGGAAAAATTTCAAAGAAAATCCTTGTTAATTGAAAGGAGAGAAATCGTACGCCGGAAGAAGAGACTATCTGAGAAAAATTAGACATGAGCGTTTTCAAGGAAAACGTATTTATTATTTAGACGAAACTTGGATAAATGAAGGGTAGACCGTAAACAAGTTTTGGCAGGACAAAAACGTTTTGAGTTCAAGACAAGCTTTTATGGAAGGTTGGTCAACCGGTCTCAGTCCACCATCCGGAAAAGGACGCTGATTAATTATAACACATATAAGGAGTATCCATGGTTTCATTAATGGCGGTCTGCTTACATTCGAACCGAAGAAAACAGGAGATTACCACGACGATATGAATTCTGATGTGTTTAAAAATGGTTTACGCAAATGATAGATTTGATTCTTCGAAGCTCAATAATTGTCATGGATAATGCAAGTTGCTATTCCAAAAAAGTTGAACGTGTTCCCACGATGGGATGGCTTAAACGTGGTTAACTCAGCGAAATATATTATTCCAGGATGACAATGTTAAACGCGAGTTAATACAATTAGTCAAACGTAAAGTTTTAATAAACTAAGATAAGTACAATAAATACGTCATCGACGAAATTGCCAAAACTCGGGATATAACTGTTCTTCGCTTGCCACCATACCACTGTGAGCTTAATCCTATAGAGCTTATTTGGGCTCAAGTAAAAAGCGAAGTGGCTAAAAACAATGTGACCTACAAATTAACAGACCTTAAAAATTTATTTGCAAAAGCAACATGTAATGTCACTCCAGAACACTGGCAAAAATGTGTTTAACACGTAATTAAACAAGAAGATAAAATGTGGACACTAGATTCATCAATGGACCAAATTGTAGAACCACTTGTTATACCATTAGGTACAGATGATGCCATGTCAGATTTTAGTTCGGACATGTCTGATATGTCGGATACAGAAGGTGTTTAAGATTAACATAGCAGTAGGGCTAGATATAATAATTTTTATTTTGTCATTAAATTTAAGTTATAGTTTATGGTGTTATTTTATAAATGATAAACTTTTAATTGTTAACCTCAGTGTTAAATGGGCATGTCCCGTGGATAAATAAATAAATAAATATTAATGAAAATAAAAAAAACAGTCAACATACGGTTATTGGGTCTTCCCTGTGTGACTTTTATATTTGTTTTCGTTCAAATTTTAGGCTTTATGTAGTGTTAAGTTAAGTGAACAGTAAAACAATTTTTTTTTTCGTTTACTGGTGAACTCCACATTTATTTTAACATATCAACATGTTTCGCTATCACTGTAGCTTTATCGAGATAAAGCAACATGTTTTGCTATCACTGTAGCTTTATCAAGATAAAGCTACAGTGATAGCGAAACATGTTGATATGTTAAAATAAATGTGAGTTTACCAGTAAGCGAAAAAAAAAAATTGTTTTACTGTTCACTTAACTTAAGCTTAATGGATCTCCACCAAGTATCGGCCAAAATAATCCAGTTTTTAAATAGTGTTTTGGATCGTGCACCTAGGTGCGTTTATATTTTTAAAACTTGTTTATACGAGGCTGGTTTGAAAAAGTCCGTGCAAAGTCCGAGAGATGGCACCACCGGCGCGTATCGAGGTCATTTTTAGTTAGTAGCATCTCTTGAATGAACGCACACCAAGTTTCAGCCATATTGGTCTATTTCTTTGTGTTTGGCATTCGTGTGAATCAAGGAAGTCGAGTGATTTTCAAGAAATGGACGAAACAGAATTTCGTGTGGTGATTAAACATTACTTTATGAAAGGCAAAACACCTCAGGAGACTAAAGAGAAGCTTGATAAACATTATGGTGACTCTGCACCTTCGATTAGAACAGTTTATAAGTGGTTTCAAAATTTTCGGACTGGCCATATGGGCACAAGTTACGCTGAACGTTCTGGACGGCCTGTGGAGGTTACGACTCCAGAAATCATTGATCAAATCCATGATATGGTGATGGATGACAGAAGAGTTAAGGTGCGTGAGATTGCTAGTGCTGTGGGCATCTCGACTGAACGGGTACATAATATTTTGCATAAACATTTGGACATGAGAAAGCTATCCGCAAGATGGGTGAAGCGATTGCTCACGCTTGACCAAAAACGGAATCGTGTGAAGTGTTGCAAGGATGGTTTGCAGCTGTTCCAGAAGAATCCGGAGGACTGTAAGCGTCGTTTCGTCACTGTGGATGAAACATGCATACATTACTATACTCCTGAGACCAAACAACAATCTAAACAATGGGTTACCAAGGGGGAATCTGCACCAAAAAAGGCGAAGACCGTTCCTTCGGCCGGAAAGGTTATGGCGACTGTCTTTTTGGGATTCGCAAGGGATAATCCTCATCGACTATCTGGAAAAGGGTAAAACTATTACAGGTGAAATATTGGACCGTTTGAAAACCGAGCTGCAAGAAAAACGCCCGTGATTGGCCCACAAGAAAGTCCTTTTCCATCACGACAACGCACCAGCACACACCTCAGCAGTTGTGGTCGCAAAATAATGGAAATAGAATTCCAACTCGTTTCACATCCCCCCTATTCTCCAGACTTGGCTCCCTCGGAATACTATTTGTTCCCCAATTTGAAGAAATGGCTGGCGGGACAAAGATTTTATTCAAACGAGGAGGTGATTGCAGACACTAATGGATATTTTGCAGACTTGGACAAATCCTATTATTCGGAAGGGATCAACAAACTAGAACATCGTTGGACGAAGTGTATAAGCCTAAAAGGAGACTATGTCGAAAAATAAAAAAGATTTACCCCAAATACATAAGTAGTTTTTATTTTTGCACGGACTTTTCAAACCAGCCTCGTAATTAATTTCCTATTTATTTGTAAATTTATGTTTTGATAAATACAGTCCCTGGCCAAATTATTAGACGCACTTTATTTTTTTTAGTAATTTTATGTTTCTTAAGAGTTTTTATGCAATAATGGTATATTTAAACTACAATATTATTGATTTTTATTTAAAAGAATTGTTGTAGACTATATATTTGTATTTATTTTAACATATGGTATCATTGTGTTGACAAAGTGATACATGAACGTAAACAAGTACAAAACTCTATCAGTAGTTTATTTTGTATGCAGTGTTTTAAAAAAGTAATTGGACTATTTTCATTATGGGTAGAAAAGGCGATCTTTTCACCACGTAAAAAAGCTGAAGTGAAGGCCCTTGTGATTGCGAAAACATTTACAAACCGAGAAATATCACGAAGATTGGAGGTTTCTGAAGCTAGTGTACGACGCATAAAAAAGAAAATTGAGTCAGGGAAGGAATTAAGCCCGAAAAGATGCGGTAGAAAACCAATTTTCACTCCACGGTCAGAGAGATGTTTGAAGAAAATTTGTGTAGAAAACAGATTTGCTACCACAAAGGTAATAAAATCACAACCCAGGATGCTAGCGTAAATGCTTCTGAGCGCACTGTTCGAAGAAAATTGAAAGAATTAGATTTTAAGGCCTGTCGCCCCGCCAGGAAGCCCAAGTTAACAGCTGCAATGAAAGCAAAGCGCCTGAAGTGGGCCAAACAATGGCAAGACAAAGATGTCGACTTCTGGAGATCGGTAAGATACAGCAATTTAATCAATAATTGATACATTATTATCATTTTCAGTTAAATAAAGCAAATAAACATGGAAGTTTATATATTTTTCCTATTTTTGACAGGTCTGCTTCAGTGACGAAAGCACATTCGAAATTTTGCAGAATAAAGCTCAGTATGTGCGTCGTCGTCATGAAGAAAAGTTTCATCCTGATTGTGTCGTCCCGACGGTTAAACATCCCACCAAAGTGATGATTTGGTCAGTCATCAGCGGCAAGGGCACTGGACGTCTGTACGTCGTCAAAGGAATAATGAGGCAAGATCAGTACAAAGAAGTATTACAAAATCGGTTGATTCCGCAGCTCAGAGAATGGTTTCCAAATGGGGAACCATTCACTTTCATGCAAAATGGAGCTCCCTGCCACACTGCTCGGTCTGTTAAAGCTTTTTTGGCAGAAAAAATATCCCTCTGTTGGATTGGCCGGGTAATAGCACCCATTGAAAATGTGTGGGAGCTGATGAAAAGAGAAGTGGCTAAAGATGTGATTACCAACAAAACCCAGCTCCTAGAAAAGATTATTCATGTGTGGAATCATCATCCTCAAATGCAGGAGACAGTACAATCTTGCATTGATAGCATGCCGCGCAGAATTAAAGCTTTGATAGCGGCTAAAGGTGGCTCAACTAAATATTGACTTTTACTAACATTAATTTCACTTCTCTTTAAAACTTAATAAACTTATGCTTTTCTAAATTAATGCTGTTTTATTTATGTCAAATAAATAGGTAATTGATTGGATAATATAAACATAAAAAACAAATCAATTTAAAATAATAAAACGGTACAATATCACTCGGTAAAAAATTGCCAAATTTTTGTTCTAAAAAACAATGTAAATAACGGTGAATAGCACACACGCTATAGGGAAATCAATAAAGCGCTACAGAACCGATGTATTACTGTAAATTCTAGTCAGTAAGATACAGTCGTGGGCAAATCGTTCACTGGATTCTCTATATAAAGGTATTCTTGAAAAGATTAGGAACAAGCGGAACCTCAAACAGATGTTACTTTCTATGAAAATGCTTTTAGAATAGACTCAAGTCGCCAACCGCTTAATTTCCTCCCAAAGCGATGCATGTTAGAAATACACCTCGCGCTGGTGCTTCACATCCATATGAGGTTCAGCTTGTTACTCCGCGTACAACGCTTTTCAAGCAGTCTTTTATATGGAGAACATCATCCCTTTGGAATAATTGGCCCAGCGCTGTGTTTCCCACAGAGTACAATTTACGGCGATTCAAGAACAACATGAATCGCTTTTTCTGCACACATGCCGCTCCTGAAGCGCTTTAGAGACTTCCCTGCAGCACGTGTGCTAGACCCATAAAAAAAAACCGTTCTTCGATGTTCCAAGAAATTAAGATTGCTGATGTTCGAGGGTTCAAAGTAAATGAAGAAATAAACGTACTGCCATCTGCAAAGTGTTAGATTGGATTCCTAATCTGTTCTAGCACATGGTTAGTGTAAAGAAGAAAGAGAGTAGAAGATAATATGGAGTGTGCCCCAAGCACACCGAGATGATAGTAAAAAAAATAAAAGAAAGAAACCCATCAACCCCGTATAGCGCTTGAATGTAAGTTCGAATTACGGACCGTTCTGTCGCGCCGCTATGTGTAAATGCACTTAAAACTGTTCAACATTCCATCAAAATTAATATTTTAAATGGCGACTTGTTCGGTTTTTTTTGAAAAAATTTCTTGTAATATCATTGTAACTCTATTCAGTATATATCACCACTAGACCGAAGACTTTATTTTTGCACTCGACGCGCGTTTCGCTAACCATGTTAGCTTCATCAGGATTCAAGTCAATCATCGCTCCTGATGAAGCTAACATGGTTAGCGAAACGCGCGTCGAGTGCAAAAATAAAGTGTTTGGTGTAGTGGTGATATATACTAAGTAGTGTCATTGTGCCAAGGATTCCACATTCCCAACTTAATCATTAACGAACAAAAAAAAAAATGTTAGGAAGAAGGAAAGAAACTATTAAAGATAAACCTCTCAACATACGAAAAGCAGATGAAAATCCGTTAAACCGTTTTAGAACAACAAGCATTTCAAAAAGATATTAAAAATTCCTTTGGCAAGTAGTGTGGACAGAACGATTTTAAAAATAGTCACAACTTCCTATTAATAGTAAATAAATAAGTTAAAGTAAATCCCAAGATATAAGACCCTGCCTTTTTGCTTTTTCAATGGGGCAATAAACCACCCTATTATGGTTTTGTGCATAGTAGCCAGGTATTACGATAAACGTGTTTTTTTTTTACCTGCTTTGTATACCGCCCTCCCTTGCACCTGCAATCAGATTGGATCTATTTTTACCTATATATTTACTACCTGGCAACCCGGTTTGGAGCCCTTTAAATATTTGACAATATAGGCCTAATGACCACAGGTCCCCCATTAAGATTCGAAAGATACTTTTTATTATTTTTATTTTTAGTTTTACTTACAACTTACAACGTAACGGTTCTATTTTAATTATGTGGCGTCCGTGGGAAAATTGCAATAGTGGCTATTGCAAGAGAAAACATTTATCACTTGACGCTAAACAAATAGTGAAAAATGTTTACGACGTTTGGTAAAAAGAAATTTGAATAAACAAAGTACTTTGCAAGAAACCAGTGAACTAACAAAAACCCCAATTTCTACTATTAAAGATATTGTAGGAAAACCATCACTCAGGAACCGGAAAAAATGGAAAAATTTCCAAATGCATCATGTAGACGATTGTGAAAAAGACGTTATCAGGAGAAAATATATTCTATGTATGAAGAGCAGTTGGTGCCGATACTAGACAAAATAAAATTAAGACTGGTGCAGGACGGGACCAATATACATTGTGGCCGATCAACCCTTCACAGAATTCTTTTAAGAATGGGATTCACGTTCCGAAAAATCAACAAAAGGCAAGTAGTGATGGAGTCACAAAGATTACGAATCGCGACATACTTTTTTTACAAGAAATTAAAAAGTATCGATCAGAGAATTGGCTAATAATTTACCTTGACTATTATCTGGAAAAAACATAAAAGATTCTAGTTTGGACTATCATGAAGACACCACCGCAGAACTTTTTGAAAATTGGTTTCAAAATTCCCTTTTGCCAAATGTTCCCGAACAGAGTGTTATAGTTATGGATAAAGCAAGTTACCATAGTCGCCTACTAAATAAGATTCCTAATGCAGCCATCACCAAATCGGAAATACAGGAATATATGTTAGAAAATGACATTTATTTTGACTTTAGTTATAGAAAAGTGATCTTTTGGAAGTTTTGAAAGACTAAAAATTGAAAAAGAAATACGTTTATGATAGTATGGCTGACAAAATGGGACACACTGTTTTGCGGGTTCCTCCGTATTATTGTGTGTTTAATCCAATTGAACATATTTGGCATCAAGTTAAATCAAAAATAAGGGCACAAAATGTTTCTCCTACTTTAAGCGTGTCAGTGGTTGAATTAATAAAAATAGTTATAAATGATATACCTTGTGAAAGCTGGAAGAATTTCTTTCAGCACGTTGTTAAAGTTGAAGATTCATATATTCATGTAAATAATATAAAAACCACTGATAATTACCTCAGCTGATGACAGTGAAACTGAATTAGCTTTAAGTTAAAATATATTTTTATTCATACAATATGTCCCCTCTTGTAAACCCCATTCATTCAAACTGTATATTTGTACTTCTTATCCATTTGTTTTTACATGCATCTATAAATAAACATCTCCAAAAACACTTATAATTCTTAAGTCCATCTCTGCAACCTATCACAGGTCAGAATTTTTATATTGCCCACTTAAAACGGCAAAAATTAGCATCTTATATTTTGGGCCAGGCTATACATATTTTCTTTCGATAATAATAGAAATCGCTTTTTTTCAGATAATAATAATAAAAGGTTTGAAATTATTAAAAACAGCTGTATCCAAATATATGTCACCTAACATGGTATTACTTGTTTATAGTGAAGAGGATTCTACCGTATCTATAGCGGGTAGTTTACTATATACCAAATGCCACAATAGTTCTTGGGAAATAAGGCACTGTGCATTAGAAGTTATCTATGCTTTATCAGTGAATGCAAATACTAGTAAGTACACAAAGTTACCATTTCATATCAAATCGAACATTTTCTGAACCTTTTAGACCTTAAAGTTTTAGATTAGATTCTAACATGAGCTGTATATAAACTCCAAAAAGGAAGGTGTAGATTGAAGTTGACGCTCGTCTAAAACATGTTAAATTTAAAGTTTCTGAAATTAAAGATAAAATGAGTGCTCTTCCAACACCAAATATTACAGATAAATTTCAAGTTAGATAAAACGTCATTATTCTTGAGATTATACGTTGTTTAGTCATGCACGAGGCATTTCCAGGGATCGTTTTGACACAGTCAAAACACTTAAAATATGGTGCTGTGTTAAATGTCAGATAATTGTAAAGTTACAAGAAGCAGTAAACAATATATATATATATATATATATATATATATATATATATATATATATATATATATATATATATATATATATATATATTTTTTTTTTTTTTTTTTTTTTTATGGGTCTAGTACACGTGCTACAGGGAAGTCCCTAAAGCGCTACAGGAGCGACACGTGTGCGGAGAAGGCGATTCACGTTGTTCTTGAATCGCTGTAGATTGTACTCGGTGGGAAACACAGTCCTGGGCAAATTATTCCAAAGGGATGATGTTCTTCATATAAAAGACTGCTTGAAAAGTGTTGTACGGGGAGTAACAAGCTGAACCTCATACGGATGTGAAGAATTAGCGCGACGTGTACTTCTAACATGTACCGCTCTGGGAGGAATTAAGCGGGCCACATCCTTCGAACACTTTCCATGAAAGTACTTGTAGAATAGGCTCAAGTCGCCAACCGTTCTTCGATGTTCCAGCGAATCAAGGCCGACGGTCAGTTCCGGGTCTCCAATCAGACGAACAGCTCTTCTCTGAATAGAATCCAACAAATGCAGTGTATGTTTGGGAGCGGAGCTCCAAACATGGGAGCAGTATTCCATAGTTGGTCGAATTTGAGCTTTGTAAAGAATTAACAGTTGTTGTGGAGTGTAAAGCTTTCTGGTTCGAAATAATATTCCCAACTTTTGAGAAGATCTCCTTGCTATGCCTGCAACATGTTCATGCCAGGACATATTTGCTCCCAAATTAACGCCCAACAAATTGAGTGACGATGTTAGAGGAATGGAGTGCCCCGACATAACTATGTCGGGTTCAGCAACGTTAACTTTTTTAGAAAAAACTGCCGTTTGGGTTTTTGTAGCGTTAAATTCCACTTGGTTACTGTCACCCCAAGATAGAATTTCTTCCAGGTCTTTGTTAAGTTGAACGACTTCCTGCTGTCTGCGGATATTCGTCTGAGTAGCCGATGTCCGAGAGTTCAAAGTGAATGAAGAGATAAGTGTACTGTCATCTGCAAAGCTGTAGATTGGATTCTCGGTCTTTTCCAGCAGATCGTTAATGTAAATGAGAAAAAGAGTAGGAGACAGTATGGAGCCTTGAGGTACACCGGCGTTGATAGTGAAGGTGTTAGAAAGAAATCCGTCGACTGCCACTCGTAAAGAACGCTCTCTGAGGAAACATGAGAGCCACAAACAGAACTTTTCCTACATACCATAAGAACGTAGCTTAGCCAACAGCCCATCGTGCCAAACATGGTCGAATGCCTTGGATATGTCCAGAGCAACCGCTCGAGATTCTCCAAAGTGTTCAATTGCATTGTTCCAAACATGTGTTACATAAGTCAGAAGATCTCCTGTTGATCTATTTTTACGAAAGCCATATTGGTGATCGCTAATAATGTTGAATCCTTCAAGATATTTTAGAAGATGCTGATTGATAGCCTTTTCCATGACTTTCGATATTATTGAAAGCAGTGCGATTGGTCGGTAGTTATTTGGCAAGGTCTTCTTGCCTTTTTTAGGTATCGGCTGAACTGTAGCGCATTTCCAGCAGGAAGGAAATATTCCCTATCTGTAGAATAGGTTGAAAAGTCTACAGAAAACTGGCGTTAGTTCCCTACCACAGATTTTAAAAACTATGGCAGGTATTCCGTCAGCGCCAGAAGCCTTTTTGGTGTCTAGCTTCATCAGAATACGCTTTATAATACGCTGTCTGAAGACAACATCGGGCATCCTTGACTGCACTATGGGAATAGTAGATGGTGTTTTTCCTTGGAAATCGACAGTAGAATGTGAAGCAAAGAGTTCAGCCAACTAGTTCGCTTTCTCAACAGGTGTGGTTGCAATAGAATTATCTGGCCGTGTGAGTGGTGGTATGGTGGATTTGGTGAAATTTTGACTAACTGCCTTAGCGACCGACCAAAAGGACCTTGAATTGCCGGGACAGGCGAGAAGTTTGTTTCTAATCCGTTGATTGTGTACCTCCTTGGTTTCGTCGATAATTTCTTTGCATCTATTCCTGGCACGAACAAATGTGTTACGATTTATGGTGTTAGGATTTTAGCGCCATTGTCGGTATGCAAGATGTTTAGAAGCAACAGCTTCTTTGCATTTTCGGTCAAACCAAGGCTTGCCGTTGGAAGGGCATTTCTTCGAAAAAGGGATGTAAGCCTCCATACCGGCTAAAATAACATCGGAAACCTCCCTGGCGCAGTCAGATGGGTCGTCGGATCGAAAACAAACGTCCAACCAAGGGAAAGTTCGAAAATATTCCATGAGATCTTCCCATTTAGCAGACTTGTAGTGCCAAATCTTGCGCGGCATAGGCGCCTCTCTGTCATTGATTGGTAGAATACTCGATATCGAAAGTAGTTTATGGTCGGAAGAACCTAACGGCGGATTTACGCTGACTGTGTAAATCTCCGGATTGGTGGTTAAAAAGAGATCAAGAAGACTGGCAAACTCTCCGTCTCGATCAGGGATCCGTGTTGGTTCGTCAATAAGCTGTGTTAAGCTACAACTGATTGAAAATGATTCGGCTTCACGACCTTGTTCATCGGTAGTATTTGAATATTTAAGCCAGTTGATGTTGTGGACATTAAAGTCGCCCAGGATGGCAATTTCGGCATTTGGATAGTTAATTTGTAAATGATCGATGGTGTCTGCAAGGGAAGCGAAAAGTGTTCTAAATTTAGTATCACTTGGTGGTCGATAGAGGATACAGATGAACCTTGTGGTTGGTTAAGTCGTTATTTTTAACCACATAACATCAAAGTTTGGGGGCTCCAGAGTCTCTTCTCTTTGGCAAGAGAGGTCGCTTCTGACATAAAGACAGATTCCAAAGAATATATATGGAAAAGAAATATATATATATATATATATATATATATATATATATATATAATATATATATATATATATATATATATATATATATATATATACATATATATTCTTATATTGATAAATATCTTTTTTTGCAGAGTTTCCTGCCCTAACTAACGTTTTGTTAAATGTAGAATTTCCACAGTTGATTGTAAAATTAGCGCTCAATGATAATCATCGCCGTGTCAGGGCGACAGCCTCCAAATGTTTACAGGAGCAAATACAAATAGGAGAAATTTGGGACGTACTGATCAATTTGGACTCGTTTTTGGTAAGAGGGTATTAAATTATTTGATTCATATTAGATCTTGGGAGGTTGAAAGTCGACGGAAATAAATTCGGAACATCAGTTTATCATCATTTGATTTTTACCTGAAGGTCTATGTAAGAAAGGTGATGTTTATGACCCTAATGTGAATATGCGTGCCTTTATGCCCTGGTAGGACCGAAACTACCGAAGGGGAAATAAATGAGAGATTAATATGTTCATCGTAATTGCGCTGATGATACTGGTTAAGTGGTTTCTTAAAATTCAGTGTGACGGGTATCAAGTGTTCTTTTGTCAAACAATAATTTTTAAACCCTATAGAACTCAATATCAAATAAAAGTGCAATTTACCAGGATTTAAAATACATAATTGCGTATATATTTAATAAATATAATTATCAAAACATAATAAAATAGCTAATCATTTAAAATTTATTTTACTATTAAATGAAAAAATCAATTAAAAAATAAAATAAAACAAGATTGCAGTTTTCCAAATTGCTATAGCATAATTGTAATGTTTAGTCTATAACACAGACGGATCAAAAACTTCGAGCCGAGTAGGGGTTGGCAGATAGACAGAAAAGCCCAAGTGAAGAAATTCACACAATACAAACATGTCAGGCCAACTTCAAGATCACGATGGAGTGTAAACGTAACCTTTTAGAACTATCCTTCAGAAACAACAGGGATATCTGTGGGTCCCAGGACATTCGGGAAAAAGCGAACTAAGTAGCAAGATTCGGAGTCACAGAACCAGCATTTGGTATGCTAAAACAAGCCATAAAATGACAATCAACAGATGGTTACATCAGCAACATCTAGATCGTTGGTTCACAATATCTGGCCAAATACATGCGAAAGACAAGGGCCCAAACCAGTATACTCAATAGTCCTATGACCTGCACACTACATTGTGAAGAGGAAGAAACCTCTACGCACATCCTAGAAGAATGTGCGGTTGTACCTCGGAACAGAGAGAAACTGTTCGGAGATCTATGTCGTCGCGATAATTTACCACATGAAGGACTTGGAAATAAGCTAATAAACTTTCTTAAAGAGATGACGCTCAGGTAATCAAGAGAGGGAACTTAAAGAGACGACGCTCAAGTAATCAAGAGAGGGAAGCACGATAGGCCAACAAGCTGCAGTGCACAAAGAGGCATATTCGCTTACCCCTCCTACAACCAGTCAGTCAACCAACCATACTTCTTCTTTACTCGAAAAATATCACTCGAAGCACATCCAAACCACTTTCTCATGTCCTTCAGCCAAGAATTCTGTCGTCTTCCGATCGATCGTTTCCCCTGTATTTTACCTTCAATAATTAGACGTAAGAATTCGTACTTTGGGCTCCTGATTATATGTCGGAAGTATTGAATTTTTCTTATTTTTATGGTTGTTAGTAATTCCTTCATTTTGTTCATTCTTTCCAGTACTTCTGTGTTTTTTATTTTCTGTACCCAGGAGATGTGAAGAAGGTGTCTATAAATGTACATTTCAAAAGATTCCAATTGTTTCGTTGAGCCAGGATCAAGGATCCAGCACTCACATCCATACAATAGCACGGAGAATACATACGCTCTCACTATTCTCATGCAGAGTTCGAGACTGAGAGTTGTGCGATAGAAAAATCTAATCATATATGTTACTCGGGCCTGTTCAATTCGAGAATGTATTTCCTTTCTGGATCGCACTTGTCATTGATATTGGTTCCCAAATATTTAAATGTGGAGACGTGTTCTAGGGTGTTTCTCTTATAAAGTCGAGAAATTTGCACATGCAAAATGACTAACTAAAGATCCCATGAATGCTATATTCCATGCCTCTCCTCCTACGACTATAGTTTCTGAGCCTATTCTTGCTTATAGATTTTTGCAACATACGAGGTATAAACTCGAACATAAACTCAGTGCATCAACACCTGCAATCAGATAAACCTCATGTACTCGCTCTATGTGAAACCAAGGTCAGTCCATCGACCAGCACGGTCAACTATCTTTATCCTGGGTACGACTTCTATTCCCGATTTAGGCGTAACTTTGGAATCTGTCTTTTTGTCAGAAGCGACCTCTCTTGTCAAGGAGAAGAAGATCTGGAGCCCCCAAACTTTGATGTTATGTGGTTAAAAATAACGACTCAACAAACCACAAGGTTTATTTGTATCCTGTATCGACCACCAAGTGATACCAATTTTCGAACACTTTTCGCTTCTCTTGCAGACACCATCGATCATTTACAAAGTAACTATCCAAGTGCCGAAATTGCCATCCTGGGCGACTTTAATGTCCACAATATCAACTGGCTCAAATATTCAAATACTACCGACGAACAAGGACGTGAAGCTGAATCATTCTCAATCAGTTGTGGCTTAACTCAGCTTATTGACGAACCAACACGGAACCCTGATCGAGTAGGGGAGTTCGCCAGTCTTCTTGATCTGTTTTTAACCACCAATCCGGAGATTTACACGGTCACCGTAAATCCGCCGTTAGGTTCTTCCGACCATAAACTGCTTTCGACATCGAGTATCCTGCCAATCAGTGACAGAGAGGCGCCTAGGCCGCGCAAGATTTGGCACTACAAATCTGCTAAATGGGAAGATCTCATGGAATACTTCCGAACTTTCCCTTGGATGGACGTTTGTTTTCGATTCGATAACCCATCTGACTGCGCCAGGGAGGTCTCCGATGTTATTTTGGCTGGTATGGAAGCTTACATCCCTTTTTTGAAGAAATGCTCCTCCAACGGCAAGCCTTGGTTCGACCGAAAATGCAAAGAAGCTGTTGCTTCTAAACATATTGCCTACCGACAATGGCGTGAAAATCCTAACACCGTAAATCCGTAAATCGAAACATCTTTGTTCATGCCCGGAACAGATGCAAGGGAATTATCGACGAAACCAAGGAGGCACACAATCAACGAATTAGAAACAAACTTCTCGCTTGTCCCAACAATTCCAGGTCCTTTTGGGCAGTCGCTAAGGCAGTTAGTCAAAATTTTACCAAATCCACCATACCACCACTCACACGGCCAGATAATTCCATTGCAACCACACCTGTTGAGAGAACGAACTTGTTGGCTGAACTCTTTGCTTCACATTCTACTGTCGATTTCCAAGGAAAAACACCACCTACTATTCCCATATTTCAGTCAAGGATGCCCGATGTTGTCTTCAAACAGCGCATCATAAAGCGTATTTTAATGAAGCTAGACACCAAGAAGGCTTCTGGCGCTGACGGAATACCTGCCATAGTTCTCAAAAACTGTGCAAGGGAACTAACACCAGTTTTCTGTAGACTTTTTAACCTATCCTACAGAAAGGGAATATTTCCGTCCTGCTGGAAATGTGCCACGGTTCAGCCGATACCTAAAAAAGGTAAGAAGACCTTGCCAAATAACTACCGACCAGTTGCACTGCTTTCAATAATATCGAACGTCATGGAAAAGGTTATCAATGAGCATCTTCTAAAATATCTTGAACGATTCAATATTATTAGCGATCACCAATATGGTTTTCGTAAACATAGATCAACAGGAGATCTTCTGACTTATGTAACACATGTTTGGAACAACGCAATTGAACACTTTGGAGAATCTCGAGCGTTTGCTCTTGACATATCCAAGGCATTCGACCGTGTTTGGCACGATGGACTGTTGGCTAAGTTGCGCTCTTATGGTATGTCTGAAAGGTTCTGTTTGTGGCTCTCATGTTTCCTCAGAGAGCGTTCTTTACGAGTGGCGGTCGACGGATTTCTTTCTAACCCTCACTATCAACGCCGGTGTGCCCCAGGGCTCCATACTGTCTCCTACTCTCTTTCTCATTTACATTAACGATCTGCTGGAAAAAGACCGGGAATCCAATCTACAGCTTTGCAGATGACAGTACGCTTGTCTCTTCATTCACCTTGAACGCTCGGACATCGGCTGCTCAGGCGAATATCCGCAGACAGCAGGAGGTCGTTCAACTTAACAAAGACCTGGAAGAAATTCTATCTTGGGTAGTAACCAAGTGGAATTTAACGCTACAAAAACCCAAGCGGCAGTTTTTTTTCTAAAAAAGTTAACGTTGCTGAACCCGACATAGTTATGTCGGGGCACTCCATTCCCCTAGCATCGTCGCTCAATTTGTTGGGCGTTAGTTTGGGAGCAAATATGTCTTGGCATGAACATGTTGCAGGCATAGCAAGGAGAGCTTCTCAAAAGTTGGGAATATTATTTAGAACCAGAAAGCTTTACACCCCACAACAACTGTTAATTCTTTACAAAGCCCAAATTCGACCAACTATGGAATACTGCTCTCACGTTTGGGGCTCCGCTCCCAAACATACACTGCATTTGTTGGATTCTGTTCAGAGGAGAGCGGTCCGTCTGATTGGGGACCCGGAATTGACCGGCGGCCTTGATTCGCTGGAACATCGAAGAACGGTTGGCGACTTGAGTCTATTCTACAAGTATTTTCATGGAAAGTGTTCGAAGGATGTAGCCCGCTTAATTCCTCCCAAAGCGGTGCATGTTAGAAATACACGTCGCGCTGGTGCTTCGCATCCATATGAGGTTCAGCTTGTTACTCCGTGTACAACGCTTTTCAAGCAATCTTTTATATGGAGAACGTCATCCCTTTGGAATAATTTGCCCAGCGCTGTGTTTCCCACCGAGTACAATTTACAGCGATTCAAGAACAACGTGAATCGCTTTTTTTCCGCACTCGTGCCGCTCCTGGAGCGCTTTAGGGACTTCCCTGCAGGACGCGTGATAGACCAATAAAAAAAAAAAAAATTCTCTGCATCAGGTAGGCTTTAGGCAACGGTATTGATCGTGAAGATCCGAGTACCGTGTCATCAGACTAGTCTGATTTTCACTTGTTTAGATATGTGGTTGTCTTGACGGATTTTCTTGAGTTTTTGCACAACAGCTTCCGCAAGAGCACACCTTCGACGGATTTTCTCCTCTATTGTAGTGGCATTACTCATTAGAGATCCCAAGTACCCATAGTCCCTAACAACTTCAAGGCGGTCAATTTGTCTGATATCTGGTCTGTTGCTATTTTGCCTATCGATATTCGTAATTTTGGTTTTATTTATATTCAGTTCAAGTCCGAGTTCTACGCTTTCTTTTTCTACCCTTTTAAGTATTTGTAGTAATTCCTCTTCGTTCTCAGCCAGAAGAACTGTATCATCTGCAAATCTCAAATTACTAATCATTTTACCGTTAATTGATATCTCTCCTTGTCAATCATCCAAGGAACTTTGCATGAAAAGTTTGGGAGATAGGATGCAACCTTGTCTTACACCATAGTAAGATTGAAATTCCTCAGATTTTGTATAATTAACAATAACATGGGACTTAGTATTGGTGTACAGATTTTTAATTAGAGTTATAAGATGGATATGAACTCCGATTTTATTAAGTACTGACCAGAGCTCTGCACATTTTACCTTATCAAACGCTTTTCAATAGTCTAGAAAGCATAAAAGAGTTAAATTTTCGCTCTTTTTCCATTATTTGGCAATGTTTAATAGTTGTTCTCTGGTTCCCCAACCTCTTGAAAAGCCGGGTTGCTCTGGTGGGATATGTGGTTGAATGTATATTTCTAAACAATCATTAATAATTTGCAGGAAGACTTTACTGGCATGAGAAATGAAATTTATTGTGCGATAGTTGTCACAAATTGTAAAAGATCCCTTTTTATGGAGGGTTTTTATAGAAGATCTTGCCCAGTCTGTTAGTCATTGTTGAGTATGCCAGATTTTGTTACATAGCATACATAGCTCTCACGTGGCTAGTATTACTTCTGAGATAATCCCGCCAGGACCTGGAGATTTAAATGGTTTCTTTTTCCTTATAGCTTCGCCTTTTAGTATATCTGGTTCATTAGATTCTATATTTCTGCCAGTGTGTGAATAGCAATCACTATATCTTTAACATATAAAAATGTAATTCTTTATTCTCTTTTCTTAAAAGTTTCTATTGTTAAAACATTATTTTTTTCTTTTCTATTGCAGTCTAATATATTAAACGTATTGGAAAACGAAAGTGAAGGAGAAGTTCGTCAAGAAGCAGCAACTTTGGTGTTTCAAATTTATAAGTTCCGTAGTTTTCCGGACCATATGTTACCAAGGTAATATAATCTCGTACTAAGATACAACAAATTTATGAAAGCCTAAAACTGAAACACATATGTTACTTGCTCTCCTTTAGGGGCGCTTTAAAGTCACAGACCGATAAAGAAATTGTTACAAACAATTACCGTTAAGCCAGTAGATCGACTAGGTTGGAACCCCAATTATCGAGCTGCTTAGCGGTACGATAACATTTCCTCTGCCGGTCTGTAGTCTCGAAGGGCTGCTGTTAAATTTTAAGCTTTCCCAAGCCAGAGAGACAATTTTTTGTATCTTACTGCCATGTTTCGCCAGTACTGCAATAAGTACATCAAGTTTTGTTGTTCTCTTGTTTGATGAGCCGTAATACGGCAAAACGCATCTTGAGATAGATTGTCAAATAAGAGAACAGTGGTCACCGCTGAAATATGAACTTCGTTCATTGATATAGTTTTTAATATAAACCCTTTTATCTTTGGATAATAATTTGTAGCAAATTTAGCAAAAGATGTTTAAAGTTCTAACATTATTTAGAAGCTGTTGTAATTCAAAAATTCAGCTGAAAATTTGTTTTATTGCATTGACTTTAATTTATACCAAAACATCCTTTCGAACTACTGTTTTTCGTACTACTCAGTATATATCACCACTACACCAAACACTTTATTTTTGCACTCGACGCGCGTTTCGCTAACCATGTTAGCTTCATCAGGAGCGATGATTGACTAAAGCTAAACTACCAAATCTACCCTATTTATACTTAGCCTAACCCTTGAATTACTCAAGCGGAACTAATGACATAGGCAAGGCTATCAGTTCCGGTCAAGTAACCAGTAGAGGGGACTATAAGGAATAGGCCCTCTGTCTTTGTTTAAACTACTTTTACATTTTATGATTTCCATACTTTCGTATGCGTTCAACAATCTCCTATCAGATACATTTTTTATTAATCTTAGATTATCTAATGTTACAGTATGATCAGCTTCAAGAGCATGTTCGGCAATGCTAGACTTTTCTGTTCTGTTGTATTTTCAGTGTGCTAAATGTTCTTTAAATCGTGTTCTAATTGACCTTTTAGTTTGCCCAACATACTTTTTGTCACAATCATTACAACTAATTTCATAAATTCCACTTTTCTCACAATTAGGAATCTTATCTTTGGGATTTCCTAAGATATTTCTCAGATTGTCTGATGACTTATAGACTAAGGTGAGGCCTACCTTATTAAATACCTTATTGAGTCCCTTGCTATATTTCGGATTATATGGTATAGAGACATACTTGGTGTTATTT
This sequence comes from Pachyrhynchus sulphureomaculatus, assembly GCA_019049505.1. Taxonomy (NCBI): domain Eukaryota; kingdom Metazoa; phylum Arthropoda; class Insecta; order Coleoptera; family Curculionidae; genus Pachyrhynchus; species Pachyrhynchus sulphureomaculatus. Next base: position 17,118,961 of record CM032455.1, on the reverse strand, counting down.
TCTTCGCGTGTAAAAAAGGTGGAATTCTGAATATTAAACCTAAACTTATGCCTATTTATTAGCTTATTTACTAAGTCATCGTCATAACCATTAACTCTAGTTATATTTCTAATCCGATTCCTTTCTTTATTAAAGTTTACTCTATTCAGAGGGAAAGTGACCAAACGATGAACTAAAAAATGTAATGAGGCTAATTTATGTTGTTTGCAATGAAATGAATCATTAGGAATATATCTATCTGTTACTGTGTCCTTCCTATAGATATCAAATTCTAATCTGTTATTATTTTTAATAATTAAAATATCTAGAAAAGGCAATTGTCCTTTGTTCTCAACTTCGTAAGTGAATTTAATGGAATCATACCGGCTATTTAATTTGGAAACAAAATCATCAATATTTGCTTTCTTTGTATCAAAAACCGCGAAAATATCATCCACATACCTATACCATACCCTTGGGAAATATTCGAATCCTTGACTGGCTTCGATTTCAAACTTACTCATGAATATATTGGCTATGAAAGGTGACAAGCAATTACCCATAGCTGTTCCTTCTTTCTGAACATAAAATTGATTGTTATATTGGAAATAATTTTGTTCCATACAGAGTTTAGATAATATTAAGTATTCACGAATAATTTCGTCTTCAAAGTCATTCATTCTAAGTAATTCTTCGAGATATTGTAAAGTTTGTGGAATTGGCACACTTGGGAACAAAGAACTAACATCAAAAGAAATTAAGACTTCACCTTCATTAAGAACTAGATTTTTTGTTTTATTAATGAATTCTAACGAATTCTTCACTGCGAAAGTATTTAATGGTAACTTCTCAAGTTCTTTTGATAACCATTTGGATATTAAATATGTGGGTGATCCGACCGATGAAACAATGGGTCGCATTGCTTTTCCAGGTTTGTGAATTTTGGGTAAGCAATACAATTTTGGTATGGTCGGATTACTCACATTTAATTTAAATTTTAGCGAATCGGAGACAAGGTTCTTACATTTTTTTAAAGAATTTTTAATCTCTGATATCATTCTCGGTAATGGATTTCTTATTACTGTTTCATAAGGGCCAGATTCGATAAGATTATCTACGCGTTCAAAGTAATCTTTCTTATCCAATATAACAACCTTATTTCCTTTATCCGCTTTTAAGTAGAAGACATCTTTCTTTTTCAATCCTTTAACTACTTTTATGTTTTTTTTTTTTTTCGTGAATTAGAGTTTGTGTTGTTAACTATGTTTTTCGATATTTGATTGCGACATGCTTCCCTAACAAATGATTTACTATTTTCTGGAAGTGTACTAATGGAACTTTCAATGTGAGCAACTATTTCTGATAAATTATCTCTAGGAGGGGGTACTGCAAAGTTAAGACCTTTGTTTAAGATGCGAATTTCATTTCGTGTAAAGGATTGAGATGAATGATTTTCTACAATATTTACGAGTTCCTGAGGACTATTCTTCTTTGGTAAGAGCTTTTTTAATTTTTTACTTAGAATAGAGAATTTCTTTTTATATTGAATATCAATAACTAAAAACATTTTCCTCTGGAACTCGCTCCATACTTCATATTCAATATTGTTTAATCCTGAAGTAAGTTTTTTGAATATGCTGTATGATTCTACTTCTAACATACTACGTTTTGTGTACAAATTCTTGATTTCTAAGTCAAGCCATTTTTGTTTAGCAAAGAATGAAACTTTTTCTGAAATGTTTGATTTTGGTAAATTAACCTTAATAAAATTAGGAAAAACTCTAAATTTCTTGCAAGACTTTAAAAACCAAATATTTGCACCTACTAATCTAATCTTACTACTGTACTTACGATAAAGGTTTAATTCCGTTGACCGTGAAATAACACCAAGTATGTCTCTATACCATATAATCCGAAATATAGCAAGGGACTCAATAAGGTATATAATAAGGAAGGCCTTGCCTATGTCATTAGTTCCGCTTGAGTAATTCAAGGGTTAGGCTAAGTATAAATAGGGTAGATTTGGTAGTTTAGCTTTAGTCAATCATCGCTCCTGATGAAGCTAACATGGTTAGCGAAACGCGCGTCGAGTGCAAAAATAAAGTGTTTGGTGTAGTGGTGATATATACTGAGTAGTATCTTTGTGCCAAAGATTCCACATTCCCAACTTAGTACTATTTTTTCGATCAATTCCTTCAACTCAGTGTCTTAATGGCACTAGAACATATTATTTTTCCATTTTTTTGGATAATTTTTAGTAATATTTTAAATATCTATTTCTTGCCAACACTGTTATGTTAAATATTTTATTTTTAAACTCTGTAGCTGTTGAATTAAATTACAATTATGGGAAATTCCTATATTGAAAAGAGAGGTAACCACTTTTAAATCAGTTGTTTTATAGTAATAGTTAGGTTAGCAGAACTTTAAATTTTAGCAAAAATTACTCCATTACCTACCATAAAAAGTATAAGACAATGTTCCCTTTTCAATTTCTTAATCAGCTAATTTTCAAAAATTCCTGCTTACAAATTTACATTACCAAAAATACTGCTGCACATCTTTTTAAGTGAATTAGCTGAGTCCGAGTACTAAAATCTTAACACAAGGAAACTTTAGGCAACTACTTAATTTTTGACAAAATTTTTAAGGTTGTATGACGTGATGACTCACGCAGCTATTGGAGATTTATGTTGGGAAGTGAAATGCAATGCTTTGGAATTTTGGTTTCAAACTTGGAGAATATTTTTAACTAATCAAGGTATGATAATAAGAGTTATACCTCCAGGGTATTTCTTTAATTCTTTATTATTTTAGATACAGGGTGTTTTTAGTTTTCTGTATGGAACACTTATAAGATCTTTTCGGTGTCTGTCCGTCCGTCTGTCACACCCGATTTTCTCGGCAACTATTTGACAGAGAAAGTTGAAATTTGTCACTAATGTAGGAATTGATGGCCTCATCAGAGCCGTGTAGTTATGAAAGTTAAATTTTGACTTAAGGGATTAGTTTTGGGGGGTTAACTCGGATGTGAAAAAAAAAACTTACCATCGAGTGGGGTGTCAAATGAAAGCTTGCAAAAATATATATAATACAATACTTGTGCACGTTTTTCTTTGTATTATTTTTTAAAAATTTCGAAAAATCGCTGTCCCGTTGAAAGTACTGATCAAAAAATTCTCAAAAAATTCTGGAATATTCTCCACAGTGTGTAGATTGAATAAAAATTATCACAAGAATCACCTTTAATAACACAACCCCACAAAAAAAAAAGTTCATTACCACGAACCAAAATATATGAATCTAGTGTATTTTTCGACGTTGAATTCGAATCCGTACTTAAAAAAAAAAGATTTATCGAGTCATTTTTTTTTAAATGGGGTAAAATTATAGTAATAATGTAATGACTCGTAATGAAGTGTGAAAAATGGTAGATGTTTTATAGTCTAAAGAAGAGAATATACATTCAAACCACAGCTAGTTCTTTCTATTTATTAAACCAAAATCCACCCTTATAGGGAGTGAAAAGTACTTCTAAAACTGAAATAACGCATGTGAGATTAAATAACATGTACATGTACATGTACATGTACATTGTAATTCTTAGGATAGAATATCTGAATCTGATGTGACAACCAGACATTACTCTTAAAGTGTTGAGACTCACCTCTATAGGATGTAAAAATCACCCCTACCTACGGAGGTATCTTATAAGTTTCAATAACGACGAGAAAAATTCAGGTTTTTGTAGTTTTAGGCAGCGTGAACAAATATGGAGTAGATTCACTTGAACTAACGATATCCGACTATAAACTACCCTTAAAGGGTGGTAGAAACTACCCCTACGCTCTAAAGATGCACTTGAACCTTATTGAAATTTGGAAAGGATCAAGTACTTTTATTTCATTGTGCCAAACATTCAACACAACTAGATCATAGTCCTACCAAGGTCGAAAATCAGGAGGGGGAGCTACCCCTGGAATTGATGGATCTTAGAAGTTCTAGCATTGGAGAAAAAAAATACAGGCTGTATTTGTCCATCCTGCCTGAGACTACGAAAGCCTATATTTTTTCTTAGATGCTAGAACTTCTAGGATCCATCAATCCCAGGGGGTAGTTCTCCCCTCCTAGGGATGATTTTCGACCTTATTAGGAAGATGATTTAGTTGTCCTGAATGTTTGGCAGAATTAGATAAAAGTACTTGATCCTTTCCGAATTTCAATAGCATCCAAGTGCAACATTAGAGCGTAGAAGTAGTTTCTACCACCCTCTAAGTAGTTTATAGTCGTATATCGGTGACTAAAGCGAATCTACTCCACATTTGTTCACCCTGTCGAAAACTACAAAAGCCTAAACTTTCTTCGTCGTTATTGAAACTTATGAGGTACCTCTGTAGATGGGGATGGTTTTTATACCCTAAAGGGGTGAATCTCAACCCTTTAAGAGTAATGTCTGGTTGTCTGACCAGATTCAGATATTTTGTCCTAAAAGCTACAAAAATTCGTCCTTTGTACATGTTATTTAAACTTACGTGCGTTACTTCAGTTTTAGAGGTACTTTTCACCCTCCATAAAGATGAATTTTGGTTCTATTAATAGAAATAGATTGTTGTAGTTTGAATATATATTCTCTTCTCTAGTCTATAAAATATCTACCATTTTTCACACTTCATTAAGAGTCATTACATTATTACTATAGTTTTATCCCATTTCAAAAAAAAATGGCACGATAAATCCTTTTTTTAAATACGGATGGGAATTCAGCGTCGAAAAATACACTAGATCCATGTATTTTGGTTCGTGGAAATGAACTGTTTTTTTTTGTGTGGCTGTGTAATTTATCTGGTATTTAAAAATAACAAAATTTTCAAGGTCATCAGTTTTCAGTGAAGATCGCAAAAAACTTTTGTTGAAAACTCATTTGGGGTGTTTTGCGAAGTCATCGGTCATTTTATACGTGAGTAACAAAAATTTTTATTTTAAAAGCAATCAACGTACGGAACACTAATAGCGCAAGTCTGACTTGCACTTGGCCGATTTTTAAAAAATTATCTGCCCAGGAAAACTTGTAGAGATTAAAAAGAGGTATATTGACGTGCTATATAAATGACACGCAATTTATATAAAAATATTTTTTCTAGATGCGTCATAAGGAGAGCTGTAGGAAAAATATTGGTATTTCAAGCAAGATGGTAACATTTTTTAAATAAATGCTGTTGTTTCGTGTCAATAAGACAAACCGTTTTCGATTAAAATTGATTTAAAAATTTATGTATTGTAGCTTATTAACAAAATATCCTCTCGTTTGGGCGCAATTTTGTACCGTCGCACAGTGTGTCGACTAGTACAAGTTAGCTGGACAAAATTATTTTTTCACTTATTTCAATTGTTTATGTATATTCTAGGCATATTAAGTTATTTTAAGAAAAAAATCATCGCGTTGGTTTTTTTTATGGGCGTGGCTAATTTTTTCCCCTAAATTAGTCAGCTACGCAGACATATTTAACGATAACTCGGGAACAACTTGTCAGATTTTTATAAATAAAACATTAAAAAATGCGTAACAAAATTTTATTAAAGTTATTTATTATTTTATTCTATCTTTTATCGTTTTGGAGTTATTTAGAAATTAATGGAGAGAAAAAAAAATTTTTTTGTGTAAAGTTCATTATTTTTTTTCGGTAAAAAAGCGCAATAACAAAAGAAAAACAAAATATTACACATTTTTCTGACAGCTGCGTATCTAGAAAATAAAATAAGGTATTAATCATGAAAATCGGTTAATAAATGTGGGTTTTATTCACAATTTACCGCAGGTACTCAATATCGATAAAATTTGTGTAATACAGCCACCCTTGCATATCGCGGTAGGATTGCATCAGCTCAGCAGGTAGATAACGGAACTAAAGGGCAAGGGCATTTTGTATGGTTATTAGAATTAAAAATTATAATACAGTGTCTTTCATTTAGCTGCATTTCGCTTACCTGTATTTTTTGTCCAGCTGCACAAAACATTGTATAACAAAAAACAAAATATTCTGCGTATGTGTACGAATTTTTCTACAAACTTGAATGTGCAACTAAATGAAAGACACTGTATTATTATTTTTAATAATAACCAGATGAAAAAATCATTTATTGCATTTGTCAATTAAAAATAAAACAATTAATCCGTATTACTTAGTTTATTGACACAAAAAGGATAAACTCAAATAATACCTGCCTTTCAGGTAGGTAACTTGTGCATTATACATACATAAGTAATTGGTATTTTAAAATGTTTTTGATTTTTTAAGGTACATATTTCTTGCTGTTCGGTTCAAAAAAAAATTGTTTTTGAAAATTCCAGTCAAAAATTGTTTTTGTTTAATTTTAAAATAAATGTTATAAATGCTCTGTAATAAATTTAGCATAATGACACTGACTGTAATTATATGTAAAATAAAAATACTCATTTATTGATAAAGAAAAATTTACAAGTCAAGGTTTACATGCTTAGTACAAGCACTACACAACTAAAAATAGTAGCTTAAACGACGATTCCTCGAAATCTTTGCGAGGTCTTCCTGTAGGAGTCACATTCTCACTTGATGTTGAAGGTTGTGGCGCAAAAGAACTCGCAGTAAACTGTATGTCTGCTTCATCTAACCAATTCTTATTTTTAATTATAAAACGCGACTTTCCTGAAGCCAACCATTTGGCACCAAACTTATTAGACAAGTTGGATATCTTCAACTTTATTTCTTTTTGGCTGCTTTCAGTCATGTCACCAAAGTGAAATTTTGAAGAAAGAAAGTCATACACACGCGAGTTTTTTTCATTCTTCGTGTGTTTCAACCACTTCTCAAAAAAGGCTACCCTTGAAATAGAGTAAACGTGTTCTGGAAAAAAAGAAAAAAAAACATGTTGTACTGAAGTGTGCTAAACAATATGTGTATTTTTACGAAGAATAAAGTTATTTCTGTGTAATATCTAAAAACTAGCCCAGATAGAGGTGAATGTCTGTATATTCTGAACTTTCAAAGTTTTTTTTTTTAAAAAAAACACGCTAAAATATATAGGCTATTTAAAAAAAAATACTAAAAATTCAAATTAATAGATTCTGATTAAAAAAAATACATTAAAAAATAGTACTTACCCTCAGTATTAATATTCATCACAAAAACTTTCACAATATTACAATATGTCACTATAAGATGTGCACGAAAGTGTCGCTAAATTGCAACTGATTGATTGAAAGAGCTGCATTAAACTCATTACCTGACTTCTGACGCTTATGACTCGCCACTTGCAAATTTGATAAACAACCTTTTCTCGGAATTCGGGGTTTGGTGGTGTTGTTTACGTTTTGCAAATAAGATTTCCTGGAAATCATAACATGAATTTTGTCCACCTAGCATGTTCTACGCGACACACTATGCGTCGAAAAAAAAACGCCCGCACGTTGAAGCGCAATTTTGAAACGTCTTAACTTTTTTGCTTTTAATAAATATATTATTTATTAAATAGAAGTCGTTAATTGCCCCTTACGTATATCTTAATTTCTGAGAATGGATTGAGTATATAATAATACTGAAAGAACTAAACAAATTAGACATAAATTAGCTCAGTTTGCTTGGAGATATTATGGATAGGAGATAATTTTTGTACGTCTTTTGAAAATAGTCTCTATAGTTATTCAAAATTTTGGTTGTACAGATTTGTAGGCACCATTCATTTTAAAATAAAAAGAATCTAACTTCAGCTCAAAAAAATATAAATCCTGAAGGGTTATGTAGTTGTCTAATATGGTATAACCGTTGTGTCCTGAAAGATAAAAGGGCGATTCAGTAAAACGTTCAAAGAGCTAAAAAAAGGTTTATTAAATAACAAAATTAAAAGTTCTAACTTCGCTATACTTAAAATTAAACTATTACTGTTAAATAAAATCCCTTAGTCGAGTAGATGGTACGATTATATAGAGTCTTTAAATCAGGATTCTAATTAAGGCTTAGCTAAACACGATGCTAAAAGTTCGTGAGATTAACTTCACGAGTTACCCGTTTTGATTAGGCGATGTAAACGTACTTGTCAGCAGGAAGCTAGATCTATGGATTGATATACTGATGACTTACGGTTTTTCTATGAGTTTTTGGCCTATCCTGGTGAAATATTCATAACACTTATGTCTCCACCTTGGCTACCCCAGTTTCCTTTGGGCTGCTAAACATTTCTTAACCCCCTAAAAGGTCTGGGAATAAGCAGGATATTTCAAGGAAAAGACCTTGAACTTGAAAACTAAAACAGTCTCTGCACTACTACATCACTGATAAACGAGTACGGCAACGTAATAAAAAAGCCTACTGGGCGGCTTACTGAAGGAAAAGCCCTCTCTGGCTACATGATCAAAAGGAGAGCTCACTGGGTCTCTATGATGGGAAAAAAGCCCGTATTCATGCCATCCGGACCCTTAAATATATTTCTCCCTTCCTTAAAATCACGTCTTCAAGATGGCTACTTCTCGGATACAAATCTTTAGCCAATCGGACGCATTCGATGCAAATTAAATAAGTCCAGTAGGTAACCCGCAATGCACACTGTAAAATAAACGGCTCAAAAATTCAAAACACTGTTTTAAACTACACTGCTTTAAAGTTAGTAAGTAAAGTAAAGTAAAAAAAATATAAATTATAAGTGGGAACAGTGTCGTAACATGATCTTAAAATCTAGGAAAAAATTAATGTTACAGTATTATTAGAAAACAACATTTTCCATTTGAACACAATGAGGTGTTGTAGCTCCATTTCATAATAATTTTCAGATCATGTTTCTCTTATTTTTAGCAAATTATGATGAAGAATTAGATAACGCTAATTTCGAAATGATAGGTTAAAAATACATTTTTCAGTAGTATATTTACTTTTTTGAGTAATTTTATTCGGAAATGGTAAATCCCACCCTTCTTTTCTTTAAAAGCCCCTAAAATTCTTAATTTTTTCTGAAGAATTAGGTAATCACGAAATAGAAAATATGATAAATCTCAGGACAACCTCGATAAAAAAATATTTGGCAGCATATCGATTTTATAAAGCACATCAAATTTATGCAAAAGCTGTTACCAACTTCGGCCTCTGAGGATTCCGAGTCTGTTATACATATATGAAATGTTCATGTTTTTTTTGACGTAGAATAGATTCTAGCATTAAGGCGCGCTGCTTTAAGAGACTATGTATGTTAGAACATAAAAAAATAACTAAGTAATTATTCTATAATCTACTTTTTAGGTATGATAGATCAGTCTTTTCCCAGCCACACATTCTCGAAAGAACTCAAAAAAATTATCGCATTAACCGACAAAGAAGTAAATAAGAGAATCATTAAAGTATTGAATCAACTAAGCCAAACCGGTTGCCTGTATGTGATGAAATGTGCAGTTCTAGATAATTGTGATGAAGTGTCGAAAAAGGCCATGAACTTTACTCTTGACATGCTTAAAATGTTTAGAAAGTATAAGGTAAGTCCTTGCATCACCACATGTAAAAAAAATAATATGTATGCTTAAATAATGTCTTCTGTTTAAGCCATTTTTTAGTATTCGGAACACTTTTAAGATCACTTCGGTGTCTGCCTGTCCGCCTGTCACACCCGATTTTGTCCGAAACTATTTGACATAGAAAGTTGAAATTTGGTACTAATATAGGAATTGATGGCCTCATTAGAGGGTTAAATTTTGACTTAACGGGATAGTTTGGTGAAATCGGAAGTGAAAAAAAAATTTTTTTACTAGGCCATAGAGTGTGACGTCAAATGAAAGTTTGTGAAAACCGAGTAAAAAATATATATATAATGTAATACTTGCGCACACTTTTCTTTGTATTATTTTTAAAAAAATCTAAAAAAATCGCTGCCACCCCACCTTATCTGGAAAAGTACTGATCAAAAAATTTTGAAAAAATGCTGGAATATTCTCCACGGGGTGTACATTGAACGAAAATTATCACGAGCATTACCTTTAATAATTTATCTGGTATATAAAAAAAACAAAAATTTCAAGGTCATCAGTTTTCAGTAGAGATCGGAAAAAAACTTTGTTGAAAACTCATTTGGGGTATGTTTTGTGAAGTCACTGATCATTTTATACCACCGTAACAAAATTTTTTATTTTAAAAGCAATCAACGTACGGAACACTAATTGTGCAAGTTCAACTTGCATTGACCGGTTATTTTATTTTTAATAGAAGTATTTTATATTTTATTTTCTAAATTGAATTTAATATTTACAATAAACTTGAAGAAAAAGCAGAAAATTCTGTAATTATAAAAATTATATATTTTGTTTATTTACGTATTTATTTATAACTGCGCTCAGTCAAGGTAATTAAGCAGTACCTCCTCGTTAGTGATGTGGACCGTCCAAGATATTTGCAGGATACGTCTGTACGCCAACATTTCAAAGGCCTCAACCTTTTTCATGAGCGTTTCGATCATTGTCCACGCTTCTACTCCGTACAACAGTACGGGAGGTATATAACATTGGAGCAGTCCGATTTTAAGAGGTAGGATTGTAGTGTTATATATATATATATATATATATATATATATATATATATATATATATATATATATATAAACTTGATTGGTTTTTCTTGGGTACTTAGGTTTTTTTTGGAAAATACAAACTAGTTTATTTGACGTTTTCGTCTTATTTTTTTTTAGGCATTTTTCAAAATTTTTTTATTTTTTATTATTCATTTGTGTGTTTGTGAATTTGAAATTCTATATTTCTTATCAACATATTATCTATAATGGGGGGTGTCTTAACTAAAAAACTATTTATTTTCCTTTTTTAACTTTCTGAGAAGCTGAAATGGGTCTTGAAAAAATATAACATTATAGTTTGCCATAAAACTCAAAATAAACTAAGTTCATTATTTACAAACTTAAAAAGCCATATCCCCGCAATGAATGAATCTAATGTTGTGTATGCAATACCGTGTGCGGATTGTCCGAAGAAATATATTGGAATGACTTCTCAGTTACTAAAAAAAACAGACTGAACGGACACAAATATACTAGGAATGCTTCCACTGCCCTTAGTAAACACGAAGCAGAAGAAAAACATGACTTTAAATTTAATGAAACCAATGCAAAGACCGGAATTATGCCAAACTACAAATCAAAGAGATGATTGCAATAAAAAAAGATGAAAACACTGTGAATGACATAAGAGGAATCAGATTTAATTAAAAAATAAACATGGTGGCATGAAAATCCTCTTAATAATATAAAGTGGTATATATACTTAACATCAATAACAGTTTTTTAGTTAAGACGCCCATTATAGGTAATAAAATTTAAAAAAATCAATAAAAAATACGAGGCACGATTTGTTGATAAGAAATATAGAATTTGAAATTCACAAACACACAAATAGTTGACTTTCAAGGTATATACTCTTGGTTAATTTATTTTATATTGTGGTTATAGTGTAAATATTTTAAATGTCCGAGTGTGCGTAAAAGGTTATAAGTTTTTAAACCTGTAATTTGACCTAAAAGATTTGAACCTTGTATTTTCTAATTTTAGAGTGAATAATAAAAAATAAAAAAATTTTGAAAATGCACAAAAAAATAGTGCGAAACGTCAAATAAACTAGTTTGTATTTTCCAAAAGAACCTAAATACCCAAGAAAAACCAATCAATTTTATGTAAACGGGTAACGACCGCGGAGATCTTGCAGTCTGAGTTTGTGTATCCTCCCTTGCCGGATCTTGGATTCCGAGGTCCATGATCAGTAGTGGTTTCATTATCTCTTCTTACAGCCATGATAATTTTCCTGGAGAATTAACTTTCAGTGTGGTTTCCGTTGTCTTCACTGCCTTGTATACAGCCGCCTCTAACCTGAGGTACAGTTGTTAACCATGTTGCCGCCTACTCTACGACAGTCTCATCAGGGATTTTCGTAGTATATATTAACAATGTAAATAAAAAAACAGCGCAACAAACACACGTGCATATGACACGAATTATCTGAAAGGCATGCTAAGGTCACATTGATGTTGTATTCGGGTATAAACTAACCATATTTGGTACAATGATAATCCTAAAATAACATTTGTAAAAGCTCTCGAGAGATAAAAACCGTCTTTTCATCTGCCAGGATCTCTGGAAATAATAAACCTGAGTTCTTCCGACAAAGAATGATAAAGAACACAAGCATTAACGATTTTAAACAAAAAACGTTATTATAAGAAATTCTCTGTATATCTGAAGGGTATCAAAATTAAACCGCTGCAATAATATTGCATCGTCTATCCCTGTCTGTGGGTATACTCCATCTTCTTTAAGAAAGAAAGATATTTTCAAAAATTATCTTTGCACTTGCTCCAGTGCTATATATATTTACTATTAATTGGTAAGATATTTGAATCTGCTTCGCACCAAGGGCGTAAACAAGGTTTTAAGTACACCTGTATTCTTAAACGGCTTACAGTTTCTGAATATAACTCGTAACATTTGTGTTACTTCAGCTGTAATTTTATCTATATGAGCACTAAAACTTAGAATCAAAGAATCCTAAATCACGCGTATTTTCAGCTTTAACTAACATCGATCTATCAACAATGATCATACAGTAAAGGACACAATTTTTAAGTAAACAATATCATTGAGCACTTACTAGCATTGGCCACATTTCAATTATAAACTCTGTCAAGAGCGTTTTGTAATTTTTTGCAATCCTCTGAAACAACAGATCTATATCATATAATCGTCTTGCTGAATATAACGATCAACTTCTGATTTGTATTTTTGTAGCTTTCTGAAAACTGTGAAAATATGGACGAGACTGAATCATCAACGCCTTCTGTACTAACAAGTAATCCGCAAAGTGAACAAATGTCCAATATCATAATACCTGCAAGTCCTTCGACATTGACCGCTTTCGGTTCAGATTACCTCGAAGACGACCTAGATAACCTGGTACGTATTTTAAATAACTTGTGAGAATAATTAATTTGAACCAACCTGAATTCATATACGTATTACTGACTTTCCAATGATATTTCATTTTCTTTATTGACTTTTAAGAAAAGCGTAGCGTTTTACTTCTATTAAATGAACGTTGCTCTAACATGGTGACGAAGTATATTTATTCTAACTTAACCTAAATATTTACAATAATGTTCCTAAACTAAACGTTACCTAGGAAATGTGTTTTTTAACATGATTATGATCTAACTTAACTTAATCTAGGGCCTATGCTAACTTAACCTAGTTTTACATTCTTCTATCATGGTGGGTTGGGAGGGCCATCATCTTCGTCCGAGAGAGGGTCTGCGGGTCTCGGGAATTCGTTGAGGGCATGGGGGGGGGGGGGGGGTTAGGAAGGCGTCCCTAATGTTTGGATTGTGATGCTGGGACGCCTTGGCCAGGAACTTCATTTGAGTTTGCCTCATGTATGCCTTTATGGTTGGCACACCGAGTTCTCTGTGGATTTGGTGCCAAGAACAATAACAGGTTCTAGAACCTACATTTTAAAATGATCCTAACCTAACGACGTATTCGGTGAAATTGTAATGACATTTAGGGGGCCGTCAAAAATACGTCTACAACTGGCGTACTCTGGTATCTCGTTTTTTAGTGTTCCGTACGGGACACGTATGGGATCACTGCGGTGTCCGTCTGTCTGTCTGTCACACCCGATTTTCTCCGAAACTATTTGATATAGAAAGTTGAAATTTGACACTAATATAGAAATTGATGCTCTCATCAGACCCGTGTAGTTTTGAAAGTTAAATTTTTTACTTAAAGAGTTAGTGTTGAGGGGTGAAATCGGAAGTGAAAAAAAAAATTTTACCAGGTCATCGAGTGGAGTATTAGCTCATGAAAACACGGGTTCAAAAATATATATAATATAATACTTGTGCACACTTTTCTTTGCATTATTTTAAAAAAGTTGCCAAAAATCGCTGTCCCCCCTTATCTCGAAAAGTACTGATCAAAAAAATTTGTAAAAAATTCCGGAATGTTCTCCACAGGGTGTAGATTGAACGAAAATTACTACCAGTGTGTTACCTTTAATAATTTATCTGGTGTATAAAAAAACAAAAATTTCAAGGTCATCAGTTTTAAATATATAATAAAAGACTGTTTTTAGTCAATTTCCACTGGTTTTTTTATAATACGCGTTTCGCTCTCGATGCAGCTTCTTCGGATCTACCTTTTACACTATCAAGTTAGGTTTAATGTTTATAATTTTATATGATTTCTTAATTATAATATTACACCTAATTAAATTATATTGATAGTATTGGAAAACCCACACAGACATGGAATTAGGAGAATAAATTCAATAATGGTGAATTGTTTAAATCTACCTGGTCGTTGAGTAAAGTACCTGAAGTCCTTAATATATTTATCTATTAACAAAAAACAAAGTAAATGAAGTTATAAAAATGGACATAATTAATTTATTAAAAACTTGCCTAAGACAAAATTATTTTTCATTTAACAATAAATTCTACAATAGTAGGGAAGTGTTAATTATGGGGAGTCCAATAAGCCTATTACTTGCCGAAATTTTCATGGACAGTATTGAGACAATGATATTTAACAACCATCATAACAATATTAATAAGTGTCTATACTGGTATCGACACGTAGACGATATAATTGAATGCTTTACAGGTACGGACAGACAATTAACTCAATTTTTACAGTACATTAATTCTTTACATAGAAATATCAGTTTTACAATGGAAGAAGAGGTCGAAGAGAAAATCAACTTCCTAGACAGAAATTTGTAATATATCACAAACTTTGTCATACGGACATCACAATTCACAATAGTTCACACCACTCTAACCATCATAAACTCGCAGTTATCATAGCTTTATACATAGACTAACTAATATCCCTTATCAGAGTACAATTTTACTAAAGAATTAAACTACATAAAAAAAGGAGCCGTTAACAAGGGTTAGTCAGTTATCTTAATCGATAACATCGTTAGGAAAAAAAAAATAAAGCAATCTCAGAAATATACCCATGTTTTAAGGACAGAAAAACCACATTTAAATGCTTAACCTATTTCGCCAGACCATCATAAAAACTGAGAAAATTTTTAAATCAAAAAAATATCAACATAGCTTACAAGACTAACAATACTATAGGGAAATATCTCAAAAACTACAAACCACAAATCAATAAAGATAATAAATCAGGGGTCTATCAATTAACATGGGGGTCAAGTCCTAAAATATACATAGGTCAAACTGGACGTACATTTATGCAAAGAATTACAGAACACGAAAAAAGTTTCATTCATAGAAACTCTAATTCAACATATACTAATCATCTTTTAACATAGAATCACCCGTTTAATAAGAATTTCAAAATTTTACATACCCAGCACAAAGGTTTAACACTAAATCTTTTACAGACAATGCAAATAAATCGATTTAGGACTTCAGGTACTTTACTCAACGGCCAGGTAGATTTAAACAATTCACCATTAGTGAATTTATTCTCCTAATTCCATGTCGGTGTGAGTTTTCCAATACTATCAATATAATTTAATTAGGTGTAATATTTCAATTAGGAAATTTTATAAGATTGTAAACATTAAACCTAACTTGACAGTGTAAAATGTAAATCCGAAGAAGTTGCATCGACAGCGAAACGCGTCATCACAATTATAAATAAACCAGTGGAAATTGACTAAAAATAGACTTTTATTAAATACTTATAATGAATTTCCATCAAGTATAAGCTACAATTATCCGAAAAGTCATCAGTTTTCAATAAAGATCGGAAACAAACTTTGTTGAAAACTCATTTGGGGTGTGTTTTATACCTCCATAACAAAATTTTTTATTTCAAAAGCAATCAACATACGGAATACTAATTGCGACTTACACTTAGCCGGTCATATTAGAAGTATTTTATTTCCTAAAATTAATTTAATATTTATAAAAAACTTGATAAAAAAGCAGAAAATTCTATCCTTACAAAAATTACATCTGTTTTTTATTTATGTATATATTTATAACTGAGCCCAACACAAAGTAATGAATAAGGCCGTATTAACAATGTAAATAAAAACCGGTCAAGTGCAAGTTGAACTTGCACAATTAGTGTTCCGTACGTTGATTGTTTTTAAAATAAAAATTTTTGTTAGGGTGGTACAAAATGATCAGTGACTTCACAAAACACACCCCAAATGAGTTTTCAACAAAGTTTGTTTCCAATCTTACTAAAAACTGGTGACCTTGAAATTTTGTTTTTTTTTTATATGCCAAATAAATTATTAAAGGTAATGCACTCGTGATAATTTTCGTTCAATCTATACCCCGTGGAGAATATTCCAGAATTTTTTCAAAATTTTTTGATCAGTACTTTTCAAGATAAGGTAGGGGACAGCGATTTTTTAAAAGTAATACGAAGAAAAGTATGCGCAAGTATTACATTATATATATATTTTTTACTCGTGTTTTCACAAGCTTTCATTTGACATCACACTCGATGACCTAGTAAAAAAATTTTTTTTTTTCACTTCCGATTTCACCCCTCAAAACGAACCCCTTAAGTCAAAATTTATGTTACGGTGGTATAAAAGGATCAGTGACTTCATAAAACACACCCCAAATGAGTTTTCAACAAAGTTTGTTTCCAATCTTTACTGAAATGTGATGACCTTGAAATTTTTGTTTTTTTTATATACCATATAAATTATTAAAGGTAATGCACTCGTGATAATTTTCGTTCAATCTACACCCCGTGGAGAGTATTCCAGAATTTCTTCGAAATTTTTTGATAAGTACTTTTCGAGATAAGGCCCGGGACAGCGATTTTTCGCGAATTTTTAAAAATAATACAAAGAAAAGTGCGCGCAAGTATATATATATATATATATATTTTTTACTCGTGTTTTCACAAGCTTTCATTTGACACCACACTCGATGACCTAGTAAAAAAATTTTTTTTTCACTTCCGACTTCACCCCCCAAAACTAACCCCTTAAGTCAAAATTTAATTCTCAAAACTACATGGCTCTGATGAGGCCATCAATTCCTATATTATTACCAAATTTCACCTTTCTATGTCAAATAGTTTCGGAGAAAATCGGGTGTGACAGACAGACAGACAGACAGACAGACACCGAAGTGATCTTATAAGTGTTCCGTACGGAACACTAAAAAACAGCACAACAAACACACGTGCATATGGCACTGTCGTGCCACTCGAAATAACACAGTTTAACGGCGGAACTTTTCTTTATTTTAATAAGTACTTTATTTATTAAATAAGAGCCATGTTTTGCCCCTTGAGTGTCTTCTTACTTTTGAGAATATATTGAGTTGATATTAATAATTAGTTTGGAGAACAGAAGCAAGATACTTTTCAGCTAGCTTGTTTTTTTCTGGAGAGATGTGGATAAGAGATAATTTTTATACTTCTTTTGAAAATAGTCTCTACAGTTGTTTAAAGCCTGGTTGTACTGTTTTGGGCACCATTCATTTTGTAATATAGAGAATCTAAATTCAGTTCAAAAAATGAAAAATATTTTAGCGTTATTTAGTTGTTGGTATTAAAATAGAATACAGTTAAACCTTTACGTCCTGTAAGATAGAGAGGGAGTTCAGTGAAACACTAAACTTAAGCTAAAGTAGATTATATTAACAAATAAAAAAATATTCTTGCATTCATTACACCCTTTAAATTACATAGACTAAATAAAAAACGCCTTATCCTATGAAAGTGCACACATTTACACAGAGTCTTTAAATTAGAATTATAATCCTAGCATCACTTTTTCTAAGTGTGAAAAATGGCTTTAAAAGGTACGTTATCAAAAGTTTGTTTCTGATTCACTTCCTGTGAAACCGACTTCGGGATCACACGCATTTGTAGTCGTTAGAAACACACGTTTTAGAAAGGAAGTGAGATATTTAACTGGTATAGTTTTTGACTTACTGCTTGGCTTCTCCTTGTGGGTTTCCCATCAACTTCTTGGCCTCTCCTGGTGAGCTTCCCATCAAAATATTGTCTCACACACGACCTCCTTATTTTAATATGGGTAACTAATCAGCACTTGACCCAAAAATGTTTAGGATGGGTAGAATATTTCAGGAACGGCTCGATGAGAAAAAAAACATATTATATCATGGACGACAAAAAGTATGCCTTCACTACTTGAAAGACGGAAAAAGCCACTACTGGACTGGAAAAAAGTCTTTAAAAATTTTAAATGGCCGGTTGTATACCCTCGTTCCCCTTCCTTCGAAGTAAAGTCCTCAAAATGTACTAATTTACTTCAGGAACGCAAAATGAGACAGTATAAGTTCGTAAAACTAAACGAATCCACGAGGTCACTAACGAGTTGTCTAAAAGGCATGCTAAGGTCACATTGATATGCTATTCGGTTATAAACTAACCATATTTTGTACATTGATGATCCTAAAATAACATTTGTGGAGCTTTCGAGTGATAAAAACTGTCTCTCTACCACAGTAAACAAATCTCAAGGCGTTCGAGTTTGTAATGATTACACAGGGGAACAGCTGTTTTGGTGTCGAGGTTTTTCGAGCTGATTCTATATCAATTTGATGTCCTGAATTCAAATAACGTATTCATTTGTACCTAGGAGCTCAAATTTTTAAGATATACAATTTTAGAGAAATATAAGTTACATTATTGTAACTCAAATCCGTAAGTGTAGTAAACAAAAGTAGATACGAAATTTTTATTTTAGTTATACAAAATACAATATTATGTCGTACTTACAAACAAAAAAAAAACATTGAAGAAATGAAATAGTCACTCAACGCTTGGAAAGCTTCTTTTCCGCGACATTCTTGAATGTTTTTTTTAAACAGTCCCTTTTTAAACTCCAGCAGTAATCTGCCATCATGTGCATGTCCCATCTTCCTTGGTAGCGGTCCTCCATAACTTTAATATCTTGGTGAAATCTTTCACCTTGTTCCTCACTCATGTCTCCTAAATTTTCTGGAAAACGGTCTAAGTGGCTGTGTAAATAGTGTATTTTAATACTCATATTGCACCCTAAGGATTTGAAACTATTAAGCATCTTGTTAACCATTTCAACATAGTTTTGAGCTTTATGTTTACCTAGAAAATTTTCTACAACTGCAATAAATGATGTCCAAGCTTCTCGTTCAACTTGATTCATTGAATTTATGAAGGCAGGATCCTTAATTAATTGTCTTATTTGTGGGCCGTCAAATATCCCTGCTTTGAGTTTTTCTGTGCTCAACTGATGCATTTTTACCCCTATATATGCAAAACAAGACCCATTCTTATCAAGAGGCTTTACAAATTGCTTCATTAAGCCCAACTTTATATGTAACGGAGGAAGTATGATTTTTTCTCTTTCAACCAAAGCGTCGTTAATGACATTCTTTTCCCCAACGTCCATGTTTTCTCTCTGAGGCCAATCTTTTCTAACCCAGTGGTGTGTTTTGTCCCTACTATCCCAGAGGCACAAGAAACACGGATATTTCGTGTAACCACTTTGCTGCCCAAGAAGAAAGTTTACCATTTTTAAGTCTACACAAATCATCCATTGATGTTCGTAACACTTTATCTTCTACAAGACCAAAACTATGGTATTATATCCTTCTTTCAGTTTCGTTGAGTGAGCTAGTGGTATTGAACCATATTTATTCCCATTATGTAGAAGGACACATTTTAAACTTCGCTTTGAACTGTCAATAAATAGGCGCCAATCATCTGGAATATATTCAGAAAGTCCCATTTCTTTCATGAGTCCCCTAATTTCGTGACAAAATACAAGATTGTCTTCTTGAGAAAAGAATGGTAGCAGATCTTTTTCTCTTTTACGGTAAAAGGTAATTTTGGTTCCTTGTTCCAGTAAATTTTTGTCGTTCAACCTAGAAGCCAGTACTTCAGAAGCTTTTTTCGATAAATTGAGATCCCTGGTGAGATCATTTAATTCATTTTGATTGAAGCGTTGAGGAACTGATGACGTCCCCTCATAGTCACTGTTAGTTTCATTAGCATCAGAACTTTTATTAGCATCAAAAGAGCGATCAGAGGGAAAATATTCGTCATCAGAGATATGTGGTAGCTGATGAAAATGTTGGATTCGGTATTTCATCTGAGTGCGGGATAGGGCGTATTGCCGAGTCTAAATTGGGATAAGTCCACTTACTGCGGTTATTTCGATTGATTCCATTAGTATTTACTAAACAGAAATAACAACCATTGAACTGGTTTTTTGGTTCTCTCCAAACCATTGGTACGCCTAATTTTAGACATTTTCTTTTCCCGGTAGTCCACTGCCGTAAATGCTCTGTACAAGTTTTACATACGAGATGCGGGGCCCACGTTTTGTCCTGATCACCAAGCTTAACTCCAAAGTATCCAAGATACGCTCGCTTTACAAAGTCAGTAATAGTTTGTCTGTTTTGTTGAAACATGTATTCTCCGCATATATAGCAGAACACATCAGGTTGATTTACACAACTTCTTCTTGAACTGGAACCTGAACTCATTTTAATTCTGTTCAATAACACAAAAAACACTCTTTTCTTAACATAAAATAACACGCCGAATTCGATCTACTCTCACTAGTAAGAACGCACAAACTGACGAGACTTACCCGAGTTAGGTGATTAAAAGGACGGATTGCATGTATAGATTTAGCGTCCCAAATATAGTTAAAATCAGCTCTAAAATCCCAGGCACCAAAACAAAAATATTTTTTTGTTGCCCTGTGTTATATTCTCTGTCTTCATGATGCCCGCGAGTTTTTGAAATATTCAAATTCTTTCTTTCAGGAAAAATCCTATTTTGTAGAATAAAAATAAACGTCGCTACTGTGTTTTATGTTTACTGTGACACTACCATTAATGATTTTAAACAAAAATGTTATTAAATGAAATTCTCTGCATTTCTGAAGGGTATCAAAATTAAACCACTATCATAATATTGCATTGTCTATCCCTGTCTGTGGTATACTCCTTCTTCATTACAAAATAAAAATATTCTGTATCATATAATCGTCGTGCTGAATATTACAACAATCAACTTCTGATTTTTATTTTTGTAGCTTTCTGAAAACTGTGAAAATATGGACGAAAGTGAATCATCAATCTCTTCTGTACTAGCAAGTAACTCGCAAAATGAACAAATGTCCAATACCATAATACCTGCAAGTCCTTCTACATTAATCACATTCAATTCAGATTACTTTGGAGACGACCTAGATAATCTGGTACGTATTTTTAATAACTTCTGTTAATAACTAATTTGAACTAACCTGAATTTATATACGTATTAGTAACTTTCCAAGCACCATAAATGGTTCTAGAAACTACATTTTAAAATCTTCGCCACGACTAGGAATAGATGGCCCAATCGAGCCGTATAGTTTTGAAAGTTAAATTTTGACTTGACGGGTTAGTTTTGGGGGGTGAAATCGGAAGTGAAAAAAAATATTTCAAAGTCATCGAGTGGGGTGTCAATTGGAAGCTTGTGAAAACAAAAGTTCACAAGTATATATGATGTAATACTTTTCTTTATATTATTTTTAAAAAGCCGTCAAAATTCGCTGTTCCCCCACCCTAATCAGAAAATTTCGAAAAAATTTTGGAATATTCTCCATAAGGTATAGATTGAATGAAAGTTATCACGAGTGTATGAATTTGTATATACAGTCTATCAAGTAAGATCGTGTCCACGATAATTCATTTTTGGTAGATACGATTCTAGCGATTCAAGAAAAAATCAGTAGAGGAACCTCGCAGTATCAGTCAAAGTCACGTAAAATCCAAAATTAGTCACTTGTTTGCGCGTCGGTTCGAGGCAGCCTCTCTTTGTTCCCATCCAAAAGGACCTAAAATGACACATTCCACGGCCCCTAAATAAAGGGTGATTCATTTAGAGGTACTTTTTTTAAATAAAAAAAAATGAATAAAAACAATTTTATTTTATAATCTTTATTATCATACGAGTATAAAAGAACCATTCTTTACAATTATTTCTTAAAGATAATTTCTTTCAAACGTTGTCCGCGACTACGGTTAACAACGTCCATTCTGAAGTTCCAATTTTCAATGACGCGTGTGAGTATTTCGAGTGGTATTTGGCCAATGACTCGAGTAATATTGGCCTCCAATGCATCAATTGTAGCTGGCTTATCCATGTAGACTTTGGACTTTACATAGTCCCAAAGGAAAAAGTCAAGAGGTGTGCGGCCAATTCACTGGTCCAAAGCGTGAAATGATCTGTTCGCCGAATTGCTCTCGCAGTAAAGCCATGGTTTCACGGGCTGTATGGCAAGTGGCGCCATCTTGTTGGAACCAAATTTCGTCGAGACCACGGGCTTCAATTTCTGGCATCAAATAGTCTGTTATCATGGCGCGATAACGGTCACCATTCACAGTAACATTTCGGCCGGCCTCTGTTTTGAAGAAATATGGACCGATTATTCCACCGGCCCATAAACCACACCAAACAGTTGTTTTTTTCTGGATTTAATGGCAGCTCTTGAACCTCTTCAGGTTGTTCGTCACCCCAAATACGGGCATTTTGTTTATTCACGAACCCATTAAGCCAAAAATGGGCCTCATCGGTGAACAAAATTTTTCTCGAAAACAGTGGATCTTCTGCAAGTTTGTCAAGAGCCCAACGACTAAAACGGAAACGATTCGGAAGGTGGGTCGGCTTCAGTTGTTGCACTAGTTGAATTTTGTATGCTTTTAAAGAAAGATCCTTACGTAAAATACGCCAAGTTGTTGAATATGACAGGCCAAGCTGTTGAGAACGGCGACGAATCGACACTTCACGGTCTTCGCGTACACTCTCCGCTACCACCCCTATATTTTCTTCACTAAGTGCTGGATGTGGTCTATTCGGTCGAGCATTATCCAATAATGAAAATTGGGTCTCATACTTATTGATGGTAGAGCGAATTGTGCGCTCGGTAGGCCGATTATGTGGACCATAAGTTGCTCTAAGCGCTCGATACACATTCCTTGTAGAACGCCCATTTTCGTAATAAAGTTGAACAATTTGTAGACGCTGTGCCGGGCTAAGTCTTTCCATTATGAATTGTCAAACACTACTGAACAGGAATGCCACTTCAGTTGACACGACGCATGCGCAATCTGCAATTAAATCCCCATCACAAAAAGTACCTCCAAATGAATCACCTTTTATATTAAAAAGTCGGTATCCTTTATGAAGAAGTGGGTAAATTATTTTAGCGAGACGAAAAATGTCGACGACTTGCCAAAACGTGGCTCGGTATGCAAAGTCACTCCGAAAGTCGAAAAACGAATCGTGTCTTTGTTTTCACGGGACCTGAAATTGACGCTGCGTCAAGGTGCGGCAAAATTTAGAAAATCGGGTTTGAATGTGCCCCATAAGACCATTCGACTACATCTTCGTGCTCATGAATTCCAAATCACGTCGCGAAGCGGCTCGCTAGGATTCACGATAAGATAATAGAGTGGCCCTCAAAATCGCCTGACGCCAACACTATTGAAAACGTTTGGTCCGTTGTAAAGAGAAAGATCAAAGGAAAGACTCTGAGGGCTTTGACTGGGTTGTCTTGCGAGATTCAAAAAATGTGGAAATCATTGCCGCGCGAGCATGTAAAAAATCTCGTCGACAGCATGCCTCGAAGATGCCAGGAGGCGATTGGACAACTTACTAAGATAATTGAGCTGTGCGAATACACCAAAGAATACATTGATGGCAAAAAGTTTTCTCCTAACACATTTTTTCAAGAACACGAACGGTCGCATTCTTACTTGACAGACTGTAACAATAAAGATCGGAAAAAAAGTTTGTTAAAAACTTATTTGGGTTTTATGAAATCACTGAACATTTTGTACCTCCGTAACAAAAATTTTTATTTTAAAAGCAATCACCGT
The DNA here is from genome assembly GCA_019049505.1 of Pachyrhynchus sulphureomaculatus. Taxonomy (NCBI): domain Eukaryota; kingdom Metazoa; phylum Arthropoda; class Insecta; order Coleoptera; family Curculionidae; genus Pachyrhynchus; species Pachyrhynchus sulphureomaculatus. The sequence goes on along the minus strand of CM032455.1, from coordinate 17,095,079 downwards.
ACGGAAGACCGGTTTTTGGTATTTCGAGAAGGAGAAACGTACTTTATTCATTCATTTACAAGATAAAATTTTTAGTTGCTTCAATTTTAGTCATATCGTCATTAAAATGTACTTCCACCATTTTGAATATTTTGTACCTAAATTAGTAGACTTACCTTTTCATGTATTTTTCTTTTTCTCTAAGATCAATGTAACCACTAGGATGTAATTTTAGATAAAATTTCAAACTGCACGTGGCAATGGATCTTTTTCTGGACGTGCGTTGTTGAAATTACATTCCGAAATGTTGCTCTAGAGACCTTGGAACATTAATACGGCTCTACGCTATTAGTTGTAGAACACAGTTGCCGCTAAACCGAGGTTAGCTACAAAATGCCAATACAACAATGAAAACATCTTCCTATAGCAACGAATCATGCTACGATACCTTCAGAGTTCTGTAGTTTTGAAAAAAAATAACCGGTCAAGTGCAAGTTGAATTTGCGTTTGGGTTCTGTACGTTGATTGCTTTTAAAATAAAAAATGTTGTAACGGAAGTATAAAATGATCAGTGACTTCACAAAACACAACAAAGTTTATTTCCAATCTTTACTGAAAATTGATGACCTTGAAATTTCTGTTTTATTTTTATATACCAGAGAAATTATTACAGGTAATGCACTCGTGATAATTTTCGTTCAATCTACACCCCGTGGAGAATATTCCAGAATTTTTTCAAAATTTTTTATAAGTACTTTTCGAGATAAGGCTGGTGGACAGCGATTTTTCGCGGTTTTTTAAAAATAACAAAGAAAAGTGCGCGCAAGTATTACATTATATATACATTTTTTACTCGTGTTTTCACAAGCTTTCATTTGACACCACACTCGACTACCTAGTAAAAAAAATTTTTTTTCACTTCCGATTTCACCCCCCAAAACTAACCCCTTAAGTCAAAACTACATGGTTCTGATGAGGCCATCAATTACTATATTATTACCAAATTTCAACTTTCTACGACAAATAGTTTCGGAGAAAATCGGGTGTGACAGACGGACAAACAGACAGACAGACAGACGGACAGACAGACACCGAAGTGATCTTATAAGTGTTCCGTACGGAACACTAAAAATAAATAAAATGTCCATTCCAAGAAAAATGAGTTACCTTATCGTTTGAAAAAGTTACGTTAATGTGTGAAGATCGTTACTTTTTTAAATCCAGGGTGTATGAACAAGACGCTGAATATGAACTAATAAGTATATGCCTGAATTAACCTAAATAATTTGCTACTTGATGTAACTAAGTTGGGAATGTGGAATCTTTGGCACAATGACCCTACTCAGTATATATCACCACTACAACAAACACTTTATTTTTGCGCTCGACGCGCGTTTCGCTAAGCATGTTAGCTTCATCAAGAGCGATGAAGCTAACCATGTTAGCTTCATCAAGAGCGATGATTGACAGTCAATCATCGCTCCTGATGAAGCTAACATAGTTAATGAAACGCGCGTCGAGTGTAAAAATAAAGTGTCTGGTATAGTGGTGATATATACTGAGTAGTACTAGATGTAACTTCATTTTCAGTAAATTTTTATTAGTTTTAAAAAATACATGTCATGCTGTAACTAAACTCCAAAAGAGTTACTGCAAGGATAACTTCCCGATGTATAAAGAGTAAAAATCTTGTCAGGAATATTTTTTTGCTCAAAATGTGGATAATTTTTGCATTTATATTTTTCTTACAAAAAAACAGCATTAAGATTTTTCAGTAATTTGATTTAATTTGAATAATGAAATTTATTTTCATAGGGTTACTTTCAGAAAAATAAACTTCTTAATAAGATTTTTACGGCTTCCAGTAACCTTTTTAAAGGTTTCTAAATCTATTACTTTCAAACTTTTTAATATATAAGTTTCATCAAATACTTTTACGACGCTACTGAAAGCAGGAACTACATGGCCCGACCTGCCCTTAGATGTTTCTTTTCCACATATATCAAGCTTATTAATATGTAGACTTTCCAAGTAACAAAAAATCATAATAATAAAATAATTACAGAATTTTGTGCAGACACTATATATGATTTTTTTCCAGGGTCGCGATTCATATTTTGATCCTGTCAGCTCCGTTCCGCCACTCATCAGCCTTTCACTAAATATAGACTTAATAACATCTCCTGATTCAGAAAAATCACCAACTTTAAACAGTAAGCAGATACACCAAGGCGTATCTACTCGGGCATCTCCTACTTCAATGGTATTTTTGCAGACACCGCCCAGTTCAGATCCACCTGTGCATAACCCTTTATCAGACCAAAATTCGACTCTGAGTATGAATTCGCCCATTAAGCTGAACGAGGGGAATATGTATGAATCAATGGTAGACTTTTGCAAATTTTTGGAGGACGAGTTTGAAACTACAGAATTGGAAAATATAGTAAGTATTGTTTCTGCTATTTTCAAAGATTTAAATTCTTAAGAAACGTATTGTTTTTAAATATATATATATATATATATATATATATATATATATATATATATATATATATATATATATATATATATATATATGTATATATATATATATATATATATATATATATATATATATATATATATATATATATATGTATATATATATATATATATATATATATATATATATATATATATATATATATATATATATATAATATATATATATATATATATATATATATATATATATATATATATATATATATATATATATATATATATATATATAATATATATAAAATGCAACGTCTCTCTGTCTGTCTGTCCGTTAGTGCGCTTATCACTGGTGAACCACATATCCGATTTACGTACTTTTTTTTTAGAACATACATATGTTCTCTGGCCGGGTTATAGGTTATATTTTATCACGATAGATAGCATAACGAATGAGTAGTGACGTAAAATAGTGAATGAAGTCGGAAAAAAGTTTGCCGCTAACGCGTTTCCATGCAATACACAGCCTAAACCATTAAATATGGAACAATATTATGTAGCAGAGAATATCTATAATCTATAATCTATAATATATATAAAATACAATATCTCGCTGTCTGTCTGTCTGTCCATTAGTGCGTTTATCACGCGAAAACCACTTATCCGATTTATGTGTCTTTTTTTTAAATTCATACATATATGCTTTGTTATGCCAGGTTATATAATAATAATAATAATCTATATCTATAATATATACTAAATCGAACGCCTGTCTCTCTGTCTGTCTGTTGTTAGTGCGCTTATCCCTCGAGATCCACTTATCCGATTTACGTGATTTTTTAAGTTCATACATATGTTCTCTGACCAGGTTATAGATATATATTTTATTACATCTATAATAAAATGCAATGCAACGTCTCTCTGTCTGTCCGTCTGTCTGTCTGTCCGTTAGTGCGCTTATCACTGGAGAACCACTTATCCAATTTACGTACTTTTCTTTTTAAAACATACATATGTTCTCTGGCCAGGTTATAGGTCATATTTTATTACGATAGATAGCATAAGGAATGGGTAGTGACGTAAAATAGTGAATGAAGTCGAAAAAAAAGTTTGCCGCTAGCGCGTTTCCTTGCAACACAGCCTAAACCATTAAATATGGAACAATATTATGTAGCAGAGAATATCTATAATCTATAATCTATAATATATATAAAAAACAATGTCTTGCTGTCTGTCTGTCTGTCCATTAGTGCGTTTATCACGCGAAAACCACTTATCCGATTTATGTGTTTTTTTTTTTAAATTCATACATATATTCTTTGGCCAGGTTATATAATAATAATCTATATCTATAATATATATTAAATGCAAAGTCTGTCTCTGTCTGTTCGTTAATGCGCTTATCCCTCGAGTTCCACTTTTACGATTTAAGTGATTTTTAAATTCATACATATGTTCTCTGACCAGTTATAGATATATATTTTATTACATCTGTAATAAAATGCAAACGTATCTCTGTCGGTTTGTCCGTTTGTGCGCTTATCACTGGAGAATCACTTATCCGATTTACGTGCTTTTTTTTTAAACATGCCAAACCATTAAATATGGAACAATATCATATAGCAAAGAATATCTATAATATATATAAAAAATGCAACGTCTCTCTGTCTGTTTGTCTGCCCATTAGTGTGCTTATCACTCGAGAACCACTTATCCGATTTATGTGCTTTTTTTTGTTAAACATACATCTGTTCTCTGGCCAGGTTACAGGATATATTTTATTACGTTAGGTGATATAAGGAATAAACAGTGATGATAATAGTGAATCAAGTCGGAGAAAAGTTTGCCGCTAGCGCGCTCTCTTGCAATACACTGCCTAAAGCATTAAATACGGAAAAATATCATGTAGCAAAGAATATAATATATATAAAATGCAACGTCTTTTAATTCATACATTTGTTCTCTGGCCAGGTTATCTATAATCTTCTATCTAGAATATATATAAAATGCAACGTCTCTCTGTCTGTCTGTCTGCCTGTCTCTCTGACTGTCTGTCTGTCTATTCGTTAGTGCGCTTATCATTTGAGAACCACGATATAAGCATAGATAATGGGAGATAAGGTGAGATAATGGGAGATAAGGAGACATAATGAGAGAAGTCGAGATAAGCCTCGATAATGGGAGATAAGGTGAGATAATGGGAGATAAATATAAATAATGGGAGATAAAGAGAAATAATGGGAGATAAACAGAGATAAGTCTAGATAATGGGAGTTATAGTGAGATAATGAGAGATAAGGAGAAATAATGGGAGATGAGCAGAGAAAGCCTAGATAATGGAAATTATGTAGAAATAATGGGAGATAAGGAGAAATATTGAGAGATAAGGGAAAATAATGGGCGATATTTTATTACGTTGGGCAACATAAGGAATAAGCAGTGACGATAGTGGTGAATCAAGTCAGTATATATATATAATGCATTCAAATTCATGGTTTCAATCCGTTCGTCTAACAAAGAATTTGCACGACGCAGGAGTACTTGAAAATGCCAAGTGAGATTTTGGCGAAACGTCGTGCAAATTTTTTGTTAAATGAACGGATTGAAACCCGGAATTTCAATGTATCACATTCCACCATGCGTGAATATCTCTATTATATCACATATATATATATATATATATATATATATATATATATATATATATATATATATATATATATATATGTATATATATATATATATATATATATATGTATATATATATATATATATATATATATATATATATATATATATATATATATATATATATATATATATGTATATATATATATATATATATATATATATATATATATATATATATATACATATATATATATATATATATATATATATATATATATATATATATATATATATATATATATATATATTTATATATATTATATATATATATATATATATATATATATATATATATATATATATATATATATATATATATATATATATATATATATATATATATATATATATATATATATATATATATATATAATATATATATATATACATACATACATATATATCTCTACCTATCTATCTATCTATCTAATAAGCCTTCTTCCTTCCAGTGTCGGACATAGGCCTCCCTTGCTTCTTCCATCCCTCTCGATCATGCGTCTTTCTGATCCATTCTAAACCAGCCGTACTTTTCAGGTCATCTTTCTATCTTATTTGGGGCATTCTTCTGGATCTTTGGATCTTTTTCCCAGCCATGGCCTCCATTCCTGTATTCTTTTACTTCATCTCTCATCTTGTTGTCTCATTGTGTGACCTGCCCATCTCTATTTCAAACCTGTTACCTGTTCTCTTACGTCTATCATTTTGGTCTTTTATCTTATATTTTCGTTTCTGATATTTAGCGTCTGGCGTTTTACACAGTAGTCAATGTCCATGTCTGGGCCGCGTAGGTGAGAACCGGTAGAATGCATTGATCGCATACCATCTTTCTTAGTTTCAGAGGAATTCTTTTGTTTGCCAAATGCTGCCTATGACAGCCTGATTCTTCTCTGTACTTCTGCCGTTTAATTGGCTTTTCCGCACTTTATTATTTGCTCTAGTTAGATGTATTCCCCTATGTATTCAAGTGTTCTGCCCTCTATGCTCAAGTCTCGCGAACTGTCTTCGTTTGTAATAGCTTATACTTTCAAATATAAATTAACAACAACCTAACTAAGAGATAGAAACACACTGTCCTTAGCAAAATGACAAGAATACATAACAAAAAATCCTTTATAAATTAAAATCACTTTACAACCACACAAATCTTCGTACCATACTAACAAAATGAAGTAAAAGGTTATTATATTTCCCAGAGAGGATTATTTCGAGTTTTTCTCACAGTTTTTCTGATGAATAAGTGTAATAAAGTGCCCCCACAAAGACTAATTTTTGAACACACCACTTAGCAGTAAGTACTTTAATGTTACATATAAAATAGGGTTGTTCTTTACTTCTAATCTCAAAAATACTGATAATCCAATATAATTGTAGCCCTGATGAAGAAAATGGAATATTTTCGAAAGCTTGGCGTAGCTAAAAAGGTGTCAAAAATTTTTAGTTCTTTTCCAAAGACCGCTTACCCCCAAGAACATAATACTGCTATATATATATATATATATTATATATATATATATATATATATATATATATATATATATATATATATATATGTATATATACAGACAGAGAGAGAGAGAGAGGAAGAGATTCTAAAGGTGTGAAAGATGCTAACTACCTGTGGCCCAGAAGTTTTTCGGTTTATACATCTTCAACTTTCCACAAGTTGAAGTCGATCGATATGTTCAATAATTTACGTTCGTTAAGCATTCAAATTTGGTGTGGTTTTGATTGATGTATCAATTAGCACAAGCAAAGAAACGACATCCGATTAATTTTTTTTGCGATGTATAATTGTTTCTTTTATGCAAATAGTAAGGTGTAATCATCACCTACATCGCAACAAAGGTATTTAAGTGGTGTAGGCATTTTAAAGATGGTTAAGAGCGATTGGAGAACGATCTGAAAGACAAACCTCCACATATGACTAGAGCCCGATCCGGCGAAAACGGGAATATGATGGACGGTCAAATACTATTTTTTTATCCGAGAACTGAGAAATAATTAGCATGGAATAAGAAAACTTACTCTCATGTTGTCTGTTCCCAATGTTACCTCTCAGTTACCGGCAATATAATGGGTTACTTGTCATATTCGTCGGATCTGGTTCTGGACGTCTTTTTCCTGTCATCAAGGTTCAAAGGTTGTAACCACCCAAACGAATTAAAATACAATTTCTGAGCAGAAATTTTTTTAAGCCTTTCGACGCTTTTATGGCCAATCCAAGGCATGAGTGGGAAGAGCTAGCGTTAAATTCTAAATAATAAATTATTTATTGTAGAAAAACTATTTTTTTTTACTTAAAGTACTCCAAAAACGACCTGAAGATCTAATCTATATTACATTAGAATGTAATGGAAATAACGTCAACCAAATTAGAATGGCCCACTCAATTGAGATAGGGTTTTTAGAATATGTCTAAATACCATCTGGCGCATTGTAGAACAAATTAATTCAGATAATAAATGATTAATATTTATTTTTTAGATCAACATTACTAGTTCAGACTCTGAGCAAGGAGAAAAAATCTTAGAGGATTTAATAAAATTAACTGATAAAGCATCATATGAAGAAACCTATAGTCCTCCAAATCAGGTAATTTTACAAGAAAAAAACTTTTTCAGAATTTTTAAACACTTCTTACTTTAAACATATTGGTTAATTCTTTCACGCCATAAAAATCTTAACAAAACAATCTTTCAAATTCTAAAAGAACCATCAAAATCGGTTATGCCGTTTCGGAATTATAAGCACTTTATTATACTTATTCGTCAGAAAAAATGTGAGGAAAAGTCGACATAATCCTCTCTCGGAAATATAATATACTTTTACTGCATTTTGCTAGTATGGTACGAAGAAGTGTACAGTTGTAAAGTGATTTTAATTTATAGAGGATTTTTTGTTATGTTTTCTTGTCATTTTGCTAAGGGCAATGTGTTTCTATCTCTTAGTTAGGTTGTGGTTAATTTATATTTATACTTTCAAATATAAATTTACCACAACCTAACTACGAGATAGAAACACATTGCCCTTAGCAAAATGACAAGAAAACATAACAATTCTTAAAAAAAAATCCTTTATGAATTAAAATCACTTTACAACCACACAATTATTCGTACCATACTAACAAAATGAAGTAAAAGCATATCATATTTCCCAGAGAGGATTATGTCGAGTTTTTCTCAGAGAGGATTATGTCTAATATTTTTTCTGATGAATAAGTGTAATAAAGTGCCTCCACAAAGCATAATTTTTGAACACACCACTTAGCAGTAAGTTCTTTAATGTTACATATAAAATAGGGTTATTCTTTACTTTTAATCTCAAAAATACTAATTGCAGCCCTGATGAAGAAAATGAAATATTTTCGAAAGCTTGGCGTAGCTAAAAAGGTGTCAAAAATTTTTAGTTCTTTTCCAAAGACCGCTTACCCCCAAGAACATAATACTATATATATATATATATATATATATATATATATATATATATATATATATATATATATATATATGTGTATATATACAGACAGAGAGAGAGAGAGAGAGAGAAAGAGATTCTAAAGGTATGAAAGATGCTAACTACCTGTGGCCCAGAAGTTTTTCGGTTTATACATCTTAAACTTTCCACAAGTTGAAGTCAATCGATATGTTCAATAATTTACGTTCGTTAAGCATTCAAATTTGGTGTGGTTTTGATTGATGTATCAATTAGCACAAACAGAGAAACGACATCCGATTAATTTTTTTTGCGATGCATAATTGTTTCTTTTATCCAGATAGTAAGGTGTAATGATCACCTACATCCCAACAAAGGTATTTAAGTGGTGTAGGCATTTTAAAGGTGGTTAAGAGCGATTGGAGAACGATCTGAAAGACAAACCTCCACATATGACTAGAGCCAGATCCGGCGAAAACGGAAATATGATGGACGGTCAAATACTATTTTTTTATACGAGAACTGAGAAATAATTAGAGTGGAATAAGAAAACTTACTCTCATGGAACAGAAATGAGTGATTATTGATGCATGATTTTGTCTGTTCCCAATGTTACCTCTCAGTTACCGGCAATATAATGGGTTGCTTGTCATATTCGTCGGATCTGGTTCTGGACGTCTTTTTCCTGTCATCAAGGTTCAAAGGTTGTAACTACCCAAATGAATTAAAATACAATTTCTGAGCAGAAATTTTTTTAAGCCTTTCGACGCTTTTATGACCAATCCAAGGCATGAGTGGGAAGAGCTCGCGTTAAATTCTAAATAATAAATTATTTATTGTAGAAAAACTGTTTTTTTTTTACTTAAAGTACTCCAAAAACGACCTGAAGATCTAATCTATATTACATTAGAATGTAATGGAAATAACGTCAACCAAATTAGAATGGCTCACTCAATTGAGATAGGGTTTTTAGAATATGTCAAATACCATCTGGCGCATTGTAGAATAAATTAATTCAGATAATAAATGATTAATATTTATTTTTTAGATCAACATTACTAGTTCAGACTCTGAGCAAGGAGAAAAAATCTTAGAGGATTTAATAAAATTAACTGATAAAGCATCATATGAAGAAACCTATAGTCCTCCTAATCAGGTAATTTTAAAAGAAAAAAAACTTTTTCAGAATTTTTAAACACTTCTTACTTTAAACATATTGGTTAATTCTTTCACGCCATAAAAATCTTAACGAATCACTCTTTCAAATTCTAAAAGAACCATCAAAATCGGTTATGCCGTTTCGGAATTATAAGCACTTTATTATACTTATTCGTCAGAAAATATGTGAGAAAAACTCGACATAATCCTCTCTCGGAAATATAATATACTTTTACTGCATTTTGTTAGTATGGTACGAAGAAGTGTATGGTTGTAAAGTGATTTTAATTTATAGAGGATTTTTTTGTTATGTTTTCTTGTCATTTTGCTAAGGGCAATGTGTTTCTATCTCTTAGTTAGGTTGTGGTTAATTTATATTTATACTTTCAAATATAAATTAACCACAACCTAACTAAGAGATAGAAACACATTGCCCTTAGCAAAATGACAAGAAAACATAACAAAAAAATCCTTTATGAATTAAAATCACTTTACAACCACACAATTATTCGTACCATACTAACAAAATGAAGTAAAAGCATATCATATTTCCCAGAGAGGATTATGTCGAGTTTTTCTCATATTTTTTCTGATGAATAAGTGTAATAAAGTGCCTCCACAAAGCATAATTTTTGAACACACCACTTAGCAGTAAGTTCTTTAATGTTACATATAAAATAGGGTTATTCTTTACTTTTACTCTCAAAAAATACTAATAATCTACTATAATTGCAGCCCTGATGAAGAAAATAAAATATTTTCGAAAGCTTGGCGTAGCTAAAAAGGTGTCAAAAATTTTTAGTTCTTTTCCAAAGACCGCTTACCCCCAAGAACATAATACTGCTATATATATATATATATATATATATATATATATATATATATATATGTATATATATATATATATATATATATATATATACAGACAGAGAGAGAGAGAGAGAAAGAGATTCTAAAGGTATAAAAGATGCTAACCACCTGTGGCCCAGAAGTTTTTCGGTTTATACATCTTAAACTTTCCACAAGTTGAAGTCGATCGATATGTTCAATAATTTACGTTCGTTAAGCATTCAAATTTGGTGTGGTTTTGATTGATGTATCAATTAGCACAAGCAGAGAAACGACATCCGATTAATTTTTTTTGCGATGTATAATTGTTTCTTTTATGCAAATAGTAAGGTGTAATGATCACCTACATCGCAACAAAGGTACTTAAGTGGTGTAGGCATTTTAAAGATGGTTAAGAGCGATTGGAGAACGATCTGAAAGACAAACTTCCTCATATGACTAGAGCCCGATCCGGCGAAAACGAGAATATGATGGACGGTCAAATACTATTTTTTTATCCGAGAACTGAGAAATAATTAGCGTGGAATAAGAAAACTTACTCTCATGGAACAGAAATTAGTGATTATTGATGCATGATATTGTCTGTTCCCAATGTTACCTCTCAGTTACCGGCAATATAATGGGTTGCTTGTCATATTCGTCGGATTTGGTTCTGGACGTCTTTTTCCTGTCATCAAGGTTCAAAGGTTGTAACCACCCAAACGAATTAAAATACAATTTCTAAGCAGAAATTTTTTTAAGCCTTTCGGCGCTTTTATGACCAATCCAAGGCATGAGTGGGAAGACGTCACGTTAAATTCTAAATAATAAATTATTTATTGTAGAAAAACTGTTTTTTTTTTTACTTAAAATACTCCAAAAACGTGCTGAAGATCTAATCTAAATTACATTAGAATGCGTGTGAATACGGTAGAATACATAATACGTCATTTGTTTAAGGAAATAACGTCAACCAAATTAGAATGGCCCACTGAATTGAGATAGGGTTTTTAGAATATGTCAAATACCATCTGGCGCATTGTAGAACAAATTAATTCAGATAATAAATGATTAATATTTATTTTTTAGATCAACATTACTAGTTCAGACTCTGAGCAAGTAGAAAAAATCTTAAAGGATTTAATAAAATTAACTGATAAAGCATCATTTGAAGAAACCTATAGTCCTCCTAATCAGGTAATTTTACAAGAAAAAAAACTTTTTCAGAATTTTTAAACACTTCTTAATTTAAACATATTGGTTAATTCTTTCACGCCATAAAAATCTTAACAAAACAATCTTTCAAATTCTAAAAGAATCATCAAAATCGGTTATGCCGTTTCGGAATTATAAGCACTTTATTATACTTATTCATCAGAAAAAATGTGAGAAAAACTCGACATAATCCTCTCTGGGAAATATAATATACTTTTACTTCATTTTGTTAGTATGGTACGAAGAAGTGTGTAGTTGTGAAGTAATTTTAATTTATAAAGGATTTTTTTGTTATGTTTTCTTGTCATTTTGCTAAGGCCAATATGTTTCTATCTCTTAGTTAGGTTGTGCTTAATTTATATTTATACTTTCAAATATAAATTAACCACAACCTAACTAAGAGATAGAAACACACTGCCCTTAGCAAAATGACAAGAAAACATAACAAAAAAATCCTTTATGAATTAAAATCACTTTACAACCACACAATTATTCGTACCATACTAACAAAATGAAGTAAAAGCATATCATATTTCCCAGAGAGGATTATGCCGAGTTTTTCTCATATTTTTTCTGATGAATAAGTGTAATAAAGTGCCTCCACAAAGCATAATTTTTGAACACACCACTTAACAGTAAGTTCTTTAATGTTACATATAAAATAGGGTTATTCTTTACTTTTACTCTCAAAAATACTGATCATTTACTATAACTGCAGCCCTGATGAAGAAAATAAAATATTTTCGAAAGCTTGGCGTAGCTAAAAAGGTGTCAAAATTTTTTAGTTCTTTTCCAAAGACCGCTTACCCCCAAGAACATAATACCACTATATATATATATATATATATATATATATATATATATATATATATATATATATATATATATATATATATATACAGACAGAGAGAGAGAGAGAGAAAGAGATTCTAAAGGTATAAAAGATGCTAACCACCTGTGGCCTAGAAGTTTTTCGGTTTATACATCTTCAACTTTCCACAAGTTGAAGTCGATCGATATGTTCAATAATTTACGTTCGTTAAGCATTCAAATTTGGTGTGGTTTTGATTGATGTATCAATTAGCACAAGCAGAGAAACGACATCCGATTAATTTTTTTTGCGATGTATAATTGTTTGTTTTATGCAAATAGTAAGGTGTAATGATCACCTACATCGCAACAAAGGTATTTAAGTGGTGTAGGCATTTTAAAGATGGTTAAGAGCGATTGGAGAACGATCTGAAAGACAAACCTCCTCATATGACTAGAGCCCGATCCGGCGCGAAAACGGGAATATGATGGACGGTCAAATACTATTTTTTTATCCGAGAACTGAGAAATAATTAGCGTGGAATAAGAAAACTTACTCTCATGGAACAGAAATTAGTGATTATTGATGCATGATATTGTCTGTTCCCAATATTACCTCTCAGTTACCGGCAATATAATGGGTTGCTTGTCATATTCGTCGGATTTGGTTCTAGACGTCTTTTTCCTGTCATCAAGGGTCAAAGGTTGTAACTACCCAAACGAATTAAAATACAATTTCTAAGCAAAATTTTTTTTTAAGCCTTTCGTCGCTTTTATGACCAATCCAAGGCATGAATGGGAAGATGTCGCGTTAAATTCTAAATAATAAATTATTTATTGTAGAAAAACTGTTTTTTTTTTTACTTAAAGTACTTGCAAAAACGTCCTGAAGACCTAATCTATATTACATTAGAATGCGTATGATTACGGTAGAATACATAATAGATCATTTGTTTAAGAAAATAACGTCAACCAAATTAGAATGGCCCACTGAATTGAGATAGGGTTTTTAGAATATGTCAAATACCATCTGGCGCATTGTAGAACAAATTAATTCAGAAAATAAATGATTAATATTTATTTTTTAGATCAACATTACTAGTTCAGACTCTGAACAAGAAGAAAAAATCTTAGAGGATTTAATAAAATTAACTGATAAAGCATCATTTGAAGAAACCTATAGTCCTCCTATTCAGGTAATTTTACAAAAAAAAAACTTTTTCAGAATTTTTAAACACTTGTTACTTTAAACATATTGGTTAATTCTTTCACGCCATAAAATATTAACAAAACAATCTTTCGAATTCTAAAAGAACCATCAAAATCGGTTATTCCGTTTCGGAATTATAAGCATTTGAACATGGCGCTAAAAAGCATCATTTTTTTATTGAAAATTGACAATTTATTACAGGTTATAGACGGTAATAACAAGATGAAAACCAAAACGTTCCTGGCACCATCACAGTATGTAAAGTTCGTATACAATGAAGTCGAAGCAATTTCCACAAAAAACGCACAGAACAATCTGGACGAATTTGATTCGCTCTTGAATGAAATTTTAAAAGAATATAATATAGTTACAGATAATTAGTAATTGCTTTTATGGTAGAAATGTTGATAGGTGGTGAAGATAAAGAGATTCAAGAGATTCAAAAAGGGATCTCGGTGGCGGTGGCGCTTGAAGCTTTGCTTTCAGTATATATGTCTCTGTATTTTACCAGTTTAGTAAGAGTACCAGTCTGCCAAAATCTACTGTTTGAAGGCACGTTTCGTCATATCTCCATAATAGTTGAGAATACTTCCGTTGATCTATGTCAGTGTATAAGCCTAGCCTTCGAACCAGAATTTCTCGGATTCGTCCACTTGTGGATCTTTAGAAAACACAAATGCAAAGAAACAATACAGGTTTAGTAATACCAAGACCAGTAAACGCACAGGAAAATTTAGAAAGATAGAAACAGCCAAGGAAAAATGAAAAAAAACACTAAATATATATATATATATATATATATATATATATATATATATATATATATATATATATATATATATATAAACTCCTGGACAAAATTAACGCAACAATCTGAAAATTATCTTTTTCTTATATCAGTTTTAAAGTTTATCGAGTATTTGAATAGTAGGCTATGGATATTTTGTTTCGTTGTACAGAAATCAAAACAATTCGTTTAGATTTACAGTTTTAAAGAATTTTCTAAAAGACAAACAATTTTCTGTAATAATGCGATAGATTTTCTTTAAAAGTAAGCTTAAAAATTGTTCCCTTTTTCAAAGTAATCCGTTTTTGTGGTAGACTGTTTTATTTTTGACCCCGAAGAATTAGAAAAATGAATCGAACAAGCAATTTAACTGAACACGAGGTAGTGCGAGCTTCAGTTTTAATGGACGAGGGATATTGTCAGAGTTATGTTGCCAATTTTTTAGGCAAACATCGTTCCACAATAAGTCGTATGGTAAGACGCTTGAATGAAGTAGGAACTGATTCTAGAAGACTAGGGCAAGGGCGAAAACGATGCACTAGCGACCTAGATGAACGTTTTATAAGACAATATGCTTTAAGAAACAGGACTGTCACTAGTTCTGTAATAAGAAACGAACTCGAAGCTGTTCGCAATGTCACAATTTCTTCAAAAACAGTTAGAAGACGGTTAAATGAAGCTGAATTAAACAGTAGGAGACCAGCCACTGCACCCTTGCTTACTAGAGAGAACAGAGTTGCCAGGTTACGTTTTGCTCGAAATCACGAAAACTGTGGATGATTGGAAACAAGTTTTCTTCACAAATGAAACTAGGGTTAGGCTAAAACATCCAGATGGTCGTGCGCGAGTATGGCGAAGACCAGGAGAGAGGTTTGCTTCTTGCAATATCTCTGCAAGGATTCCATTCGGCGGTGGCTCTGTTATATTCTGGGGTGGCATCTGCTTTGATGCTCGCACAGAGTTAGTTCCTGACTGAATGCTGACTACTATCTTGAGAATATTGTAATAGAACATGTGATGCCTTTCGGTCATTTTGTGGGGCCCAATTTCCTGTTTATGCAAGACAACGCCCGACCTCACGTGGTTAGGGAGGTACTCGATTATCTTAATCAAGTTAATATACCGATTATGCAATGGCCATCAAAAAGCCCGGATCTGAATCCGATAGAACATGTATGGGATCACCTTAAGAAAAATGTGAAACGTCATATACCTGCACCTAAAAACCTGAGGGAACTTGAAAATGCAGTTATCACAGAATGGGAGCAAATTCCTCAAAATTTTATCCAAAATTTAATTAGAAGCATGCCTAGGTGCATAAACGCTGTCATCCGAAGTAGAGGAGGCAACACACGCTACTATTGTCCCAGTTACTCCATTAATTTTGCTACTAGTGTCCCAATTTATTTTTTTCATTATTACATAATTTCAACGATTTTGTTATTAGGTCTTAAGAATAATTTTAATTCGAATCTTATAGAGAAATTTGGTAACTAATTCACTTTTAAAGTATCCGAATAAGTCTTTTCTAACTTTTAGTGTAACCAATGTTTATAAAAAATTGTTAAAATTAATTCATTATAGAGATTTGTATGATTTAATATATTGTTGCGTTAATTTTGTCCAGGGGTATATATATAATATATATATATATATATATATATATATATATATATATATATATATATATATATATATATATATATAGTGGCGAACCAAAGTATGGAAACATTTTCTTAATCAAAAGTATAAAATACTATTCATTAGGAGTAAAAAAACTAGTCTTGTTTCGTTGATGATTTCTTTATAGAATTGTATTATTGCCCATAAAAACTTTGTTCACCTTTTCTGGTAGATAAGGTTTTTAAGAAACGCGTTGTGTCCTTGTTGAAAGCATTGAAATAATTTTATCATTCTGCTTTAAGTGTACGTTATTGTTGATACGACTTAATTTAGTAGCATTGTTTAAGAGTGCGGTTTTTGCCAAAATGCCAAAGTGCAAATGTTACAGTTCAGATCTGAAACATAAAATTATTTCTCCGCATCAAAGTGGAAAGAAGCAAATTGAAATAGCGAAATCTTTAAATATGCATAGGGGCACTGTCAGCAAAATTGTTAAGAAGTTCTCGGGAAGGGACACTATTGATCTTGCATTTAAAAGTGGTAGATCTCGAAAAATAAGAGAGTAGACAAACGAAAAATGATCCCAAGAAAACTGCTGTTGATATTAATAAAGAACTAAGGCAGGAATATCAGGGTGTATTGGTGTCAGACATGACTATTAGGCGTCGTCTGTTATCTGAAAATCTTCATGGTAGGCGTGCTGTTAAAAAGCCACTCCTTGCAAAGCGTCACAGAAGAGAAAGATTGAAATTTGCTAAGGAACATAAACACTGGACTCATTATTAGTGACGAAGTGATTCTACTGGTTATGTAAGAAGACCAGTTGGTCTAAGATATGACCTTGTACCTACTGTCATACATGGCAACAAAATAAAGGAAGTGGTGGAGAAAAAAGAGACCTTAAGATGTGCACTACAAGGGAGGGCACTGAAACCACTCCTAATGATCACTGGGGTCGAAAAAGGGTACACGGACGAGGACCTCAAGGCCACCCTGCTGAACGAAAACGAGGAGCTGTCGAGGATACTGGGTAGCACAGCAGAGGACGAAATAAAAATAGTGCACAGGAAACCGTGCATTAACAGTTTCAAAAATATTATAGTCGAAACAAAAAAAGAGGCATTCAAACACTTGGTTAAGAAGGGTAGAGTTTCCTTGGATCTTAGCTCCTTGTTTGTTGAGGAATACCTTAGGGTAGCTATTTGTTTCAAATGCAGCAAATATGGACACATAGCTAAAAAATGTATGGATAATGCAGTGTGCCATAACTGTGGTAGAGAAGGGCATGAGGGTAAAAACTGCCAATACCCGACAGACTGCGTCAATTGTAAGGCCCTCAAGGTTCCGGCGCATAGCAGGCAGCATCAGGCCAGGGACATCGACTATCCAGTTTATAAACGTAAATTAGGCCAACAGAGAAATAGGATTGAATACTAGGGTGGGGACCCTTAGTGTACTCCAATGGAATGCAGGTAGAGGAAGGGAGGCAAGTATGTTGATGAAAGAAAGAGCAAAAGAGAGAGGAGTGGATGTGGTATTAGTCCAGGAGCCGTATGCGAGGGTGAGTAGGTGGGATGGATACAAGAGGCATGGAGTTATGGTAGGATGTAAGGCTGAGATATGGATAAAGGAAGGGTTTTTGAAAGTAGCACGGTTGGTGAACTGGAAACAGGGAACGTAATAGGAATGAGGTTGGAAGGGGTGAATGAAACCCACATGACTCTTGTGTGTGTGTACGATGAACCGGGAGGGATGGTTAACAGAAGGATGAATGCAGTAGAGCAAAGGATTCGAATGCTGGGCAGTAATGTGTTGGTGGCTGGGGACTTGAACGTGAAGAATGAGGCCTGGGGTGGACTGGAGACGGATGGAAGGGGCGACAATCTACTGCTAAGGGCGGTTGGGGAAAGATATATGTTATGTAATGATCGGAATAGTAGAGCTACCTTCAGTAGTTCTAGGGGAGAAAGTTGGGTGGATGTAACCTTTGCGAAAGGAATAAAAGTGACTGAATGGGAAGTGGAAGAGGAGGAGACCTGAGTGACCATAGATATGTTAACTACAGGGTAGAATGGGATGTGAGAAGGACGACAGTGATAAAGTGGGGGTTGGATCTGAATAGAACAAATTGGGGTATGCTAGAAGAAAGAGTGAGAGAGTACGAGGAAGGAGCAATGGAGACAGCTCAGGAGCTGGAGACGGAGGCTGAACGTTTCCAAAGCTACTGTGCGAGGATGTGTCGAATGATTATAATACGGAAGAGGAAGGATGTATGGGGTGAGAATGAATGGTGGGTCAGAGAATTAAAGGAGTGCAGAAGGAGAGTAAGAGCGAGTAGGAGAGAATGGCAAATGGCAATTGGACAGGATGAAAGGTGCGGGAAGTTGGAGACGCTGAGAGGTTTGAGACGCGAATATAAAAGTATGATAAAGAATAAGAAGCTAGAAAGCATAAGGGCAAACATAGAAAACTTGTGTGAATCCAGAACGTGGGATAGAGTATGGGCGATTATTAAGAAACGGGGGGTGCATGAGGGGAAAAAAGGTCTATTGAAGACGGATGGCACTTATGCCTACGGGGAGGGAGACATCGCCAGGGAGCTTATTCCCAGATACCACCCTAAGAATACGGCGAATGAAACAATGGAAAGAATGAGACATGTAAGAATGAGGAGAGTGAATCAGGAAAGAATAGAGTATGATGTGGG
Source organism: Pachyrhynchus sulphureomaculatus (assembly GCA_019049505.1). Taxonomy (NCBI): domain Eukaryota; kingdom Metazoa; phylum Arthropoda; class Insecta; order Coleoptera; family Curculionidae; genus Pachyrhynchus; species Pachyrhynchus sulphureomaculatus. The sequence goes on along the minus strand of CM032455.1, from coordinate 17,076,161 downwards.
GTTTAGTTTGTTTGAAGTGGAGAGTATGATAGGAAAGCTGAAGAAGGGTAAAGCGGCAGCAGGTGATAGGATCCCTAACGAAGCGGTTCGACATATATGGGGGGCAAAATCCCAATATATGCTTAGGTTGTACGATAGGTGTTGGAGTCTGGGTATTTTCCCTAAAACCTGGAAGCAAGCTAACATCGTATGACTACCCAAACCAAAGGGGGGATATAGGCAGATCAGTCTTCTGCCGACCTTGGGGAAAGTGTTGGATAAGTTGGTGAATGAAAGACTGAGTAATTGGTGTGAAAGAGAGCGAGTATGGAGTCAAAACCAGTTTGGTTTTAGAGCCGGTCTGGATGCAGTGCTGGCAATTGAAAATGTGGTCAGAAGGGTAAATGAGATGAGAGAGAGAGGTTGGCACTCATTGTTACTCGCGCTGGATTTGAGGAATGCCTTCAATTCGGCGTGGCTGGTGGGTGTCGACAGGCAAATGCAAAGAATGAATGTACCGGGCAGCCTCAGAGAGATCTGTTGGTCGTTCATGAATGAGCGTGTAGTATCGAGTGGAGGGGTGACTGAAACGATTGAAAGAGGGTGTCCGCAAGAATCAAGCTTGGGCCCGTCACTATGGTTGATTAACATGGAAGGCTGGTTTGAGAAGATGGAGAGAGTACGAGAGGGGGAGAATGCAGTTGTATGGGCACAGGCTTTTGCGGATGACCAACTGTTGATAGTGAGTGCGGCGTCAGTGAGATCAATAGAACGGATGTGGGAACGAACATGAGAGGAATGTCAGGCTTGGGCCAGATCAGAGTGTCTGGAGTATAATGAGGAGAAGACTGAGATTATGTTTGTGGAAGCCCGTGGTAGGATTAGAGGACCAGTGGTGCGTATGAGCGACGAGAGAGTGGAGGTGAAAGGAACAATTGATTACTTGGGGGTGAGGCTGGACCAAAAGTTCAGCTTCATCGAGCATGTGAAAGAGGTGAGAAGAAAGGCTGGTTCTCTGGTCACTAAGCTGCAGAGGATAGCAGCCTACCAGGGAAGAATGAACAAGGAGGTGATTGGACTGGTCTATGAAAGAGTGGCTAAACCGGCTCTGTTGTATGCAGTAGGTGTGTGGGGCAAAAGAGCGGGGGACACCAGAGTGGTTAGGTAGCTCCAGGCAACGCATAGGCTATTTCTGTTGGCTATGGCGAGAGCCTACAGGACGGCGCCCACTGCGGCACTACAAGTGTTGCTGGGTAAGGTGCCGTTATATGTTGAGGCATACTACACCTATGAAACGAGGCGGCGATTTGGAACTGACTGGCTCAGTACGAAAGCGAGAGAGCGTGAGCGAGTATATCCTGTAATGCGGGTGGATGTGGGACGAATGGTGGACGAGGCGAATGTGGTGGTGTATGTTGATGCGAGTGTTAGGGAAGAGGATGGTGGGATTGGGAGGCTAGGCTAGTGAGACAGGGGGGTCGGCTGAGGGCTGATCGCCTAAAATTCAGAGCGGCCTGCACTACGGTCGAGGCGGAGTTGGCTGGAGTGCACTTTGCTCTCCAGCATTTGGAAGATTTGAATTTTGAAACAGCAACGATTGTAACAGACTCGCAGGGGGCTGTGTGCATGCTGCGGGACTTCAAAACGAGTAGTAGGCTCGCGGTATGCATGCAGAACCTGATAGCGAGATGGGCTCTGGTGAATAAACACGTTACAGTAAGAAGGGTAGCTCCTCCAGATAGGGACTATATTGGCATGGCTCACCTCCAGGCCAATAGGGCAAGAACTGAGCTCGGACCGGGAGTACTCATCGGGGATCTCCATACTAGCAGAAGGCGCGCAGCATCCGATATAAAGAAAACGGAAGGGAAAGTTGCATGGCAAGAGATCTGGGACGCTGAGGCTAGTGGGAGATCCACGTATGAGTGGATCCGAGAGGTGGGGACGGCACCGGTAAAGTTGTCGTTCAAGGGAACGCAACTCTTGACAGGTCATGGGAACATGAGGGAGTACCTGCGTCGCTTTAACCTGGTGGAGAATGTGGGTGACTGTAAGTGTGGTAAGGGAGCCGAGAGTGCACACCACATTTTGTGGGGTTGCACTCTCGACGAAAGAGTGAGGGCGAGACAGGAGGCTGAGAGAAGAATGGGAGTGGGAGTATTTCAGTTAAGGGTAAATGGCAGAGTGAACAACGAAGCGGTAGAGGCATTTAACGAATGGGCGGAAGCAGCTGTGGATGAGGCGGATGTTGGAGAACGTATGTTAGTTTTGAAGTTTGAGAGGAATGGATGAATGAGACGAAAGCGGGAGAATGATTAGTTGCCAGAAGAAATGTAGAGTAGTTTTTCGTAGGCCAACAGTGGACAGCAGGCAGGCTCGTTTGGTCTTCTTTCCCTGACGGCACCTCGTCCCATCACGGACTTGTCGGTTAGGGGACGTAGGGGTCCTGGAGCGTGGAGATGGGAAGGGTTTGCTTCGCAGTGGTTTCGCTAGACGGTTGGTAGATTTTTTAGGCAGGCTAAAACCGAAAGGTGGGGGGCCGTATGCCAATTGTCGCGTCGTGTCATACATGGCGGTCGAAATATATATTTTTTTATGGGTCTAGTACACGTGTTACAGGGAAGTCCCTAAAGCGCTACTAGAGCGACACGTACGCGGATAAAGCGATTCACGTTGTTCTTGAATCGCTGTAAATGGTATTCGGTGAGAAACACAGTCCTGAGCAAATTATTCCAAAGGGATGATGTTCTCCATATAAAAGACTGCTTGAAAAGCGTTGTACGAGGAGTAACAAGCTGAACCTCATACGGATGTGAAGTATTAGCGCGACGTGTACTTCTAACATGCACCGCTCTGGGAGGAATTAAGCAGGCCACATCCTTCGAACACTTTCCATGAAAATACTTGTAGAATAGTCTCAAGTCGCCAACCGTTCTTTGATCTTCCAGCGAATCAAGGCCGCCGGTCAGTTCCAGGTCTCCAATTAGACGAACAGCTCTTCTCTGAATAGAATCCAACAAATGCAGTGTATGTTTGGAAGCGGAGCTCCAAACATGGGAGCAGTATTCCATAGTTGGTCGAATTTGAGCTTTGTAAAGAATTAACAGTTGTTGTGGAGTGTAAAGCTTTATAGTTCGAAATAATATTTCCACCTTTTGAGAAGCTCTCCTTGCTATGCCTGCAACATATTCATGCCAGGACATATTTGCTCCCAAATTAACGCCAAACAAATTGAGTGACGATGTTAGAGGAATGGAGTGTCCCGACATAGTTATGTCGGGTACAGCAACTGCCGCCTGGGTCTTTGTAGCGTTAAATTCCACTTGGTTATTGTCACCCCAAGACAGAATTCCTTCCAGGTCTTTGTTAAGTTAAATGACTTCCTGCTGTCTGCGGATGTAGCCGATCACCGAGCTTTCAAAGTGAATGAAGAGATAAGTGTACTGTCATCTGCAAAGCTGTAGATTGGATTCTCGGTCTTTTCCAGCAGATCAATAATATAAATGAGAAAGAGAGTAGGAGACAGTCTGGAGCCTGGGGGTACACAGCGTTGATAGTGAAGGTGTTAGAAAGAAATCCGTCGACCGCCATTCGTAAAGAACGCTCTCTGAGGAAACATGAGAGTCACAAACATACCTTTTCAGACATACCATAAGAACGTTGCTTAGCCAACAGTCCATCGTGTCAAACACGGTCGAATTCCTTGGAAATGTCAAGAGCAACCTCTCGAGATTCTCCAAAGTGTTCCATTGCGTTGTTCCAAACATGTATTACTTAAGTCAGAAGATCTCCTGTTGATCTATATTTACGAAAGCCATATTGGTGATCGCTAATAATGTTGAATCCTTGAGATATTTTAGAAGATGCTCATTGATAGCCTTTTCCATGACTTTCGATATTATTGAAAGCAGTGCGATTGGTCGGTAGTTATTTGGTAAGGTCTTTTTGCCTTTTTTAGGTATCAGCTGATCTGTGGCACATTTCCAGCAAGAAGGAAATATTCCCTTTCTGTGGGATAGGTTGAAAAGTCTATATAAAACTGGTGTTAGTTCCCTCGCACAGTTTTTGAGAACTATGGCAGGTATTCCGTCAGCGCCAGAAACCTTTCTGGTGTCTAGCTTCATCAAAATACGTTTTATGATACGCTGTCTGAAGACCATATCATGATATGATATTGGAAAATAATTTGATTTCTTATGAAGAAGATTTGCCACTGTCATGGATTTTTCAACAAGACAATGACCTAAAACACACATCTCGCTTGGCCAAGAATTGGTTTTCTGAACAAAGGAGTTGGGTAACGCGCTGGCCTTCACAATCATCTGATTTCAACCCGACAGAGAATCTTTAGCACTATCTGGATAAACAAATTAGGAAAAGAAATATAAAAAACCGGGACGAACTTTAGATCGCATTAAAACAAGAATGGGAAAAAATACCACTTGACTCTATGGGCAGAAGCTGTCAAGCAGTGGCTGACGCAAAAGGATATCCCACTAAATATTAAATATTTTCGACATCTTAGTCGACTTAGTGGATTTTTTTATTTTATAACAAAAATGTTTTGTAAACCGTTTAAATGTTAAGACTAGAGATGGGAATTTAAATGTTTTCCATACTTTTGTTCGCTACTGTATATATATATATATATATATATATATATATATATATATATATATATATATATATATATATATATATATATATATACATATATATATACATATATATATACATATATATATATATATATATATATATATATATATATATATATATATATATATATATATATATATACATGTATATTTGCATTCTTTAGTGGTTGTGTCTTAACCTTTATATGTTTATATGTTTTCCTGTGTTTATTGGTTTGAGGGTTTTATAACCGATATTATTTCCTTTCGTTTATATTAGTGTGTAATTTACGTGTTCTTTGACATATATTGCAAAAAACTGATGAATGCACGAAACAGTGAAATGATCCCAACAGATGCAACCCCAACGATTATAGCTGGACAAGAGAGAAGTTCTGGACGAGGCCCAATCCTGGGCTCAAAGACTATGATCTGGTTTCCGGACTCGAAAAAAAAACTAAGTGAAATGATAGTTCTTAGGCTGCAGAGTAGGGCAGACTGGTGCTTTGACTTAGTTGGTAAAATAAACTTTTGTTACAAGACAATAACAATGTTAGTGTTTAAGATACCCCGTAAACTGTGTGAAACTCAAAATTCTAAAAATCTTGATTTCTAACTTTTTATGACAGCGTGCAAATTACGAAATATGTTACTACCTTATTCACTAAAAAGGTCTAACTTTACAACTGCTCTCATTTAGCAATTAGAAATTTAAATTAACAACTGCAGCAACAACAGTAAGTCAACCAAAGTGCTGATTCTGTGTAGTACAAGACCAGAAAATTCGTTTTGATTTATGATTACATCAGTAGAAATGAAATATTATTTTAAAATTATATAATATGTTATGTCTTTTTTTGATTTCTCCTGTGCCGATTGAAAAAGTGATGGTGACGTTTTGCCAACTTCGTTTGAATCTAGCAAAAACCTGATTTAATTCGGTTTGCAGTGTTGTTGTGATGTTTAGATATTTCATTTCACTCCCGAAGCGAGCAGCATTCTGAACACCAAAGGATATTACGTTTTCATAACATTCCCACTTGAACACTTGCAGAACACCAGCATAAAACAGGACACCAAAAATTCCTTCTTCAATCCTAAGAAAATTCAGAAGTCCATCGAAATATCTAAACATTCTAATTCGTGACGCTGGTCTTTATCTTACCAATCTGGGAGTAGATCATTCATAAAGTTCCGCCTTCCCCGACACTTGTCCACAATAAAAGATGGCGCATGCAAGTGGAATTGGATCAGCTTCGTGCTAGATTCCGATGAAGTTAGTTCTCGGAACAAGTTCTCAAGAAGCCGGCAGGCTGGTCGGCAAAACGTCAGCATCAGTTTTTCAATCGATACAGAAGAAATCCAGAACAGTTGTACCTATCTGCCTTGTTCACAGATCTGTATTCTAAATTGTTATATTGGTTGCGGCCCATGGCTCCGTAGCATTGTATTTGCTTGCGGTGCAGAAGGTCACCCCGCCCATGAAAGATCGACCTTGGCCTTTGTAAAGCGCCAAAGCCATTGTCAGTTAACAGTTGTTTTCAAGTAGGAAAAGTAAGGCAAAACTGATCCTCACTTTAATATAATCGCAGATTAAAAATAAATTTTCTTCTACTATATTTAACAGTGATGAAAGTGGATTTTCCACCATTCAGAAAGAAATGAATTGGGGAATGGCACACTTCCTGAGAATGTTGTCACCATTGCATGCACTGGCTCTATTAACTCAAACTTATTTGTAAAATGGACGAAATACTTTATAAGCGTCATAAAAACAACCCTTGAAAATAACGTGTTACTTCTGCTTGGAGGACATACAACGCATTCGAAGAACCTGGAAGCGTTGTACGACGTTTGACGTTTTTTTCTTCTTAAATCTATGAGCTCTTATTATATTGAAGCAATAGAACAATGATTGAGGACAAATCCAGGTCGTCAAGTAATGCAATATCAAGCTGCAAGTTTGCAGCAGAATTTCACCAAAGAGAACGAATTTCAAGTGGCTGGATTTTGGCTCATGGACAAAAACGTATTTTCCGAACCTTAGTTTAAAGCAGCTAAAAATATAAATGCTCTCTCTATCAAACAAACTCAAGTAATGAAGGCACATCGGTCTTTTAAGACCACACATTTAAATAGTGAACCGTCTATTTCCAAATTTAACGTTGAAGCGTTGAAAAAAATTGTAAAATCTTTATGTCCAATAGTACAAAAAATACTGTACAAAAAATGAAAAAATCAGTAAACTAAATAAAAGACGTATCGTATGATATACACACATTTCTATCTAGTTTAAAATAAATAAACGTTTATTTTATTATCTTTTTTACAAGGAAGCAAATAAGTTTTTAGTGAATTACTTGTTAAAAATTTTTTCTTGTTATAATATTGTATAATAATTTATTGATGAGTATTAATAAGTAATTATTTTAAAACATAATAATTTTTATATATTATTTTTTTATATTAACTTGGTTTAAGGTCGATTTTTTTCTTGATTACTGAGATCCGCTATTTTTTATATAACAGTATGGAGGCAAAATAAAATCAGAATTTCAAATAGATTTTTCACTGAACTTTATCAAGATCTAAATGGTAAACGATTTTTTGATGTACCTTAAATCGGTACCTTATTGGTTGGTTATATTTTTGAATAATTCATTTAGGTAATTTGATTTACCTTCAATACGAAATAAATAAATAAATATACCTTGAATGTCTCACGGATCTCCATATAAAATATCGTAAGCTGTGACAAATTTAAAACTTAACCAATTGTACCAATGGCACAATCTATCTGCACTTTGTTGTACACTTTATACAAATTTCTTACTCACTCAGTCCATCTCTCTTTAAAAAACGTTGACTTTTACGACACCTTACCTCCGTAATTGGTAAACATTCACTCACTAAATCAAAAAAACTACCTTATGTCTGATTTAGGTATTTCGGTATTGTGCGAGTTCAGCGTTCATTAGTGGGGTACGAAAACATATTAATGACATTATTTCCTCAGGGTCGATTTTTTTACTTTATTATTGAGATCCGCTATTTATTATTCCATAACACCCGGTATATATATATATATATATATATATATATATATATATATATATATATATATTTTTGTTGAGTGTAAGGTTCTTTGATCTTGGTAATATATATATATATATTTTTTATATTTTACGTGTTCTTGGAATTAGATCATTAAAAACTGTTCTTGGTTCTGTTATATATTTATTAACGTTTCGACCTTCGGAAGAGGTCTTCTTCAAAATTTGCACTAAAAGATTACATTAGAAGAATTAAATATAGCTAGTATTAATCCGTTTGTTGTACATTTCGGGGTTAAATATTTGTGTCTTTTCGTAGTTTTTAATTTAATAAAATTAACTGTATACATTAATGAGGGCCTTACCTTAGAGAGTAGTTCATTTTGTGGGGTGTTTAAAACACTATTAATATCACATTTTTTCTTTCTACAAACAAACCACTTAGCTTGAGGGACTTTATATGACTGGTAGGTAGATACGGTTTAAGTTATTTACATCTGTTTTTTTTCGTTTATTGCAGTGGGTGTCAACCGAATATGAACGGATTCGAGAATTTCTCTTTTTTTGTATTTATTTCGGTGTTGATAATTTTGATGTTTTTGAAATCAAAAGTATGCCTTTTATTTATTTCATGATTCGTAAGGGCTGTACTATTTTTTTTGTCGTATTTATGGCCTTTAATTCTGTTTTCTAGATATTGGCTTGTTTACCCGACATATATTCCTTCGCAGTTATTACATTTGATTTCGTAGACTATGTTACTTTTTTTATTATTTTGGGGTTTTGGTTTTAAGCCTGGAAAAATTGGATGAGAGCAGATTATGTGATTTTATGACATAACCGGATTTTGTAGTTTTCGAAAAGTTTTTTGAGTGGTTGGGATAGGCCATTTATAAACGGTAGTGCAATATATGTTTCATACATACATACATAACTTTTACAATAGCCCAATAACTAAAAAACCATCCAACAACAACCATGAAAAATAGTACAGCCCTTACGAATCATGAAATAAATAAAAGGCATACTTTTGATTTCAAAAAACATCAAAATTATCAACACCGAAATAAATACAAAAAAAAGAGAAATTCTCGAATCCGTTCATATTCGGTTGACACCCACTGCAATAAACGAAAAAACAGATGTAAATAACTTAAACCGTATCTACCTACCAGTCATATAAAGTCCCTCAAGTTAAGTGGTTTGTTTGTAGAAAGAAAAAATGTGATATTAATAGTGTTTTAAACACCCCACAAAATGAACTACTTTCTAAAGTAAGGCCCTCATTAATGTATACAGTTAATTTTATTAAATTAAAAACTACGAAAAGACACAAATATTTAACCCCGAAATATACAACAAACGGTTAATCCGTAGCTATATTTAATTCTTCTAATGTAATCTTTTAGAGCAAATTTTGAAGAAGACCTCTTCCGAAGGTCGAAACGTTAATAAATATATAACAGAACCAAGAACAGTTTTTAATGATCTAATTCCAAGAACACGTAAAATATATATATATATATATATATATATATATATATATATATATATATATATATATATATATATATATATATATATATATCTATATATATATATATATATATATATATATATATATATATATATATATATATATATATATATATATATATATATATATATATATGTTAGCTATCAGCATTTACTGTATGGAAAAACACCGTTCCTGACCTCATGAAAAACAAGGAATTATACTTCTGTCACTGTTTATTTACTGTATCCAATGACGGAACATTAAGTTTATTTTATGTTATTGATATATTGCCATATGTTACGTAGAATGATGTTTATGTAACCTATATTTTTGGTACGCACTATTTTTTGTTTAGAGAGTTATCCTTAACCGTAACGTCGCAACGTACTATTGTAATATAAAATTTCTTTATAGGACGTTTTAACATTAAAAAATAGTTTTAATGGTATGTATAACGTTAAGAAGCCGACTTTACTGTTATGGGCATTGGACATCCTTTTACATGCGATAGTTTCTGTCTTAGCTGAGGATAAAATAGTTCTGACGTTACGTTAAATATCCGTTCCTTCTACTTTTTCTGTTAAAAAAATCGTAACAAGAACAAATGACAGAGCAATCCACTGTTAACACTTTTCTTAAATTCGTAAAAGAAACAATTTGTTATGGTTAATTATCTTCAAAAATTGTCAGTATTGTTTTGACCAGTAATTTGAACATTTAATCAATCAGATGAAAGCTTTTTATATCACTAATCAAATTAAAAAAAAAAAATTAAAATTAATCATCAACATTTATGTGAATTTTCTTTGAAAATTTAAATCACATTTTGAAAGATTTTTCTATTGAAAACTAGTTTTTGTTCTCTGCCTAATTTGATTTTTTTCTGTTTATTCGATTAGTCACAAATGAGATTCGCATTTCGCTCTTCACGTGTGTAGAAAATAAACATGAAAACGTTCTAGGTAACACAAGCTCAGAGTATTTAAATGTAATAGAGAAATCTGCAGATGTGTGCTGGTCTTTTTTTACATGTCGCAAATGTAGTTAAACAGTTTTTACTGTAACAAATTATTTCACGACCCTGATTAGCGGTTTTCGGTCATTTGCGCTACCGGTACATAATTGGACGGATACTCGAGATAAAATATGAAATTTAAAAAGATAGTATTTATCTCCTAATGATTCAAGTTAAATATTTATTTTTGTGTGTTTATTTGCGGATAATGTTTGACGTTTAATATTATAAAATTATCTATTCTTGAACACCAGTATTGCCAATTTTTATTTAAAACGAGTGGATGATATTGGTTAATGGACCTAAAAACAAATCTATTATTAATGAACAATTACATTTTTATAATATTTTGCTTCATAAAGTACTCAGTAATATTACTCAAAATTTGCAACGAAGGTCTAATATGTTTAATCTTGGCAAGTTAGATAATTTAACATAAAAATTTAATGTTTTTCTTACTGGTATTAGAGATTATATGAAGTTGGCATATTGTAAATGATAATCTATTAACACCTGGAAGAGAACCAACAGTTTCCCGACTTTTAGTGCACGATATTTTCTTGAAACACTACTACTAAAAACTACACGTTATTCCAGTACACAAAATGTCATATTTATTTTCACATAGTGTGCTGACAAACCAACCATTCTGTTACAACACTGAGTTACGGAGCGTTGTTGCCAGTTTTACCGTCGACGGTCAATAAGCATTGATAATGCCAAATGATATGTTGGTGAAATATGGCACTCAAAACAATACTGATCGACGAATGTACCCTCAGATACATCGGGAAACACATTTCTCCATCCGTAAATTTTTATGCATATATATATATATATATATATATATATATATATATATATATATATATATATGTATATATATATATATATATATATATATATATATATATATATATATATATATATATATATATATATATATATATATATATATATATATATATATATATATATATATATATATATATGTATATATGTATATATATATATATATATATATATATATATATATATATATATATATATATATATATATATATATACAGCAAATACAAAGAAACACAATTTCACACCTTATCCGGATACTAACGAAAAACTATGACAAAATAGATGCTTATACTGCACTCTTTCGGCGACTTATTTAAAGTCTTTCTAAACAAACCAGTTACTGCAATCAAGTGCCAGACCACGGCTGGATTGCAGAAACACACCTTCTCGAGCTTCCCGCTTCCGCTGCTGAACCTAGCCCAACTGATGAGTCGTGATACGGCGAAACACGTGTTGGGATGATCTGGCAAATAAAAAGAACACTTTGGGAACTTCTGAAGTGCAGATATTTCGATTCGCCTTTAGTTGCTTCACCAACACCATCTGTGCCTTTGAGCGGGAAGCTCGAGAAGGTGCGCTTTTGCAATCAAGTGCCAACCGTGGTCTGGCCGCTTTGTTTGGAAATAAGTCACCGACAGAGTGCAGTATAAGCATCTATTTTGTCATGTATATATATATATATATATATATATATATATATATATATATAAATAATCTCCTCCTAAAGGTTATAAACCGTATAGTAATAATATTCTGTTTAAAAAATACAAGAGGCCCACTTTCACTCTTGAAAGAAATAATATACAAGGTGTTATCTAAGGTAGGATATTTTTTAATATATTATGGTACCCACCCAAATCAATCCCTTTACTTTCAAAAAATAGCTTAAATATCATCAGAATCAGTTCAGCCGTTTTGGAATTACAAGCATTTAAATATGGCACTAATGATCATTATTTTTTTAACAGTTTATTATCAATTACAGGTAATGAACTGATACGCGAATTGTCATAAATAACTTTGGTGCGATCATAAGATTCGGAAGAGATTCTGTAAAATCCCATCTCACGATAAATTTCTAGTCTAGAGACACCCAATTAGAAACTGTAACATTGGCCGCTTTTAAATCTCTTCTCAATCTTGGTATCTCTAAGAGGAGTTCTGTTTCTGATACCTCGTCATAAAAATCAGCAAATTTTGATACAGCTAATTTCAACTCTTCAGTGTTTGCCAAAAGCAAAGTATTTGTTAGCCCAACCCTGAACAATGAAGCTACATCTTGAATGGAGTTCGGAGGTCAATACTGAATCGATCAAGAGATTTCAACATATCCTTTTGAAGTTCAGCTCTCAGTGTGGGTCCTGCATCAATCGCCAACTCACCGGCCATTTTGTTTTTTACGATGAATTCGTGGTCCTTCAATTTTTTCACAGCAAGATTTATTGCCTCTTCTACAATATGACTTCGTTTTTCTTCAATATAAAGACGAAGTGCCTCTATTTTTATAGCTACTTGATCAACACTCAACCCTTTACTTTGCAATGCAATCTGAGCACAATTTATTTTCCTTAGTACATCATTCCAAAAGAAAAGATAGCAAAGAAATGTGAAATTACACACAGCAGGTATAAGGTTCTGTGCAGCAGCTCTGGTGTCTAAATTTTCTTGTTGATCACATAATTCCTCAATTGCAGCCACAATCCCATCAAAATTTTCAGCCAATACTTTTACGGCAGCATAATGAGCACTCCAACGCGTTGTTGAGAGTCTTTTAACAGATGCTCTGCTGGGTTTAAGAAGCACTTCCCAGCTGCTAGTGGAAGCAGAAAAAGATGTGAAAATGGTCTCAACTGTTCCAAAAAATGTTACACAAGATACATTTTGTGCCACATAAATTAATTGAATGATCTATACATCCAACAAAAATTGCTTTGTTGTTTTTTTGCTTTTATAATAGCTTGCACTCCTCCATGTATGCCGCTCATAACAGCTGCGTTATCATAACCTTGGGAATGATACAACATAACATCTAAACCGTCATTTTCAAGCTTCTTAAGAATTTCATCACTTATATCAGTGGCTTTTTTTCCATGTAAAGGAAAAAATCCAAGGAAAACTTCTTTGACTTCCACTTTTCTATTATCAATTTTTACATAACGAATCACTTCAGACATTTGATCAATATGTGAAACTATATGTGTACTATCAAACATAATTCCAAAATATTTAGCCGATTTAATTTCGTTGACAAGTTTAAATTTTACGTGGTTCGCTAAAAGATTTATGAACTCATTTTGTATTTCAGGCGACAAATATATTTTGGGTGATTTACCATGCTCCAAATTCAAGGTGTGTTCTTTCAACACCACATCATACTTTGATAGGAGTTTGACTAATTCTAAAAAATTACCTTTATTTGATCAGCCTTGTCCTTCATCATGTCCACGAAATGCTAAGTTTTGTTTAGCCAGAAACAAAGTTATATTCAATAATCGAGATAAAAGATGCTTCCACTTCTGTTTTCCAGTATCCATTAACAGCAAGGCTGCGTCATTTATAGTTTTATGCAACTTCAACCTCATTTTCAAAGTTTTCCACTTTTCATAATTTTCCGGATGTTCACTTGAAGTCTTATGGTTGGAAATTTTGGGGTTTAGTTTCCACCATTTCTGAAATCCAGTCACAAATTTTGCTTTTGTATTAGTACTATTGGTGACAGCAAATAAACGACAGCAGAAGCAGTACAGGTTATTAGTTATTGGAGAATAAACCATCCATGACCACAGAATTTTTTCGCCATTAGGCATCACTTCATAAAACCAGTCTTTTGAAAGATGGCGAACATCACCTTTTATTTTTAACTCGTGTCTGAATACAGTAGCAAACGATCCTTCTCTGTTTTGAAAATGTTCACTTCCTTTTTTATGATCTCAATGCGAACATTATCAGGAACGGGCATACTCCAATGTGAGACATCCCTCAACTCCTGAAGTGTTTTATCAGTGTTAATATTGTCTTCGATAATCGAAGCATTATTCGTATTATCACTGTTATTTTCAGTATTTTTTTCTGATTCGTCTTCATCATGTGTTATCACCATTAATTCTGTATTGTCGCTGTTGCTTCCTGAAGATGAGCTAATATTATCCGAGTCATTCCTTACATCATCGCGGGAATCCATTTCTTATAATGAACTTTGGCTGTCATGAGTTTTTGTAACATATTTAAAGATGGATCGAGACATGCTCTGAACTACATCTATTTTAGCCTGTTTGGCTTTTCTCTTTTGAAACCCACTTTTTCTTTTAGATCTATGAACTCCCCGAGGCATATTTCTCTTTTTGGGTAGACGTACTTTAAAATTTTTTCGATGTCATAAATTATTTGTGAGTGATAATATAAATAAATACAGAGAAAAGTCCTTTTGTTTGTTGTGGGAAGATTATTTGCCAGTGACTAACTATTTTTTTAATAACATTCTAAAACGTTATAGACCTTCTTTACCCAAGAGGAAAATGATTCATAAAATTATTTCTCACCAAATCGGTCATCCGTTTAATGCAATAAGTACCTTAAGGATAAAGGGAAAGGATTTTTTTTCGACAACTTTACTATTAATGCCGGTTTACTAGATGTCCTTACTGTCACCTACTCTGTGTCTTCGTTGTAATATTGATCTGTTGGAAAATATAAAAAGTACATTCTAGCACTTTGCTTATTTCTTCATTTATCTTGAATGATCAGGTATCAGCTGGTGATTTATATATCCACCGATATCAAAAAATTATGCAACTCAACAAAAACCTGGAAGAAATTCTGTCTTGAGGTGATATTCACTAAGTAAAGTTTAACGCTACAAAATACCAGACAGCATTTTTTTTAAAAGTTAATGTTGTAAAACCCGACGTAATTATGTCTGCATCTCACTGGCTTGGTTACTAAACTTGCTTGTGTACATAATATTTCATAATAAATACACTGTGTTAGTGAATAGATACTACACCGTGACGCTAGATACGTGAGGTTGGCCTCTTGACGGCCGCCAATTGAAATAAATAATTTTTTTTTTTTCAAAATTAGGACTTAAATTAAAAATCTACTTTGAAAATTACTAAAAATAAAGATACAGTATATTTTAAAATACTTTTACAACCCAAATCAATATTGTGTTTATTTTTAATTATCGTTATTGAATATGTTTTGCGCCAAAAACGGTCTCTCTTAACAAAATCACATTTAGTAACTACACGATACTTTTTCAGGTTATACAGGTATTACTGAAAAATACCATCTTCATTTTTAGTAACCCTGAAACCAGATTTTGGATACATGTCCATATATATTGAATAAAATAATTTAAAAGTTTTTTTGAATTTATTTTGTTACTCAATTGATCTTTTTCAGTCAGTTATCGATCGATTCTGCAATAACTATCTTCAGGTTTTGCATTTATTTGTTATCGCTTATTACAAAAAAAAATATTGAACTTACCTTGTGTTTTTGTAAGATATCTTTTTAAGTCTTTTGTAAAACACTTTTAAAATAACAATTCACTTCACGTCAATCACAATTCTCGAAAGAAATGAGAAATGAAATGACACAAGCAACAAGCAACGACTATTTCAGGGGAATCCTCGACCGAAAGAACCATAGAGCTACAGAGCTACCAACATAAAAACAACAGACAACGTGTACACTGTAAAAAAAATCATCGTCTCGTGTATGGTGTAAACAATTTCGTCTTGATTTTTTTTTTTATTATTGGGTGTCACCCCCAAATATGTGGCACCTGGCGCGGACCGCTACGCCACTGCTTGAAAGATCGTAAAACTGAAAAGGAATTTCACTTTGCTATTTATCTTTGTTCTTCACATGTTGAAATAGCCTTTACTTTTTCAAGTAACAAAAAACTTATAAATAAAACATTTTGTGATGTATTGTGTTCGGCGGAGTTTTCAATTTTATTATTACTTTTTAATTTTTATGTTAATGCATCATATGAAATATTCCTAATATACATAACTTATGCTACGCTACTGGTGACGAAGTGATAAAGATTGACTCTCAGAAATGAATTATTTTCGCGTCTTATCTCTTATTTACCTTGAGATGATAAATTAAAAGTGATGATTGACATTTTACTGAACATTATCTTATATACAGTGGCATTTATTGTGTTTACTACATAATTATATTTCGTTGGCTAATCAGTTCAATACATTTTTAACTGTGAAGCTACAGAGTAGGAATCTTGTACGGCACGCTTTAACACATCTTGTTTTATTTTCATCATCAAAAGTTCACGGTGAAGAATGTAACCATCCCAACTGTAGCCAAAAAAATAACGTAATGCTCTCGTGATAATTTTCACTCAATCTACACTTTAATAAAGAATATTTCAGACTTTTTTCAAAATTTTTTGATCAGTACTTTTCCAGATAAAGTGGGGTGGGGCAGAAATTTTTGGCAATTTTAATTTTTTAATTTTTTTTTTGTGGGTCTAGCACACGTGCTGCATGGAAGTCCCTAAAGCGCTACATGTGTGCGGAAAAAGCGATCCACCTTGTTCTTGAATCGCTGTAAATTGTACTCGGTGAGAAACACAGTCCTGGGCAAATCATTCCAAAGGGATGATGTTCTCCATATAAAAGACTGCTTAAAAAGCGTCGTACGCGGAGTAACAAGCTGAACCTCATGCGGATGATTAGCGCGACGTGTATTTCTAACATGCACCGCTCTGGCAGAAATTAGGCGGGGGTACATCCTTCGAACCCTTTCCATGAAAATACTTGTAGAACAGACTCAAGTCCCCAACCGTTCTTCGATGTTCCAGCGAATCAAGGCCGCCGGTCAGTTCCGGGTCGCCAATCAGACGAACAGCTCTTCTTTGAATAGAATCCAACCAATGTAGTGTATGTTTGGGAGCGAAGCCCCAAACATGGCAGCAGTATTCCATAGTTGGTCGAATTTGAGCTTTGTGAAGAACTAACAGTTGTTGTGGAGTGTGAAGCTTTCTGGTTGGAAATAATATTCCCAGCTTTTGAGAAGTTCTCCTTGCTATGCCTGCAACATGTTCATGCCAGGACATATTTGCCCAAATTAACGCCCAACAAATTGAATGACGATACTAGGAGAATGGAGTGCCCCGACATAACTATGTCGGGTTCAGCAACGTTAACTTTTTTAGAAAAAAAACTGCCGCCTGGGTTTTGGTAGCGTTAAATCTCACTTGGTTACTGTCACCCCAAGATAGAATTTCTTCCAGGTCTTTGTTAAGTTGAATGACTTCGTACTGTCTGCAGATATTCGCCTAAGTAGCCGATGTCCGAGCGTTCAAAGTGAATGAAGAGATAAGCGTACTGTCATCTGCAAAGCTGTAGACTGGATTCCCGGTCTTTTCCAGCACATCGTTAATGTAAATGAGAAAGAGAGTAGGAGATAGTATGGAGCCTTGTAAAGAATGCTCTCTGAGGAAACATGAGAGCCACAAACAGAACTTTTCAGACATACCATAAGAGCGTAGCTTAGCCAACAGTTCATCGTGCCAAACACGGTTGAAGGCCTTGATATGTTAAGAGCAACCGCTCGAGATTCTCCAAAGTGTTCAATTGCGTTGTTCCAAACGTGTGTTACGTAAGTCAAAAGATCTCCTGTTGATCTGTTTACGAAAGCTATATTGGTGATCGCTAATAATGTTGAATCCTTCAAGATATTTTAGAAGATGCTGATTGATAACCTTTTCCATAACTTTCGATATTATTGAAAGCAGTACGACTGGTCGGTAGTTATTTGGCAAGACCTTCTTGCCTTTTTTAGGTATCGGCTGAACTGTGGCACATTTCCAGCAGGAAGGAAATATTCCCTTTCTGTTGAAAAGTCTACAAAAAACTGGTGTTAGTTCCTTCGCACAGTTTTTGAGAATTATGGCAGGTATTCCGTCAGCACCGTTCAGCCAACAAGTTCGTTTTCTCAACAGGTGTCGTTGCAATAGAATTATCTAGCCCGTGTGAGTGGTGATATGGTGTATTTGGTAAAATTTTGACTGTCTTAGCGACTGCCCAAAAGGACCTGGAATTGTTGGGACAAGCGAGAAGTTTATTTCCAATTCTTTGATTGTGGCCTCCTTGGTTTCGTCGATAATTCGTTTGCATCTGTTCCGGGCACGAACAAAGATGTTACGATTTATGGTGTTAGGATTTTCACGCCATTGTCGGTAGGCAAGATGTTTAGAAGCAACAGCTTCTTTGGATTCTCGGTCAAACCAAGGCTTGCCGTTGGAAGGGCATTTCTTCAAAAAAAAGGAATATAATACAAAGGAAAATAATACAAAGAACAGTGTACGCAAGTATTACATTATATATATTTTTGACCTCGTGTTCTCATGAACTCTCAGTTGACACCCCACTCGAAAACCTGGTAATTTTTTTTTTCACTTCCGATTTCACCCCCCAAAATTAACCCTTTAAGTCAAAATTTAAATTTCAAAACTACACCGCTCCAATTGTGCCATTAATTCGTATATTTGTGCCAAATTTCAAATTCATACGTCAAATAGTTTTGGAGAAAATCAGGTGTAATACCCGGACAGACGGACACCGAAGTGATTGTATAAGTGTTCCGTACTGAACACTAAGAACGATTCAAAGATGGTACACATATAATATATCAAGTTGGAAAGGAACCTACAGTTTTTTGAGCGGCGCACTATGGGCCAGGAATTTGATTTTTCGTTCAAAATTGTCTAGAACCCTCAGTTAATAACAAAAATCAGACAATTTTTTTAAAAATATTCGTAAGCGAATTCCGGATAAACGTAAGAAAGTCGATTTGCAAAATATCACCCCAAAATTTTTTAAAATTCCAAAGGCAGCACGGAACCGAGAGGTGAAATTTCGAAGTTCACGTAATTTGAAGTTTACGCGTTCATCGGGAGTTTCTGGGGTCTCTGAATCTATTTTTGGGGTCATTTTTATCATATGCACCCGTTTGAGGTGTGAAAATGGAGGTTGGAGGGGGAGACATTACGATATTTTCCTGAATTAAAATTTCGCGTTCAAAACTGCTTTCTCGGGGGTTTCAGGGGTCGCTGAATCTATTTTCGCAGTCATTTCGATTATATGCATCCTTTTGAGTACTGAAAATGGAGGTTGGAAAATAGATTCAGTGATCTCAGAAACTCCCAAGAAACCAGTTTCGAATGTGAAACTTTATTTCAGGTGGATTTCGTAATTTCTTCTCCTCCAACCCCAATTTCATTCCATAAAAGGGCGCATATGATAAAAAAATGACCCCGAAAGTAGATTCAGCAACCCCAGAAACCCTCGATA
Source organism: Pachyrhynchus sulphureomaculatus (assembly GCA_019049505.1). Lineage (NCBI taxonomy): Eukaryota > Metazoa > Arthropoda > Insecta > Coleoptera > Curculionidae > Pachyrhynchus > Pachyrhynchus sulphureomaculatus. Next base: position 17,056,779 of record CM032455.1, on the reverse strand, counting down.
AACCCGTTTTGAAACTTGAAATCACGTAAACTTTGAAATTTCACCACCCGGTTCCGTGCTACTTTTTGCAATTTTAATATATATATATATATATATATATATATATATATATATATATATATATATATACTTTCTTCGGTTATTTTAAGCCCCTCTGCTTGTAAAAGTTCCCACAAGTGATTTTCTGGTGTTGAATTAAGTTTTCAAAGACACCTGTCCAAATAGTCCCACAGCAATTCGATGGGGTTCAAATCGGCTGATTGTGGAGGCCAAGTCATCACTTCCAGGACGTCATCGGATTTCTATTCGTCCAAAAGTTTTCTAATTTGTTTAGCAGAATGTTTAGGGTCGTTGTCATGCTGAAAAATAAATGTCCCCGGAAAAATATCCCTTCCAGAAGGAAGCATTTGAGTTAGCAAAATTTCATGATACTGATAGCGGGCAACACGAATCATTCTCATATCTTTTTCTATTCGCTCGGTACATGAACATCTCTAGCGCAAGGGGGCGCGCGACGAGGTGAAGGTTCCCAAGCCAGTCCGTACCTGACTGCTAATGAGATAGTAGACACGTCGGTGACGAAAAACAAAACGGACGCCCGAAAATAAAATAATTTAATCGGTAAGTTTTTTAAGATTTTCTGTTCGATAACCCGTCTACATCCTATATTTAGGTTGTTTCTGTTGTCTCATCTTATGTAAATTAATTTTGTATTAGAGATTTTGTCCAATATCGGTATTATTAGAATATTAGGTTATTTTTTTATCCATTAAATACCCTATCGGGAAAGATGAATATGGAGCTATTCATCTTTGAGCCACAAACAATAATAGATGTAAGAACACTGAACTCTGCAAGTACTATGCAAATTCAGACTTAATACACAAACAACACTAAAACCGAAACCTGTCTATGTAAATAAGTTTAATGTACAATCCTTTGAAAACGAAAGCACAAAAGTATGAAAGTCGTCTAAAACAAAAAATTAGCCAATACCTAATCAATGAACGAGAAACCATAGACCAATAGTGGACAACTATAAAACGAAATATTGTTAAGGCAGCCAAAGAAACTCTAGGCCAAAGACGAATAAATGTCAATAAAGCCAACAAAACAGCATAGTTCTCACCAGAAATAAAGGAGTTAGCGAAAAAAAAAGAAAAAAGCATATATGCAGTACATACACAACAAAAACACAAGACAACTGGAACGCGTACGTTAGTGAACGAAACCTAGTCAACGCAAGAAAGAGACAAATCAGACAAGACCATTGGGAGAAACTTACGAAGGGAATGGAAAGCGATCTATACGGAGCACAAAAAAAAGTGTGGGGAATGCTAAGACGAAACAAGCAAGAAATAAAAGATACGGTACAAACCAACAAAGTTACAATCGAGGAGTGGCAAACGTATTTTAAAAATAAGTATAATGGAGAAGAACAAAATCCCCAACCTAAGTTGGAAGAGATAGAAGAACAAAACATCGAAATAACAGTTGAACAAACATTAAACATTGTAAAACAGCTATAAAACCGAAAAAGCCCTGACCGGACGACATCACAAACGAGATGTTAAAGTATTGAGGAAGCAACCTATATCAAGAATTGACAAAACTTTTCAAAAGCATAATTAAAGTAAAACGGCAGTGAGGCCCATTCTAACAAACGCAGTGGAAGAAAGAGCGGACACATGCAGGATGATACAATTGATGAGGACCACAGAGATGAGAGTAATCAGAGACATACACGGAAAAACGTTATACGATAGAGTCAGAAGCGAAGAACTGCGAGAATTAAGTAACATCCCAGATGTATCCAAGTGGGCAAGAGAGAGCAGGAAACAGTGGGATAAACACATAAATAGAATGGATGACAACACCATAGTGGAGAAAGCAAAACTTAACAAACCCGTCGGCAGAAGAGCTCAAGGTAGACCCCCGAAACGATGGAAAGAGTGCCGGATATCCCCCTTGAAGGAGGCATAAAAGGGAAAAAAACCGGCTTTAGCCTACTTATGTGGACTCCCACATAAGACAGAAGAAGTACAATGAAGCCGAAAGGCAGATGACATATCCGCCGTATCTGCCCCACCCATGTGAAGAGGTGATGCCTTCATCGTCAACCATTTATAGTCCTTTCACCTGCCTTTTTCACAGCAATGTCAGTTTGGAGAGTTCGTCAATGTTTATTGGCTACCACCAAAAAAACGTTTAAAATAAAAGTGTACTGATCTGCCGGGAATCGCACCCGGGATGGTAAGCCGGAAGTATATCATGGAGCCAAAGCTACTAGAAAAAGTATGAAAGAAATGTCGGTTTTCACTTGGAAATATGTCTCTGTTCAATTATGTTTTGTAATTAATATCTCTCTGTGAAGTACAGACTGAACATTATAGACGCCCGGCCCCGATTTATGGAAAATTGTTGGATATTTATTTTTTTAAATAAAGGTTGGTTTAGTTCATGTCAAGGAGTATACTGACGTATTTGACATTTGATTGTGGAAACGATGCTGGGGGACGCGACGCCAAACAACTTTTTTTTCCATCGACATACCTTTTGTAAAACGACATTGGAAAGGCCTAGTTTTTTTCAACCTTTTCTTCTTTAAAAACTGTTTTTTTCTAATTTGTTATAAACAAAAACCCTCTAAAATATTATTTTTTGGTCATCATCGCCATACTTTAATCTGACAGCTCTTGTTTACACACCTACTCAATTCAATAGAGTTAAACAAAACAGTGCGTTAATAGCGTCTGGATGAAGTAGTTTCCCACGCTGAAAAGGTAGATATGATTTTTATTTAGCAAGAAGAAATTCTCGGAAAGCTGTTAGACTGTATCGAGAATGTTACCCCGACAAGTATATCACGGATCACACTCTGTTTTGTCAATTAGAACGAAATTTGAGGAGCAAGGAGCATTTTTTTAGGCACGAGAAACTGTTTTGATAGCTGAAAAAGTAGCCGAAATTATGCAATATTTTCAAACCCATCCATATAATTCAATCAGACAAGCAAGCAGGTAATTGAATGTATCTTATGGAGCTATTCAGAAATGTTTTCATAATATTCAGTTATTATTAACACATTATTTTCTGAATCATATATTAAGGACAAATGAAAGTTGTTTTGTCAACAACGGTAAACAGAAAAAATTATCAATACTAGGCAGACGAGAATCCATATAACGTTAATCAAATTCAGAATCAAGGTCATTATAGCGTTAATGTATGATGAAGAGTAATTGAAAGACATTTGGTTGGACTATACTTTTTTGAGGGAATATTACCTGAAAACCGATACCTTAATTTTTTGGTTAATACTCTACCAGTTACCTTATTTTAAGAAGGCATATATGGTATCAACATGACGGAGCACCACCTCATACAACTGCTGCTGTTAGAGAACATTTGAATGAACGGTTTTACCGGAGATGGATAGGGGTTCGCAGCCAAGCTATTCAATGGGCACCTTAGTTACCAGACCTCATGCCCTTAGATTTTTTCTTGTGGGGGGGGGGGACTCTTAAAGATATTGTATACAAAATTGCGACAAATAATATTAAGGCAAAATTATCAGATGCGTGCAGCAGTATATTTGGAGAAATTATTTACAAATCCACTTATCAAACGTTAATGAAAAGAATGGAAAAATGCATGATAGAAGAAGGAAGACACAGAAAATTTCTTTTGATTTTTTTTACTTCTTAAGTTACAAACATTTAATTTTATGAATATGTAATAAGTTATGTAATGTGAAAAGTTATACAGTTTTTTTGTGGATTTAATAAAAATAATGTATTCTTGTTTAAAGATATTTTATTAAAGGAAAAACCTCAACAGCATAGTAACTGATATTATTATTATAATTACTGTCAGATTAAAGTATGACAGCCGCCTGCTAGATAAATTATTTGAAAACCTCAAACGTGGCATATTACGACCCATGGCAACCACAATGACAAAAAATTATATTTTTAGAGGGTTTTTGCTGCATAACTTTTTTGCGAAACAATTAGAAAAAAAAACACAATTTAAGGAAAAAAATGATTAAAAAAATTAGGGCTTTCCAATATCGTTTTACAAAAGGTACGTCGATGGAAAAAAAAAGCTGTTTGGCCTCGCAACGCCCAGCATCGTTTTCACTACCAAATGTCAACTGCGTCAGTATACTCCTTGACATGTACTATACCAGCGTTCGGCAAGACGTGGCTCGCGAGCCTCCTCCTTGCGGCCCACGACTATTTTGTAAATAAAGGTTTTATCATTCCGAATTTATTTTTTTATGAGTCTAGCACACGTGCTGCAGGGAATTCCCTAAAGCACTTCAGGAGCGGCACGCGTGCGGAAAAATCGATTTACGTTGTTCTTGAATCGCTGTAAATTGTACTATGTGGGAAACACAGCGCTGGGCAAATTATTCCAAAGGGATGATGTTCTCCATATAAAAGACTGCTTGAAAAGCGTTGTACGCGGAGTAACAAGCTGAACCTCGCCAACCGTTCTTCGATGTTCCAGCGAGTCAAGGCCGCCGGTCAGTTCCGGGTCTCCAATCAGACGAACAGCTCTTCTCTGAACAGAATCCAACAAATGCAGTGTATGTTTGGGAGCGGAGCCCCAAACATGGGAGCAGTATTGAATAGTTGGTCGAATTTGAGCCTTGTAAAGAATTAACAGTTGTGGAGTGTAAAGCTTTCTGGTTCGAAATAGTATTCCCAATTTTTGAGAAGCTCTCCTTGCTATGCCTGCAACATGTTCATGCCAGGACATATTTGCTCCCAAATTAACGCCCAACAAATTGAGCGACGATGTTAGGGGAATGGAGTGCCCCGACATAACTATGTCGGGTTCAGCAACGTTAACTTTTTTTAGAAAAAACTGCCGCTTGAGTTTTCCTAGCGTTAAATTCCACTTGGTTACTGTCACCGCAGGATAGATTTTCTTCCAGTTTGTTAAGTTGAACGACCTCCTGCTGTCTGCGGATATTCGCCTGAGCAGCCGATGAAGAGACAAGCGTACTGTCATCTGCAAAGCTGTAGATTGGATTCCCGGTTTTTTCCAGTAGATTGTTAATGTAAATGAGAAAGAGAGTAGGAGATAGTGAAGGTGTTAGAAAGAAATCCGTCGACCGCCACTCGTAAAGAACGCTCTCTGACAGACATACCACAAGAGCGTAGCTTAGCCAACAGTCCATCGTGCCAAACACGGTCGAATTCCTTGGATATGTCAAGAGCAACCGCTCGAGATTCTTCAAAGTGTTCAATTGCGTTGTTCCAAACATGTGTTACATAAGTCAGAAGATTTCCTGTTGATCTGAGTTTTACGAAGGCCATATTGGTGATCGCTATTAATATTGAATCGTTTAAGATATTTTAGAAGATGCTGATTGATAACCTTTTCCATGACTTTCGATATTATTGAAAGCATTGCGACTGGTTGGTAATTATTTGGTAAAGTCTTCTTGCCTTTTTTAGGTATCGACTGAACTGTGGCACATTTCCAGCAGGACGGAAATATTCCCTTTCTGTAGGATAGGTTGAAAAGTCTACAGAAAACTGGTGTTAGTTCCCTTGCACAGTTTTTGAGAACTATGGCAGGTATTCCGTCAGCGCCAGAAGCCTTTTTGGTGTCTAGCTTCATTAAAATACGCTTTATGATACGCTATCTGAAGACAACATCGGGCATCTTTGACTGCAATATGGGAATAGTAGGTGGCGTTTTTCCTTGGAAATCGGCAGTAGAATGTGAAGCAAAGAGTTCAGCCAACAAATTCGCTCTCTCAACAGGTGTGGTTGCAATGGAATTATCTGGCCGTGTGAGTGGCGGTATGTTGGATTTGGCGAAATTTGATGAGAAGAAAATGGTTTTGAGGAGCTTTTACAGTCATACAGTTTGAAAAGAACGGCTACAGGGGAAGATTTATTTCGCCACTTAGAACAAGCGTTAGTACCAATACAATTACCATGGGTAAAATTGGTAAGCGTTACAAATGATGGAGGCAGAAACATGACTGGACAGAACAAGGGCCTGGTATGTAGAATTAAAACTAAACTGGCAGAGATAAGTTTCGATATCTCATTATTTTTCCATTGTATTGTCCATCAAAGAGCATTGTGTTACAAAGTTCTTGCATGGAAAGAAGTAATGGACATCGATCCTCTGTAAACTACATCAGAAAAAATAGGTTGACACATCGCCAATTTCAACAGTTTCTGTGAGATAAGGAAGCAGATCACCGAGATGTCCTGTAATATTCTGGAGTGAGATGGTTAAGTAGAGGTGCAGTACCGAAAAAATTTTTCGACCTCAGAAAAGAAATCAACACCTTTATAATCGAACAAGGCAAATCTGTTCCAGAACTTACAGATCCTCAATATTTAATGGACCTTGGATTTTTGACAGATTTAACTCATGAGTTAAATATGCCGAATATGAGGCTTTAAGGAAAAAACAAATTAATATCTTATATGCACACAGACCTAAAGGCATTCCAAATGAAAAACAAGCTCTTCATAAAACATATTGACGAGAAAAAGCTGGACCATTTCCCGAATTGTAAAAAAGCTGTCGAGGAAGTTGAAATAAATTTTCATTGAAAAAATGATAAAATGAAATGCCTTTTAATGCAACTGCAAAATCAGTTCAACGACAGAGTTTCTGGCAAACTGAGGATTTTTACAAACCCTTTTTCATGTGATATTGAGGATGTACCGAGTATTTTACAAATTAATATGATTGATCTTAAATCTAATGACACTCTCAAAAACTCCTTCTATGAAATCAATGATCTTGTTAAATTTTATGGAAGTTTGTCATCTAATTTTGACGAATTGAAAAGGTTTGCTCAGCAATTAATTACAATTTTTAGCAGCACTTACTTATGCGAACAAACATTTAATTCTCAATTACACGAAAAATAAATATTGTTCTCGTCTCACAGATGAGCATTTGAGTGCCATTCTACGAATTTCTACGTCGGACAGAGATAAAAGCAAACATTCTATAAATAGCCAGTCAAATACAGCCTCAAAAATCACATTAAATTTGATTCGATTCGCATGTATAGTTATTTCGAATTTCTCATTTATTTCGTCTGTTTTTTCTCATTTTCTTTTTGTCATTGTTCCTACTTGTTAATAAAATTTAAATAAAATGATGATGAATAAAATGTAAAACTAAAGGGTGTCCCAAAATTCACGCAAGAAGTAATTTTGATAGAAAACAGGTTTTTAATTAAAAGTTGTAATTTTTTTATTGATTCATACCGTATACCATATAGGGTTATGTATGGAATAACATATGGGGTAAATGGCCTCTACGGCTTTGCTGGCACATACGCACTTTTTTATCGAAATTTTTTGTGACCGTTTTGCATAAATGTGGCTGAATTTCGTTGATACAGAGCTTAATTTCCTCCTTCAAGTCGTGGGTGGTCGTGGGCTTGTTGGCATAAACCTTAGACTTTAACCCTTTGAGGACAAGTGGTTACCACTGATAACCACCTTTTAAAAATTATATTGTAGCTTTCCTACCGGTTTCTCCAGTAAACCACGATGTTAAATTGTTTGCCTAACGTATCAAGAAGTCTAATCTAGCATGCTTAGGGTTTGAAATGTCCACCAGCGTTTAGTTGACATTTGTAATTGCACGTCGTAGGTAGTTGTGAGTTTTGCAGTACCAATTAGGCTGTTATTTTTCTTATAGCTGGTTATTCTTTAAGAAAATGTCCGGTAAGTACTTAAGATATATCTATTTACTACATATGAATATATATCAAGTGCAATTTTTGTTTTGCTAAGTTTATAAATAGATTTATTTGTGGTGGTTACAAATGCTAACCACTAGGACTATATTTTTTTTTTAGTGAAAGTGTTTTTTTTTAAGTGACGCGTATTGCTATTACTATTATGCATAATTTTTCTAATTTTTGTTTGTTCATTTTTTACAGATTCCAAAAAAAAAATGTTGGTCTTTTGGCGAACTTGAAGCAATGAATAGCACAGATGTTTTCGCGATTTTGGATGAAATTCCCAGTGACTGTGAGTCCATTGCATCAGATGTGGAGAGTACTATGGACAACGAAGCCCCCATAGATTATTTACTTTATGATGGAAGGGATGAACTTTTTGATATAGAAGATATTCCATTCATTTTCGAAGATAATGAGCAAGCGAAAGTCACTCAAGAATGGGACAGTGAGGATGAGTTACCGTTAGAAGTAATTCGTCAAGAAGAACTTAGAAAAAAATCAGTTGTTTGGACAAATGATGTCACTCATGCAACACGCGTAAACCAATTTGTGTCTCAGGCAGGGCCTAATGTTCCTGACAACGTTGAAACTCCTACCGATATGTTTTTGTATTTGTTTCCGGATTGTTTCATATCTGAAATTGTTTTTCAGACAAATTTGTATGCCTTACAAAAAAATGGTGGCAGCAACTACTTTAGTAAGTTAACCACCAACAAAGAAATAAAATCATTTTTGGGTGTAAACATGCTAATGAGCTTGAAAAAAATGCCAAGTTATAGAGACTACTGGTCCTCGAGAGAAGAACTTAGGGATTATTTTATAAGTTCTGTTTTATCTCGTGACAGATTCACCTGGCTAAATGATAACTCAGTACAGCCAAAAAAAGGTGAGGCCAATTATGATAAATTGTACAAAATGAGGCCATTACTTTCTAAATTGACACAAACTCTTGGCTCTGCTTTGAATCCTGGTGAATTTCAATCAATCGATGAATCTATGATCAAATTCAAGGGGGGAGAAGTAGTCTTCGCCAGTATATGCCAATGAAGCCCACGAAACGAGGCTACAAGGTATGGATTCGGGCTGATTCTACTGGATTTGTATCTGAGTTCCAAATTTATACGGGGAAAGTTGATCAGTCAGTTGAGAAAAAAATTGGGACATCGCGTAGTAAAAGATCTAACAAGGGCTTTAGTTGGCAAGCACCACAAAGTATTCTTCGACAATTTTTTCAACTCTGTAGAATTGCAAAGAGACTTGTTAGCTGATGGCATCTATGCATGTGGAACTGTGCGTAAAGGAAGGAAATATTATCCAGAGCTCAAAGTGGATAAACACATGAAAAGGGGCGACATAGATTGGAGAGTTTCTACAGATGGATTAGCAGCACTGAAGTGGATGGATCGAAGAACCGTTTTGTTTTTAGGAAACTATCATGACCCATCCATCATGGAAGTTGTCTCTAGAAAACAGAAAAATGGCAATACAGAAGAAATCCCATGTCCTGTTATGGTCAAACATTATAATAAACATATGGGATACGTAGATCGATTTGACATGCTGAAAAGTATCTATGAAATCGATCGAAAAGCCCACAAGTGGTGGCACCGCATTTTTTTTTTACTTTGTAGATGTTTGTGTTGTGAACGCGTTCATTTTATTTCAAAATAGAAGTGACTCACGATGTATTACATTGAAACAATTTCGTGTATCGGTTGCTCGAGGATTAATTGGTGCCGTTAATTCGATTTCAAAAAAAGAAGATCAGCAGAACAAGCACCTAACAAATACAAAAAAAAATCATTCCCACTGAGGTACGTCATGATCGTGCTGCACATATGCCTCTTAGATATGGATCTCTCAGATGTGCTCATTGTAGCACAGCGAAGCATGTGCATCGAACGACCTGGAAATGTTCAACCTGTGATGTTGGTCTCTGCCTCAATAAGGAGAGAAATTGCTTCTTTAAATTTCACGAAATTAGTTTTGAGTGCCTTAATTCCTAGTGATTAGTGCTAGAAACCACATCCTGCAGGATAATCCAGGATATTTTTTTACGTGAAATGAACTTTTACTTTGTTTTTGATGTTGGTTGAATACATTTTTTCAAAAAAATTCTTCATATCTTTTATTTTTTTTTCTCCGGCCTCAAAGAGTTAAAAAACCCCAAAGAAAAAAGTCCGGCGTTAAATCGCATGATCTGGGTGGCCAATTCTGATCACCAAAACGGGATATTACATGACGAGGAAATGACTCGTGCAGTAATTGAATTGTTTGTCGGGCCGTATGGTATGTGGCACCGTCTTGCTAAAACCACATGTCGTCCACATCCATATCTTGCAATTTAGACACAAAAAACTGGATTATCTTATCGCGATAACGATTATCATTAACTGTTATTGCCTGACCAATCACATTTTCGAAGAAGAATGGTCCGATGATGCCTCCAGCCCAAAATCCACACCAAACAGTGACACGTTGTGGATCCATTTGTTTCGCAATAGTCACGTGTGGATTGTCTGAACCCCAAATGCGACAATTTTGTCGATTAACGAAGCTATCAAGATGGAAATGAACCTCATCGCTCAAGATGATTTTCTTCGGAAAATCAGTATCCAATTGTTGTTGTTCCATAATCCATTCAACGAACTCTCTTCGTTGTGCGTGGTCAGTAGGCTTCAGTTCTTGAGTCAATTGAACTTTGTAAGCATGAAGATGTAAATCTTTCGTGGGAATACGCTGTAGAGAGCTTCTCGGAATGTCCAGCTCTTGACCACGGCATCGAATTGATGTTCCTGGAGTCTCAGCAACACTCTCACTAACTGCTCCAATGTTTTGTATCGAGCGACTTATTGAAGGACGGCCAGAGCGTTTAAGATCACTAATTGATCCGGTCTCCTTGAATTTATCAATTAATCTCTTCACAGTTGATGAGGCTAAATCACAATTCCCACCATATTTTGTACGAAAATTCCGAACTGTAGCTGCCAAACTTTCAGTATTTTTGAAATATTGCTCAACAATGAAAACATGTTGTTCTTTCGTGTAGCGCTCCATTTTTAATAACCCTGAACTGTTAGCTGTCACGCTGTGTTTTTTGTTTTGTTAGCAACACTTCACCATACAAATGGCGCCAAATTTAAATCTTGCGTGAATTTTGGGACACCCATTAAATATTTGTGTTTTTGCATTTTTAATATCATCGACATTAACAAAACCTGTTAGAAAAAAACTATGAACAATGCGGTCCGCCTTTATTTCATGTTGCCACTATGTGGCCCTTGCCTGCTAAAAGGTTGCCGACGGCTGCACTATACCATTCTACATGTAAAAATTACCGGTCAAGTGCAAGTTGAACTTGCGCAATTAGTGTTCCGTACGTTGATTGCTTTTCAAATAAAAAATTTTGTTATAGAGGTATAAAATGATCAGTGACTTCACAAAATACACCCCAAATAAGTTTTCAACAAAGTTTGTTTCCAATCTTTACTGAAATCTGATGACCTTGAAATTTTTGTTTTTTTTATATACCAGATAAATTATTAAAGGTAATGCACTCGTGATAACTTTCGTTCAATCTACACCCCGTGGAGAATATTCCAGAATTTTTTCAAAAATTTTTTGGTAAGTACTTTTCGAGAGAAGGCGGGCGGACAGCGTTTTTTCGCGATTTTTTAAAAATAATACAAAGAAAAGTGCGCGCAAGTATTACATTATATATATATTTTACTCGTGTTTTCACAAGCTTTCATTTGACACTACACTCGATTACCTAGTAAAAAAATTTTTTTTTTCGCTTCCGATTTCACCCCCCAAAACTAACCCCTTAAGTCAAAATTTAACTTTCGAAACTACATGACTCTGATGAGGCCATCAATTCCTATATTATTACCAAATTTCAACTTTCTATGACAAATAGTTTCGGAGAAAATCGGGGTGTGACAGACGGACAGACAGACGGGCAGACACCGAAGTGACCTTATAAGTGTTCCGTACGGAGCACTAAAAAATAAATATCCAACAATTTTCCATAAATCGGGACCGGGCGTTTAAAAACAATCACTCTGTACCTAATATTTTGTTATTCTTTAGTGTTATAAAATCAAAATCAGTTTTTATTTTAGAACTGCGTGTCTGGCCGAGAAGCTCTGATTAAATTATTTTTACCATTTTTTTCACATGTAGACATCGAAAAAACATACACTCCTGGACAAAATTAACGCAACAATATATTAAATCATACAAATCTCTATTATGAATTAATTTTAATAATTTTTGGTTACACTAAAAGTTAGAAAAAACTTATTCGGATACTTTAAAAGTGAATTAGCTACCAAATTTCTCTATAAGATTCGAATTAAAATTATTCTTAAGACCTAATAACAAAATCGTTGAAATTATGTAATAATGAAAAAAATAAACTGGGAGACTAGTAGCAAAATTAATGGTGTAACTGGGACACTAGTAGCGTGTGTTGCCTCCTCTACTTCGGATGATAGCGTTTATGCGCCTAGGCATATTTCTAATTAAATTTTGGATAAAATCTTGAGGTGATCCCATACATGCTCTATGGGATTCAGATCCGGGCTTTTTGGTGGCCATTGCATAATCGGTATATCAACTTGATTAAGATAATCGAGTGCCTCCCTAGCCACGTGAGGTCGAGCGTTGTCTTGCATAAACAGGAAATTGGGCGCCACAAAATGACCGAAAGGCATCACATGTTCTATTACAATATTCTCAAGATAGTAGTCAGCATTCATGGATCTCGTACGGACAGGAACTAACTCTCTGCGAGCATCAAAGCAGATGCCACCCCAGAACATAACAGAGCCACCGCCGAATGGAATCCTTGCAGAGAAATTGCAAGGAGCAAATCTCTCTCCTGGTCTTCGCCATACTCGCTCACGACCATCTGGATGTTTTAGACTAACCCTAGATTCATCTGTGAAGAAAACTCTTTTCCAATCATCCACAGACCAGTTTTCGTGATTTCGAGCAAAACGTAACCTGGCAACTCTGTTCTCTCTAGTAAGCAAGGGCGCAGTGGCTGGTCTACTACTGTTTAATCCAGCTTTATTTAACCGTCTTCTAACTGTTTTAGAAGAAATTGTGACATAGAACTAGTGACAGTCCTGTTTCTTAAAGCATATTGTCTTATAAAATGTTCATCTATATCGCTAGTGCATTGTTTTCGCCCTTGCCCTAGCCTTCTAGAATAAGTTCCTACTTTATTCAAGCCTCTTACCATACGACTTATTGTGGAACGATGTTTGCCTAACAAATTGGCAACATAACTCTGACAATATCCCTCGTCCAATAAAACCGAGGCTCGCACTACCTCGTGTTCAGTTAAATTTCTTGTTCGATTCATTTTTCTAATTCTTCGGGGTCAAAAATAAAACAGTCCACCACAAAAACGTATTACTTTGAAAAAGGGAACAATTTATAAGCTTACTTTTAAAGAAAATCTATCGCATTATTATAGAAAATTGTTTATCTTCTAAAAAATTCTTTAAAACTGTAAATCTAAACGAATTGTTTTGATTTCTGTCATGAACAACGAAACAAAATATGCATAGCCTACTATTCAAATACTCGATAAACTTTAAAACTGACATAAGAAAAAGATTAATTAATTTTCAAATTGTTGCGTTAATTTTGTCCAGGAGTTTATTTAAAATCTTTATGGTTTATACCGCAAAACAATTATGTCACAATTCGTGCATTTGAGCTACTGTCACATGGTAATAAAATTTATCTTATGATTGATAAATCCTCGATTTTTATTTTTGCTTGAATAATTATTGATAAACTTTGATAGGTAACATTCATTTCCCGAGTTCTATTATCAGAAATTAGGTTGAGGCAGTTACGAACAAAAAACATTAATTAACAATAATTTTGTGCGTTTATAATTGGAATAATTACAGAATGGTAATATTCGGCAAGAATACAAGGTCTAATATTTTGAATTGAGGTAAGTTAGATGAACCATTTTATCGTGATAGTGTTCCACGCTTCCAATAAAAATAATAATTGTGAAGTTATTGTTGTTTCTGTTTTGGCGAATTATTTGATAATTGTTTAACACATATTATTGGGATCTTACCTATTCAATACGACATCTCGCGGCTCTTTCAGGAATTAAATTTGAGGTGCATTTTTATATCTGTCATAAGCCTCTGTGTAAATTAATATTACAAATTTTCTTAAAAATGAACACCGAAATTTTTGTTTTTCGTGAAAAATCAAAAAAAGACTTTTATGCTGTGTTTACAATTTTGAAAGTAACTGCAAAAGGATTTTAATGTAGATTTAAATGTTTTAAAATATTACTAATGCATTTGGAGATGTGGAAAAAGTTGACAGACCGAAAGTGTGGAAAAAAGGTCTCCGAATTGAACAAAAAATCTCAACTGATGCTAAAGTGTGTTCTAATTATTTTAATAAAGAAGATTACATACTTCTAGGCAAGTAAAATTATTTATTCTTAAACAGCAATTTGTTTTTTTTTTGTAATTTGTGTACGTGTGCCTAACAAAAATTCCTTATTAGATAACATTTTTCAAATTTTAATTTGATAAAATACTCTCAATTATTTTGTATTCATTAAAAGTCATAAATAATTAATAAATATTAACCTGTAAAGTACGATCTGAAACCAGTTAAAATTTTTCTCATTATCATTGATTGTAACGTATCATTTTACTAAAATTTGTATAAATATTCTAGAATTAAATATATTATTTGCGTTTCAGATGCTCCATCTTTAGGAAGACGGTTGAAAAATTGTAAAAAAATTAATTTTCATACAAAAATTTGAAATATAACTATTAGACATTTATAGGTTAGAATTTTACCGGTAACAATACAAAAGAGTTGAGAAGATATGTTTGCATTTTTCATCTTCACCAGCTTTACAAGAGCATTTCATACATAGAATTTCCCCTGTTCTTTTGTTGAATGTTTTTATCTCAAACACAATTGGGTCGTGGATATACATGCTGCTTGAATTTTTCATTATGTTGGGCGCGATAGTTTTGTCATCGACTATTCCACGCCCAAGGAAAAGATTTGATTTTAAAAGTTTCTTATCGAGAGTGAAATTCCTTTGAGCACGATTTGTACAGGCCCATTTGCAAATATTGCCAATTGTTAATAATATTTTTGAAAAATACTATCACACTCCCTATGTTTCAGATTTTACAAATTTTAATTTGCACCCATATTTCGACCATCTTAATATTAAACATAGTAGGCTCTGCCCACAGGTAAGATCCCAATAAAAAATAACGAAAATCGGTCAAGTGCACGTTGGACAGGCGCGACTGCGCGCGATTTTGAAAAAAAAATAAATTTCGACATAAATGGAAAGATCATATATAAGTTTTTTTATTATTTTTTTTTTCATTATAATTAAAAAGTTATATCAAACTGAAGATATATTTTTAATTTTATTAGCGATAACGCCCCGACGTGTGACGTCATAATGTTTATTTTTCCCCAACATCACAGATAGCTGTTATATATAGTTTTTTAGTTTTCAATCAATTTATTTTTGTTATTATCATCAGTGTATTGATAAATTTATTGAAAATGTCTAATCTAAAAAGTTAATGAGCCTGTTTGTATGAATATTCCAAAAACAAATCCCGAAAAAATGTTTTTAAATGTGCCAAGATGTTAAACGTCGAAATGAAGCAGCACGACGTATTAATTCTAAAACAACATCAAATTTTTTCTATTGTGAAGATCACTTCGATGTAAGTATTTTAATATAATAATAATAGTTATTTTTGCGTTTAAGTTGAACATAACCTATAGCCTTGTCACCGTAACTAACTCTACAAATAACACAAGCCACCAAAAAAAAATATTTGTAAAAACTTTTTAAACCAATACACCTAAGTGTTATGTATTTTTGGGTACTGAAACCGTATCTAGTATCAGTTTTTTTGTATCACCCACAGTTCTCTCACAATATGATATCGATTAAATTTCCAAAAAGTGTGATGGAGCATTGTCATGAAGAAAAATGACTTTGTGTTGGCTCTTTCGGTATTCTGGCCTTTTTTCAAGTAGCCAACGCTTCAAATCGGTCAATTGGTGTTGGCAACATTTAGTATTAACCGTTTCCCCAGGTTTTAACACCTCATAATAGACCACGCCCCTCTGATCCCACCAAACACAGAGCATCGTCTTTCTGCCAAAGCGATTCGGTCTTGCGGTCTATGTGGATGGTACGCCCCATGATTTTTTGCGCTTGAAATTCTCAAAATAAATCCACTTTTCATCCCCTGTAACTATACGATGCAAAAACGACTTCCTTTTGTGTTTTTGTGCTTTTCCATTTGCCTGTCGTTCAACTCATGTGGTACCCATCTACCGGCTTCTGAATCGTTCCCATCTCTCGTAGCCGATTGGAAACAGCTTGTTGACTAACGCCCAATTGCTCGGCGAGTTGTTTTTGTGTCTCCGAATCATCTTCGTCCAACAATGTTTGCAATTCCATATCTTCGTATTTTTTTGGCGGTTTTCCACGTTCTTTGTCTGCAACATCGAAGTCATCACTTTTGAAACGCCGAAACTATCGTTCACACGTATCTTGTAATGGAGTATGTTCACCATAAGCTTCTCGAAGTAATCGGTATGATTTAACGGCAGTTTTCTTGAAATGAAAACAAAAAATGCTGTCCGCGAATGCTCTTTTTTTCGATATAAATTTCGACATATTGAACACAACAACACAACACTATGCACACACTTTTCCAATTTATCACTCGTGTGCGTCTGACACTTGTTAATGACACAACAAAATGGCGCAATGTCAAATCTTTATAGCACAAACTGCATTGGTGCACCATCTGTTGTCTTAAATCCGTATTTCATACTTGTACACTTGGTATTTTTAACGTGCACCGCTCTGGGGAGAAATTAAGCGGGCTATATCCTTCGAACACTTTCCATGAAAATACTTGTAGAACAGACTAACCCCTTATGTCAAAATTTAATTTTCAAAACTACACATCTTTGATGAAGCCATCAATTCCTATATTAGTGCCAAATTTCAACTTTCTATGTCAAATAGTTTCGGAGAAAATCGGGTGTGATAGACGAATAGATACCGAAGTGATCTTACAAGGGTTTCGTACGGAACAATCAAAAACACTTTCATTTGTTGCAATTTTCGGGGTATAAAAATAAAAGTTGGATCGGACAAACATACACATAATTATTTACTAAAGGGTGATTCATTTAGAGGTACTTTTTTTTAAAGAAAAAAAAATGAATAAAAACAATTTTATTTTATAATCTTTATTATCATATAAAAGAACCATTCTTTACAATTATTTCTTAAAGATAATTTCTTTCAAATGTTGTCCGCGACTACGGTTAACAACGTCCATTCTGAAGTTCCAATTTTCAATGACGCGTGTGAGTATTTCGACTGGTATTTGGCCAATGACTCGAGTAATATTGGCCTCCAATGCCTCAATTGTAGCTGGCTTATCCATGTAGACTTTGGACTTTACATAGCCCCAAAGGAAAAAGTCAAGAGGTGTGATGTCACATGATCTAGCCGGCCAATTCACTGGTCCAAAGCGTGAAATGATCTGTTCGCCGAATTGCTCTCGCAGTAAAGCCATGGTTTCACGGGCTGTATGGCAAGTGGCGTCATCTTGTTGGAACCAAATTTCGTCGAGACCACGGGCTTCAATTTCTGGCATCAAATAGTCTGTTATCATGGCGCGACAACGGTCACCATTCACAGTAAAATTCCGGCCGGCCTCTGTTTTGAAGAAATATGGACCGATTATTCCACCGGCCCATAAACCACACCAAACAGTTGTTTTTTCTGGATTTAATGGCAGCTCTTGAACCTCTTCAGGTTGTTCATCACCCAAATACGGGCATTTTGTTTATTCACGAACCCATTAAGCCAAAAATGGGCCTCATCGGTGAACAAAATTTTTCTCGAAAACAGTGGATCTTCTGCAAGCTTGTCAAGAGCCCAACGACTAAAACGGAAACGATTCGGAAGGTCGGTCGGCTTCAGTTGTTGCACTAGTTGAATTTTGTATGCTTTTAAAGAAAGATCCTTACGTAAAATACGCTAAGTTGTTGAATATGACAGGCCAAGGTGTTGAGAACGGGCGACGAATCGACACTTCACGGTCTTCGCGTACACTCTCTGCTACCGCCCCTATATTTTCTTCACTACGTGCTGGATGTGGTCTATTCGGTCGAGCATTATCCAATAATGAAAATTGGGTCTCAAACTTATTGATGGTAGAGCGAATTGTGCGTTCGGTAGGCCGATTATGTGGACCATAAGTTGCTCTAAGCGCCCGATACACATTCCTCGTAGAACGCCCATTTTCGTAATAAAGTTGAACAATTTGTAGACGCTGTGCCGGGCTAAGTCTTTCCATTATGAATTGTCAAACACTACTGAACAGGAATGCCACTTCCGTTGACACGACGCATGCGCAATCTGCAATTAAATCCCCATCACAAAAAGTACCTCTAAATGAATCACCCTTTACTTGAATTTTGCAAACACATTTGAACAATCATTCTTAGTGTTCCTTACGGAACACTCATAAGATCACTTCGGTGTCTGTCTGCCTGTCACACATGATTTTCTCCGAAACTATTTGACATAAAAAGTTGAAATTTGGTACTAATATAGAAATTGATGGCCTCTTCAGTGCCGTCTAGTTTTAAAAGTTAAATTTTAACTTAAAGGGTAGTTTAGGGGTGAAATAGAAAGTGACAAAATTTTTTTTACCAGGTCATCGTGTGGGATGTCAAATGAAAGCTTGTAAAAACACGAGTTCAAAAATATATATAATGAAATACTTGCGCACACTTTTCTTTGTATAATTTTTTAAAAATTGCGAGAAATCTCGAAAAGTACTGATCAAAAAATTTTGAAAAAATTCAGGAACATTCTCCACAGGGTGTAGATTGAACGAAAATTATCACGAGTGCATTACCTTTAATAATTTATTTATGGGGTATATAAAAAACACATTAATTTCAAGGTCATCAGTTTTTAGTAAAGATTGTAGGAAAACTTTGTTGAAAACTCATTTGGAGTGCGTTTTATGAAGTCCTTAATCCTTTTGTAGCTCTGTAACAAAATTTTTTATTCCAAAAGCAATCAACGTACGGAACCCTAATTGCGCCTTGCACTTAACTAATTATGTATTTATTTGTTCAGGGGATTTAAAGTACCTAAGAATTTTTTAATTTATTTTTTTAGTGAATGTACTTTACTGATATGCAGAGGGATTCAAGTCTAAGTAATATGCCAGATAATGAAAAAATAAGAAGAGTTTTACAAAAAATCTTGGTGCCTAATTTTGAAATTGAAAATGGCGTACATTTGAATTTATTTTTGACCCGTTTGGCTGGTAAAAATGGTAAGTAAATCATCAAAAAGAAAAGATTTTTGGTTGGTTGTTGGTGGATTCAAGTCTAAGTAATATTGTAGGTAATGAAAAAATAGGTAGAGTTTTAAAAAAAATCTTAGTGCCCAATTTTGAAATTGAAATTGGTGTACATTTGAATTCATTTTTGACCCGTTTAGTTGGTAAAAACTGTAAGTAAATAATCAAAAAGAAAAGATTTTTCGGAACGCAGTAAATTTTTGTTTTATTGCAGCAAAAATTACACAGAGTGTTCTTCTACTTTAGTCGGAGGCTGTTATACAATTCCCACCCGGGGCCTTATTTCTTTTTGGGTTCTGAGTATTTTTCTTATTTCTTCGTGGTAGGGTTTGTTTGTCTCCTCCTGCCTTTCAGTTAATTTTGCTTCCTATTTCTCATTCAACTCCTCATTTTCATCTCCATTTAATGTTTCTTTAAAGTATTCCGCCCATCCATTCAGTTTTTCTACCAAGCTTACTGCTAAACTTCCATCTTTCTTCCTACATATTAGCAGTTTGTCTCTTTTTATTCCGTTTGTATTTTATAAAAAAAAACACGTAAATCGGATAAGTGGTTCTTAAGTGCTAAGCGCACTAATGGACAGACAGACAGAGAGACGTTACGTTTTATTTATATTACTTAGATTATTATTATTATTATATAACCTGGCCAGAGAACATATGTATGAATTTAAAAAAAAACACGTAAATCGGATAAGTGGTTTCTCGAGTGATAAGCGCACTAACGGACGGACAGACAGGGAGACGTTGCATTTTATATATAATATAGAAGATTATAGATAACCTGGCCAGAGAAGAAATGTATGAATTAAGGCAGTGTATTGCAAGAGAACGCGCAAGCGGTAAACTTTTTTTAGACTTCATTTACAATTATCGTCACTGCTTATACCTTATGTAATAAAATATAGCCTATAACCTGGCCAGAGAACATATGTATGTTTTAAAAAAAGCACGTAAATCGGGTAAGTGGTTCTCCAGTGATAAGCGCACAGACAGACAGACAGATAGAGAGGTTGCATTTTAAATATATTATAGATATTCTTTGCTACATGATATTGTTCAATATTTAATGGTTTAGGCAGTGTATCGCAAGAGAACGCGCTCCGACTTCATTCACTATTATCGTCACTGCTCATTCCTTATGTTATCTAACGTAATAAAATATAGCCTAAACCGCCAGAGAACATATGTATGTTTTAAAAAAAAAGTACGTAAATCGGATAAGTGGTTCTCCAGTGATAAGCGCACTAACGGACAAACAGACAGACAGACAGGCAGACAGACAGACAGAGAGACGTTGCATTTTATATATTTTACACAAGGGAACAGCTGTTTTGGTGTCGAGGTTTTTTGAGCTGATTCTATATCAGTTTGATGTCCTGAATTCAAATAACGTATTCATTTGTACCTAGGAGCTCAAATTTTTAAGATATACAATTTTAGAGAAATATAAGTTACATTATTGTAACTCAAATCCGTAAGTGTAGTAAACAAAAGTAGATACGAAATTTTTATTTTCCGCGACATTCTTGAATGTTTTTTTAAACAGTCCCTTTTTAAACTCCAGCAGTAATCTGCCATCATGTGCATGTCCCATCTTCCTTGGTAGCGGTCCTCCATAACTTTAATATCTTGGTGAAATCTTTCACCTTGTTCCTTACTCATGTCTCCTAAATTTTCTGGAAAACGGTCTAAGTGGCTGTGTAAATAGTGTATTTTAATACTCATATTGCACCCTAAGGATTTGAAACTATTAAGCGTCTTGTTAACCATTTCAACATAGTTTTGAGCTTTATGTTTGCCTAGAAAATTTTCTACAACTGCAACAAATGATGTCCAAGCTTCTCGTTCAACTTGATGAACGCAGGATCAAATATCCCTGCTTTGAGTTTTTTCTGTGCTCAACTGATGCATTTTTACCCCTATATATGCAAAACAAGACCCATTCTTATCAAGAGCCTTTACAAATTGCTTCATTAAGCCCAACTTTATATGTAACGGAGGAAGTATGATTTTTTCTCTTTCAACCAAAGCGTCGTTAATGACATTCTTTTCCCCAACGTCCATGTATCTTTTAAGAAGATAGCACTTCACACCAGTATTTAGAAAAATCATATGAAAGTTTATATATAGGGGGGACCACTGTTTTACAACGCTGTAAGCAAAAGAGTGGAGAGAGGATGTTTATATCAACCAAAATTTGGCGGGATCAATTGTCTGTTTTGATCCTGCCAAGCTCTTAGTACAGTGTTGTAAAATAGTGTTTTTCTTAATTACAAACGCTCATATCTGAAAGGTTGGAAATAGTACATGAGACATATGAAAATTTATTAATTTTACAGAGAATTTAATAATATGAAATATGCAGGGACATTAAATTAACCAAATTAATACCGTTTCCAGCTTAATCGGAAACGAATGCCAATTTTTTTTTATTAACAATCAATTTTACATCCCAAAATTTAATTATTTTATTTAATGTTTATTTTGTCATGTTTTAGGCGGTTTTGACTTTTAAGCTCGAGTGTGATGTGCTTAGCCAGCATAGTTGACTTAAACACCAGTTTAAATAATTTCCTAATTTTTAGAGAACAATAAATCGTCATATTTGCAAGGTGATGAACAGTTAAAAAGTCAGTTATGTCAATGGATAATTCAAGCATCTGATTTGTGGGAAAAAAGTAATGTATGTCCACCAGTGCCGATTTTATTATTTGCTCTGAATTCAATCGGTCAGCTCTGTGAGGATGAAGACACCTTTTCTCAACTAAATTGCCAAAATGTTTTTGAAAGCCTAATAAGTAAGTTTACAAGTTTATTTTAGTTAAACATAAATATAACTGGACCAACAGAAAATGATTTAATATCTGTAATCCAATATTAAGCAATTAAATGTTTTCTTTCTGGTGTCCCTCAGAGGTCCCATTGTGCCCCACTGTTGTTCAATTTGTTGTGAATGACTTGGCTAGTGTAATTGAGCATTCTTCAGTGATCATGTTCGCCGATGACCTTAAGTTGTACAGGAGTATTGGGCGGTGGGGCCTCATTCGGACTCCAGATTGACTTGGACGCCCTTTGGGTCTGGTCTCAATCTAACAATTTGTTGTTAAATATCAAAAAGTGTTGTTGCATCAGTTTCTTTAGGGGTACTAGACAATTCAACACTGGCTACTCAATTAATGATAGGGCTTTGCGGCGTGTCACAATCGACAGAGGGGTCTGGTTCTATGAAAGATTGTCATTTCTCGAGTATATTTCCAGGATGAAACTAAAAACCTTCGGTTTCCTGGATTTTATGACTAGAAATTATGGTGAATTATCTGTGGATATCGCCAAATTGCTGTATACTTCATTGGTGAGGTCGAATTTTTAATATTCCACTGTGTGTCTGGTCGCCCCACTATTGAGCTTACATTTACACTCTTGAGCGTGCACAAAATAAATTCCTTCGCATCTAGGATTAGACATTTATGTAAACAAAAAACGAAATGGCAGACTAGTAAAAAAAAAATCGAAAATCGTGTTTATTTTCATTGTAAGTAGACAACAAAGGAAATATTTGAATGTCATCGCCATACTTCAGTAAATTGATATTATTCCAAAATAGTTCTGTCATCAGGAAATATTTTGATTTGTTCACAATTTCTTAAAATACGCCACTCAGTGTCAATTTGTTGGAAATCATTCTTCTGAACAATATGGCGGAAGAGTCTACTAACAGGAATTATCGAAGCACTTTTGCCACTTTTAACATTCGTTGGTTCAATTATGTCTAAACCTTTTATTGGATTATTTTTCAATAGAAACCGCTGGTTATTTGCTTGCAAGCTTTGATATAAAAATCTAGAGATCTGCATTTAAACAAATTTACTTGTTCTGGGTTTAAATTGGAATTACTAAGTAGTGTATTAGACACCGCAGCGCCACACTATACGGCATCAATATCCACAAAATGTCTAGGATTTTTAAAATCAACATTTTCGATTGGAGTACTTGTTTCTTTTTTTAAAAAGCAATCAAAAAAAGTTCTTAATGTTTGACTTATTTTTTCCTATAAAATATGAATTTTAAGGTGTTCTGCCTGCATTTCTTTGTTTAGATCGTCAAATAATGGTAACAAAAAATTTATAAATTCCAAAAATAGCAATGTAGTGGTATCTTGAAGCTTCTGTAATATATTTTCTGCAGCTAAAAGACGATCATTATTAGATACTTGGTCTATGAAAAATAGTTTTAGAGCAGAGAATTATTCCAATACTCTTTTTACTGCTGCATCTACTGATAACCAGCGTATCTGAGAGGGGTGAAGTATTTTATGTACTTTCAAGTCACAAAAAATTTGAAAGTCTTTAAACTCTTTTTGGACTAGAAGAAAAGTAATTATAAATGTCCCTTATAAGATCCTCTATAAAGCGTGGCAGTTTGGTATAAGCATATGATGCGCAAAGATGAAACGAATGGCATGTGCACTTAAGTATAAAATTATTGGAAATTTCGTATTGCAGCAATGTCACAAGAGAATTATTACGCCCCATCATTACGTTTGCTCCATCAGATGCAAAACCTATTAGATTATTTTTATATGGAATATCAGCGCTTGTAAAAAAGTTTACAATATATTCAAATAAAGATACTACATTAGTAGCTTCTAATGGAATAAGTGCTAAAAAACAATCACAGAAGCGATGCTCTTTCGCATATCGCACGACTAAACACAAGGATTTGGTTGTACTAAGATCAGTGGACTCGTAAATAATAAATGAAAACTTAGTTTGCCGCAGATCTTCACATAAATTATCAAAAACTTTCTTTACCTGTAATATGATCCATTATGGCGAGTTTTCGTCGTCGAATATTTTAGTTTTAATGCAATTTTTGAATCAGGACAAACGGATTGTATCAGTTTCGGTATGTGCTCCATAGTGGTTAATGGTAGATTATGTTCAGCAACAAACAAGGCTAATCTTACTTAACCTGAAAATATAAAAAGAAATTAAAAAAAACGTATCTACTATACACTGGTAGAATACAAAATAATATAACAATGTACTGGTATTTAGTAAAAAATAATGAGACATTTTTACCTTGTTGAACTTGTATATCAGGTTTTTGAGTTTTTTGTCACAGTAAATTATGATATCTTTGGTTGTGATTTTTATATCCTTTGATGATACCGAGTATGCTTGTGAGGAATTGTGGCTCCTAAGAGCGTCTTTCCCTAATGTAATATTAATATCCCTATTACAACTTTTGCAATAAGCATAGTTTGCGCTTGCAGCCAGCCTGAACATTCTTTTCTATAAAATTGTAGGTATTTTTTTTTGGCACTCGCGCTTGTACTCCATTCTTCATCACACGACATTTTGACTTGGTATTATAATAATATTTTTGGTAGATACTACTAGTAGACGCTATTAGTAACTCGTAGAAATTTTCTCTTCTAAATAATGAAAATTAATGAAATAAAACCCGAATCCTTGTTTATATAGACAAGCGAATTAGCTCGAGGGATCCCCTAAAAACCTTGTATGCTACGAGTCATATTCTCAGAAATCGTGGAAAAATCGTTAAATTTTGGTGGGACAGACCCCATATCAGTAGAAATACCGAAAAATCGGTAGATTCGAGACCGCTGGGCTACTTCGACGCGCTCTTTTCTATATGCTATGCTTCGTAAAGAAGTAGCAGTAGAATTTCGGTCTGAAATTTTTACATTATACTCTCTATATATTTTACTTTAGAAATATATAAGAAAAAAAATCGATTTTTTTTTACACCGAGTAACCCCCTTAAAGTGCAATCGTTATTGGGCAAATGATTCTTTTGTTTGCACCTCCAAAAATGATGCTACGTCGGTTTTTTAACTGGAAAATGTTCGGCCCCTGAGGTCCAACTAACAGTAGTCACAAGGTGCCAAATTAAGGTTATAGGGTGACTGTAGCTCTGTGAATCAACAGCTTTCGGTAATGAATTACACTATCTGTACCTTGCAGTTGTGCAACAGTAAAGTTTTGGTTTTTCTCTAATGACATGGTGGTCAGGTGGTTTTGAGAAAAACGAGTTTAAAGTCCAACTCCCATTTCTTCAATGGTTTTATTTTCAGCGCTGGTATAAGGGTCCCGAAAGAACAATAGAGCAGGTCAGATCGTCTGCCGTGGGTCGAGTGGCAGGCTACTACGACGCGCTCTCTTCTATATGCTATAACTTCACAAATCTTTAAAATTTCGGTCTGAAATTTTTACAGTATACTCTCAATATACTTTACTTTAGAAAAATGTAAGAAAAAATGGATTTTTTGAAGCCGTCACACCGAGAAACTCCCTTAAATCAAACTCTCACTTACAATGTACAAATAAAACGAACAGTTGTCATTTTTATACCCTTTGCTGACATTTTTCTTTTAATTTAGGGTTGGCTGAAGCAACTTCAAATGAATATCCCAGTGTAACGGTTGGGATAATAACATTGTTTCGTTCATTTTTGGAACATAAAAGTGGAGTACAATGGATAATGGATACGCTTCACCGAAATAACCTTTTAAAATTTGAGATTCAATGTCGATACAACAAACATATATCAAACATAAAGTGTAAGTAGTAGACTAATCTCAACCAAACTTCACATAACTATTACCTTTAAAATTAAATTACCCATTAAAACAACGCGTTATTAATTATTGGATTGTCAAAAGTATTGAGGCTGTTTCCGGTTAGATAGCTTTAGTGTACCATATCTCAGGTAATATAATACGTGGGCTAAAAAGTTTTTGGTCTAGCTACTTAAACCACATTTTTTGTTGCAAGATTCGACTTTATTCATCAATTAGCCGTGCCCGCGGCTCCGCTCGCTTGTACTTGATTCACTATTATCGTCACTGCTTATTCCTTATGTTACCTAACGTAATACAATATATCCTATAACCTGGCCATAGAACATATGTATATGTATATGTATATGTATATATATATATATATATATATATATATATATATATATATATATATATTATAAAAGATAGATAACCTGGCCAGAGAACAAATGTATGAATTAAAAAAAAAAATTTAAGTCGTATAAGTGGTTCTCAAGTCATAAGCTCACTAACAGATAAACAGTTTGATGTTGCATATATTATGTTCTTTGCTACATGACACTGTTCTATATTTAATGGTTTAGGCAGTGTGTTGCAAGAGAACGCGCTAGCGGCAAACTTTTTTCGGCTTGATTCACTTTTATGGACACTGCTTATTCCTTATGTTACCTAACGTAATAAAATATACCCTATAACCTGGCCAGAACATATGTATGTTTAAAAAAAAGCCCGTAACTCGGATAAGTGGTTCTCTAATGATCAGCGCACTAACGGACAGACAGACAAACAGACAAAGAGAGGTTGCATTTTATATATATTACTAGCCGGGCCCGCGGCTCCGCTCACGTGGGCTTGGTTCACTACTATCGTCACTGCTTATTCCTTATGTTACCTAACTTAATAAAATATCTCCCATTATTTCCTCTTATCTCCCAATATTTCTCCTTATCTCCCATTATCTTACGTTATTTCCCATTATCTAGGCTTATCTCGACTTATCTCGCAATATTTCTCCTTATCTCCCACTATTTCACCTTATCTCCCATTATCTCACCATAACTCCCATTATCTAGATTTATCTCTGCTTACCTCCCATTATTTCTCCTTATCTCCTTATTTTCCATTATCTCACCTTATATCCCATTATCCAGGCTCATCTCGACTGATCTCCCATTATTTCTCCTTATCTCCCATTATCTCACCTTATCTCCCATTATCTAAGCCTCTATCGAATTATATATATATGTATAAATTTATAAAAACACATAAATCAGATAAGTGGTTCTCGAGTGATAAGCCCACTAACGGACAGACAGACAGACAGAGAGACTTTACATTTTATATATATTATATTCTTTGCTACATGATATTGTTCCATATTTATTGCTTTAGGCAGTGTATTGCAAGAGAACGCGCTAGCGGCAAACTTTTCTCCGACTTGATTCGCTATTACTGTCACTGCCTATTCCTTATGTCACCTAACATAATAAAATATATCCTATAACCTGGCCACAGAATATACGTATGTTTAAAAAAAGCACGTAAATCAGATAAGTGGTTCTCCAGTGATAAGCGCACATGGACAGACACACAGACAGAGAGACGTTGCATTTTATATATATTATAGATATTCTTTGTTCCATGATATTGTTCCATATTTAATGGTTTAGCATGTTTAAAAAAAAAAGCACGTAATCTCCAGTGATAAGCGCACAAACGGACAGACAGAGAGACGTTGCATCTTATATATATTATAGATATCCTTTGCTACATGATATTGTTCCAATTTAGTGGTTTAGGCAGTATATTGCAAGAGAGCGCGCTAGTGGCAAACTTTTTTCCGATTTCATTCACTATTATCGTCACTGCTCATTCCTTATGCTACCTATCGTAATAAAATATAGCCTATAATCTGGCCGGAGAACATATGCATGTTTAAAAAAAAAAAAAGTACGAAAATCGAATAAGTGGTTTCTCTAGTGATAAGCGCACTAACGAACAGACTGACAGACAGACAGACAGAGATACGTTGCATTTTATATATATTATAGATGTAATAAAATATATATCTATAACCTGGTCAGAGAACATATGTATGAATTTAAAAAATCACGTAAATCGGATAAGTGGTTCTCGAGGGATAAGCGCACTAACGGACAGACAGACAGAGAGACGTTGCATTTTATATATATTATAGATATAGATATATTATTATTATTATTATTATTATTTATATAACCTGGCCAAAGAATATATGTATGAATTGAAAAAAAGACAGGTAAATCGGATAAATGGTTCTCGCGTGATAAACGCACTAATGTACAGACAGACAGACAGAGAGAAATTGCATTTTATATATATTATAGATTATAAATTATAGATATTCTCTGCTACATAATATTGTTCCATATTTAATGGTTTAGGCTGTGTATTGCAAACAAACGCGCTAGCGCCAAACTTTTTTCCGACTTCATTCACTATTTTACGTCACTGCTCATTCCTTATGCCAGCTATCGTAAAAAAAAAAATATAGCCTATAACCTGGCCAGAGAACATATGTATGTTTTAAAAAAAAAAGCACGTAAATCGGATAAGTGGTTCTCCAGTGATCAGCGCACTAACGGACAGACAGACAGACAGACAGGCAGACAGACCGACCGACAGACAGACAGACAGACAGAGTGACGATGCATTTTATATATATTATAGATAGATAGAAGATTATAGATAACCTGGCCAGAGAACAAATGTATGAATTAAAAAAAAAACACGTAAATCGGATAAGTGGTTCTCTAGTGATAAGCGCACTCACGAACAGACAGACAGACACAGAGAGAGAAACGTTGCATTTTATATATATTATAAAAGATTATAGATAACCTGGCCAGAAAACAAATGTATGAATTAAAAAAAAAACACGTAAATCGGATAAGTGGTTCTCGAGTGATAAGCGCATTAACGGATAGACAGACAAAGAGACGTTGCATTTTATGTATGGTAATAGTTTAGGCAGTGTATTGCAAGAGAACGCGCTAGCGGCAAATTTTTCCGACTTTATTCACTATTATCATCACTGCTTATTCCTTATGTTACCTAACATAATAAAATATGTCCTATAACCTGACCAGAGAACATATGTATATTTTTTTTAAAAAAAGTACGTAAATCGGATAAGTGGTTCCCCAGTAATAAGCGCATTAACGGATAAAACCGACAGACAGACAGAGAGACGTTGCATTTTATATATATTATAGATAACCTGAGAGCATATGTATGTTAAAAAAAAAAAACACGTAAATCGGATAGGTGGTTCTCCAGTGATAAGCGCACTAACGGCCAGACAGACCGAGGAAAGTTGCATTTTATATATGTTGTAGAAGATTATAGATAACGTGGCCAGAGAACAAATATATGAATTAACAAAACACACGTAAATTGGATAAGTGGTTCTCGAGTGATAAGCGCACTAACGGACAGAGAGAAACGTTGCATTTTATTTATAATATAGACATAGTCTCCTTCCAGAGCGATACAATCAGTCCAATACTTTTCTAACATTTCTATACTTTTCTTGTAGAAGGATCTGTCTTTGCCTGGAAAATAGGCCTCAGTTTTGGCGATAACTTTTTCACTGGCGCCAAATCTCCTCCCTGCGAATAGAATAGTAGTCGCTGGGGGCTTGATCTGAAGAATACGGTGGATGAGAAAGCAATTCGAACTTAAATTCATGCAATTTTGCCATCGTAACCAGTGACTTGTGACACAATGCATTGTATTGATGAAATAGCACTTTTTTCTTGTTCATTTAGGGCCATTTCTTTGCGATTTCTGCCTTCAAATGCACCAATAACTTTAATAATATTCGCTATGGATGGTTTTTCCTTTTCTCAGCATAGTCGATGAAAATTATTCCACGTCCATCCCAAAATACAGAGGCCAAAACCTTCCCAGCCGACTATCGTGTCTTTGGTCGCTTCAAGCGGCTTCCACTCAGCTGATTGCCGATTTGATTCCGGTGTGTAGATTCATGTTTCATCTATGGTATTATCAAATATCGCATAAAAAAATCCTTTTTATTGCGCTTAAATAAGTCCAAACAGTGCTCAGAACATCAACACGTTGTTGTTTTTGTTCCACTGTGAGCAATCGTGCTACCAATTTCGAACAGCCCATGCCCAAATGTTCATGCAAAATATAACCAGGGTGTCAACTATCTCACGCAATTTCACTTTACGGTCATCCAAAACAATTTTGTGGATTTTTTTTATGTTTTCCGGTGTAACCACTTTATTTGGCGTCCAAAGCGTTCACCATAATTGGTATCTGTAAGACCGCATTTAAATTCAGCATACCAGTAAATCATAACTGATTTTTCCAGGGGCAGAGTCCCCGTAAACACTATTCAAGACATTGCTTTGTTTGAACGGTATTTTTTCCCATCAAAAAACAGTGTTTAATCAACACAAGAAATTCAATTTTTTCCATTGTTTTGAAAATATCGAAAGTAGTGTCACTAAAATTACTGTAACTTGTAAACTAATCGTGTGTCAGACCAAAAACTTTTCAGCCTGCATGTTAAGTGGCATCAGGTCGTACTTAGCGTCACCTGAAACTTACTTAAAGATGAGTCAAATTTCTGCAAAAGTTCGCTATATTTTACAATTTTATAAAATATAATAAAGCGGTTGATCACAGACGATGAAAAATGGATCATGGACGACATTAACGTGTTAAGAAAATTGTGGTCGTAAAAGGATGAAGCTTCATAAACAGTCGCAAAGCCCGGATGAACGCAACGGCAAAAAAGGTGATGCTGTGTGTTTAGTTGGATTGAAGGGGAATCGTGCATCATGAGCTGCGGCAGCCTGACTAAACAATTGATTCTGTACTTCAAAATTACTTAATTTACATATCCAAAATCCATTGACCCACTGAGTAATATACATTAATTTTTAGCTACCAATTCATCGTAAAATTGCTGGAGAAAACTGTTAAATTAAATCGCTGTTTCACAGTAAATTTTATTAAACTGTTAACTGAGCCACTTAAAGAAGTTTTATTCCATTTTATTAAGTGAAAATGGCCCACCACCGACAGAAAACGAAGATACAGAAATTTTTGAATTTTTAAAACCTACTTTGAATCTAATATTAGAGGTAAGTCTATATAATGGTCATAGCTGTTTCAAAAAATGAGCCAAAATAATACTACACTGTGTAGATATAGGTTAATTTCTATACGCCTATGTGTTTATGGGCTAAAATGGTCCTTTTCAAAAAATTGTAGTAGTTCCTGGGTCACGTTATAGGTTGTATTTAATTTTAAAAAGTTATAGCTTTGAATTTTCAACTATATGCAGAAAACTACGGGTGTATTAAGCCTCACTGCTCACTCCTCTTGGATACACTAGAACAGGGGTCGGCAACCTATGGCACGCGTGCCATCTCTGGCACGCCAAGCAATTTTGAATGGCACGCGTACCTATTGAAAGTTTACACATTAATACTGTAATCTGTGACATGTTTCGAAATTAATAATCGAAGACAGTATTACTTTAACGTTACAAACAAAAATGATATATTATATAGGTCACTAGGTATTATTACCAAAAACTACAAAATATATATTTTGTAATTTATAATTTTACTGAATGCATTGGTTTGGCTTTAATTTCGGCAAGTATTAAAGATGGCAAGCCTCAATATATAAGCCTAGGCAAAAACACAAATAAACGTCCTCAATTCAGATCAAAAGAGCCGCTGTAAGGCGGTTTTTGTTTGACTTGACTTCAATCGTTCCGGCGCGCGCGCCGCAACTTTTTTTATATTGCCGAACTTTAGTTTTTGTTAGATTTAACTTCTAGGCGACCGTTTGATTGCAATGGGCGCGTTGTAGATAATAATTTTTGTTCTAAGAAATTTAATAAACGTAATTATTGGAATTTTCTGGAAACATTATTTTTCTATATATAGCAAGCGGCTACACGTTTGGATCATTTAGTACAGAAGTAACATCCGTTCCAGTCAATAGTCGTCGAAAACTTTAAAAATTAAAATTACGTTGCGTTATGGACGCGAAGAAAAAACAGAAGGTAGACGTTCGATCATTTCAAACTTCATGGACAACAGATTACGGTTTTGTACAGCAAAACGATCGGGCCATTTGTGTCCTATGTCAGGGAAAGCGTAGTTTTCCGGACATCTAGTGTTAACGATATTTAGAGATAAAACATGAATCGTCATTTAAAGATAACGCTGATAAAAGGGAGGCAATACAAAGAGCAAGTAAACAATACGAGAAATAGTCAACATTCTTTAGCAAAGTTTTCCAAGGAAAAATTCAGGTAACTGAATGCAGTTTCAAAATTGCACAATCGTTGGCACAAAAGGGTAGGACGTTCACTGACGGAGAATTTATGAAGCATACATTTTTGAGTACTGGCGAGGTTTTATTCGACGACTTGCCCAATAAGGATACAATATTGGCCAGGGTTAGGGATATACCGGCATCAGCGCAGACCATCGAGAGGCGAATTACCGGAATGACACAAAATGTCCAAAAACAGCAGAGAGACGCTATCAAACGGAGTTTTGTATTTAGTGTAGCATTGGATGAAAGTGTCGATATTAATGACATTGCCCGTCTGGCAATCGTTGCGCGATACTTCAATGATGGCAGTGTGTGTGAAGAGCTGATTTGTCTGCTCCCATTGCAGGGAACTACAAAAGGAGAGGATATATTTTCAGAATTTGTTAAACATTTTGAAAAGCGGAACACTGATTTAAATAAAATTTTTTGCGTAACGACAGATGGCGCTCCTGTTATGATTGGGACACATAAAGGATTTGTTTCCCTTCTTATTGAACGCATGGGTCGATCAGTTTTGAATTTTCATTGCATAATTCACCAAGAGAGTTTGTGCGCCAAAATCTCCGTTGGAAGTTTAAAATCCATGATAGATAGAGTGGTTAAAATAGTTAACTACATTGTCGGTCGTTCTTCACTGATCCATAGACAACTTAAGGCGTTTCTGCAGGAATTAGAAAGTGCATATTCAGATATACCATTGCACAATAATGTGCGCTAGCTCAGCCGTGGTAAAGTGCTCTGTAGATTTGTGCAATGTCGGCGAAATTAAATCGTTCTTGTTGGAAAAAGTGGATGCTTATCCTGAACTAGAAGATAAGAACTGGATCTGTATGTTAATGTTTCTTACTGATATTACAAACCATCTCAGTGAACTCAACTTAAAGTTACAAGGTTCAGGCAAAACAGTTCTGGATTTATACGAATCCTGGAAATCATTCAAATTAAAAATAGATTTATTTATCAGCGATATTATTATAAACACATATAAATATTTTCCAACTTTAAAAACTTATATGTCCAGTGTCGACGATGGTGCACTAATAGACGAAATTCTTAAATATATCACTAATTTAAGAAGAGTTTATCGAGAGGGGTCAGGATTTTGATAAACATGGTCCTATGTTCGCTTTTTTAATCGAACCAGATTTAATGGATTTTTCCAGCAGTTGCTTTGACATATCTCTTTTTTCATGGATGGATATTAATGATTTTGATCTTCAATACATTGAATTTAAAAGCTCCGAGTTATGGAACACGACATTTGTAGAATTAAGAAGGGTATTAGAAGATGACTGCCAGAACCATTCAAACGAGATCCTCAGTTGTTGGATGAGTTTACCAGAGAAATTTATTTGTCTTAAGAAAGTAGCGTTTGCCATGCTTACAGCTTTCGGATCATCCTATATCTGTGAACAACTTTTTTCCCATATGAGAGTGATTTTAAACCCGTACCGAAGCAGGCTGACAACAGACAACTTGGAAGCATGTGTGACACTGAAAATAACCAGACATGAACCAGATATAAGAAAACTCTCTAAAGAACTTCAAGCACAGGGTTCACACTAGGTCCTAGGACTAGTATAATAAAATTATTTGTTAAATGTTAAAATTTTTTTGTAATTAAACCTTCTAAAAGCAATATTTTAAGTTAATTTAAGTTAATTTTTGTTAATTTTAGTTGTAGTAAAGTATCTATTTTGGCACGCAAAATGTTGTATGGATGAAAACAGGCACCCCTTAGTTAAAAGGTTGCCGACCCCTGCACTAGAATCTGTTCTTGAATTCCGCTTTGTACTTCGCCATAGAGATGGGCAATATTATTATATCTGTGACTTTTACCTATGTCTTAGATAGTCACAGGTAACATCTACTACCCAATTCTTCGCAAAGCAGCGACTCTAGTCACTGTTTTAAATACTCACTGCATACACAGATCCGCCCGACCTAAATTTCATAATCGGCGACGGCGCCTATCGTCTCGTTACAGACAACGATCGCAGTCGGCCGACATGATATTGGACTGTCGTGTCGCCGTTAGAAGATAAACGCTGTTAACTCAAATAACTAGTAGAATTTTGTTGTATAAATTTATTTGTAAATAATTGAGTAAATATTTTTATATGTATATTTAGGCAGAAAAATGTTAATAAAAGAACTAACAAAAGAAAAGTACTCTGAAAATGAATAAAATAACGGTAAAGTACAGGTTGGACTTGCGCAATTAGTTTTACGTACATTAATTACTTTTAAAATAAAAAATTTTCGTTACGGAAGTATAATTCAGATCAGTGACTTTACAAAACATATCCCAAATGAGTTTTCAACAAAGTTTTTTTCCGATCATTAGTGAAAACTGATTTTTTTTTTATATATATATATATACCAGTTAAATTATTAAAGGTAATACACTCATGATAAATTTTGTTCAATCTACACCCTGTAGTTCCAGAATCTAGAATTTTTTGATCAATACTTTTCGAGATAAGGTGGGGAGATTAAAAAATAATACAAAGAAAATTGTGCGCAAGTATTATATATTTCATTTGAATTATATATTTCATTTGACACCCCACTCGATGACCTGATAAAAAAAAATGTTTTTCATCTCCGATTTCACCCCCCAAAACTAACCCCTTAAGGTAGTTCACTCGTAAATCCACTTTTCTTAAGAATTTGATGTTAATATAAATATTTTTCATTTAATTAAAAAAAAAAATAAAAAAATTTGACCGATTGCGAAGCGAAATATTCATAATTAAAGTGCACATAATTAACATGTTATGGGCCAATGAAGTATAAAAAAGGCATAATTTCGTGTATATCTTAAGAACATTTCTTATGAATTTTTTAAAAACTAATATTTAGTAAAAAAAAAATTAGAAAAATTTTGAAATAATTTTTTTTTTTTTTATAGATTTATTAAAAATATATAAATACTAGCCGTGCTCGCTGCTCCGCTCGCGTAGACTTGAATCACTACTATCGTCACTGCTTATATATGTTACCTAACGTAATAAAATATCTGCCATTATTTCCACTTATCTCCCATTATTTTTCCTTATCTCTCATTATCTCTACATAATTTCCATTATCTAGGTTTATGTCTGCTCATCTCCCATTATTTCTCCTTGTCTTTCATTATTTCTCCTTATCTCCCATTATCTCATCTTATCTCCCATTATCTAGGCTTATCTCGACTTATCACGCAATATTTCTCCTTATCTCCCATTATTTCTCCTTATCTACCATTATCTCACCATAACTCCCATTATCTAGACTTATCTCTGCTTATCTCCCATTATTTCTCCTTATCTCCCATTATTTATACTTATGTCCCATTATCTCACCTTATTTCCCGTTACCTAGGCTTATATCGAATTATATAGAACATATGTATAAATTTATAAAAACACGTAAATCGGATAAGTGGTTCTCAAGTGATAAGCGCACTAAACGAACAGACAGACAGACAGAGAGACGTTGCATTTTTATATATATTATATTCTTTGCAACATGATATTGTTCCATATTTAATGGTTTAGGCAGTGTATTGCAAGAGTACGCGGTAACGGTAACCTTTTTTCCGCCTTGATTCACTATTATCGTCACTGCTTATTCCTTATGTTACCAAACGCAATAAAATATATCCTATAACTTGGCCAGAGAACATATGTATGTTTTAAAAAAAAGCACGTAACGCACTAACGGACAGACAGACAGATAGACAGGCAGAGAGGCGTTGCATTTTATATATATTATAGATAGATAACCTGGCCAGAGAACATATGTATGTTTTAAAAAAAAGCACGTAAAGCGGATAAATGGTTCTCCAGTGATAAACACACCAACGGACAGACAGACAGACAGACAGAGATACATTGCATTTTATATATATTATAGAAGTAATAAAAATATAACCTGGTCAGAGAACATATGTATGAATTTAAAAAAATCACATAAATCAGATAAGTGGTTCTCGAGGGATAAGCGCACTAACGGGCAGACAGACAGACAGAGAGACGTTGCATTTTATATATATTATAGATATAGATTATTATCATTATTATTATATAACCTGGCCGAAGAATATATGTATGAATTTAAAAAAAGACACGTAAATCGGATAAGTGGTTCTCGCTTGATAAACACACTAATGGACAGACAGACAGACAGAGAGACATTGCATTTTATATATATTATAGATATTCTCTGTTACATAATATTGTTCCATATTTAACGGTTTAGGCTGTGTATTGCAAGGGAACGCGCTAATGGCAAACTTTTTTCCGACTTCATTCACTATTATCATCACTGCTCATTCCTTATGGTACCTATCGTAAAAAAATATAGCCTATAACCTGGCCAGAGAACATATGTATGTTTTAAAAAAAAAAGTACGTAAATTAGATAAGTGGTTCTCCAGTGATAAGTGCACTAACGGACAGACAGGCAGACAGACAGACAGACAGACAGACAGAGAGACGTTGCATTTTATATATATTATAGATTTACAGTTGATATTTGTTTAAAAGAATAACCGCGTAGTGAGGGACAAATATCACAATTTGATAACGCTGTATGTCGTCATATTTTACGCGCCAACTTTCAAACAGCAATTAAAATGGTTTACTTTTAAACAGAAATTCATTTGTAGGTTAAAAATTTATTAAAATTTTGAATTTGTATCTAAATATTTATTTTTTTCTTTAGTATTTAAAAAGATTTATATTTAACAAAAATATGTTTGTAGGTTCAATAATTTTTCAATATTTTAAGTTAATATTATATTTTACATATCAATCCATAACAATATTAAATATATGTTAAAAAAAAGGTTTTATAAATCTTCTCGGTAAAACTAAATAAATAATTAATGATAATAGGGATAAATAAGTAATGTACTATAAACTATTTGTAAACTAATTAATTACTTTATTTACTACTCGCGTATCTTTGGGTACACGTGGTTTGCCATTAACTTTCTACTAAATAATAATTGCACTATTCCTGTAGAACCCAATTTATCATAAGGACTTTTTAGATCTTTCAAAGTTATGTATTCAGATGCAATTCCTTTAATGATAAGATCTGAAATAACACTTTTTAAAGGCATTAAAGATGGCAATATTAGTTTTTTCCATGACGCATTCTTTATACGATACGTAATTTGTACTTAAATCTTCTCTCTTCAAAAACCCATTTGCCAAATTCTCAAGGATTTTAACGTCATATATCGCCTCATGAAATTTTTCGTTTGGTCCTATTTGCAATAAATCATGGTCTAAACTTTCCGAGCTTAAACATTTTTGAGCCTTTTCACCCAGGAAAGTGTTTTTTAAAAAGACTTACTGTGTTCGAAAAACCAGCAATATATTTAAAATCTTCGATTACTGCAAAATTAGTTATACTTTGAATTAAATGGGACGAATCAAAACGTGCACTATGAGCAATAAGTACTCAAGGTTTTTGAGAAAAATTTAAACACTGTTGGAAGGAATACGTCCTTTAGAGTGATTGTTTTGATAGGTTTATCATATCAATACAGGTCGCCATTAATATGTTCTAAGCCAGTAACTTTGAAAACATGGTAATTAATCGGTTGCATAGGCCTAATATAAATATTGAATATCGCATTGGTATAACAATTAAAAATAAACGAAAAAACGTATTCTTAGAGGTTACCAAAGTGTTCTACGTATTTGCTGAACCATCCGCGTTTCGCCGTATCACGGCTCATTAGCTGGGCTAGGTTCAGCAAATACGAGAACACACTTTTAGTCCTTTATCCAAGCAACTAACGGAAAACTATAACAAATAGATGCTTTTACTGCACTCTACCGGCGACTTACTAAGTCCATTCAAGCAGAGCGGCCAGCACGGCTGGCAACTTATTTGCAGAAGCGCACCTTTCTCAAGCTTACTGCTCGAAGGCATAGATGGCGCATTGGTATAACAATTAAAAATAAATGAAAAAATCGTATTCTTAGAAGTTACCAAAGTGTTCTTCGTATTTACTGAACCATCCCAGGACGCGTTTCACCGTATCACGGCTCATCAGCTGGGCTAGGTTCAGCAAATACGAGAACACACTTTTAGTCCTTTATCCAAGCAACTAACGGAAAACTATAACAAATAGATGCTTGACATTGAATGTTTTATCCCGATATTTCGCAGCTATTTGCAAAATATCAGCTGTACCGATGTTTCTAAATCAAAATACACAGTCCTCGCATGTAATCGAAACATTATTCAATATATTAGTTAACGCTTGAGGATTAATAATGTCACCAGTATGATAAACTTCCATCTGTAGTCCACAATTTGATACTGTACCTCTTCATGTTTTTCTTTATTTTTTCTCTCGTGGCTTCTTTATTTCTAACCAATAAAAAGTTTTTTCGTTGCAGAGAAATTAGCTCTTGATTCTCTTTATTTTCTTATTTCATCTTTTCTTCCCATATAAGATCTTGTATGTTTGCCAAGAGGTTCATTGATGAGCTTGCCTTGGCAAATTTTGCCTTTATGTCGTAACTGATTGCATGAAAAGGCATTTTTTTTATTTAAAATTATATTTTTTTTATTTTAAATAAAAGTAATATGGTCTAAAAAGTAAACATACACAGTATATAATAAAAATAACCTATAAAAATGTCATTCTATAGAGCATTCGTTATACACATTGGCAGCGTTGCCACATTTATTTTCATTAAAAGTGTGTGTGTGTCTTCATATAAAAGTTTCCATGTAACCTTTTTGTATTTATTATTGGGCTATACTTTTGGCTCCGATTGTCACGAGTGAACTACCTTAAGTCAAAATTTAACTTTCAAAACTACACGGCTCTGATGAGGCCATCAATTCTTATATTAGTGCCAAATTTCAACTTTCTATGTTAAATAGTTTCGGAGAAAATCGGGTGTGACAGACAGACGGACACCGAAGTGATCTTATAAATGTTCTATACGGAACACTAAAAAAATCAAATAACAGTACACATACATTAAAATATCAGAAATATTGGGTCCTAAAATTAGCTGGCTATGACAGGCGCCGTTGTCGATCGCAGCAGAAGTTTCGGATATCCGGAGATTTCGGACGGAGAAGCTGTGACTTATAAATCACCGTCGCAGGTATACCTCTGACCTAAAAGTCGCTGTTATGCTCATCGCTACTTCGCCACCCTACATTCCTTTACTAAGTTGGGAATGTGGAATCTTTGGCACAATGACACTACTCAGTATATATCACCACTACACCAAACACTTTATTTTTGCCCTCGACGCGCGTTTTGCTAACCATGTTAGCTTCATCAATCATCGCTCCTGATGAAGCTAACAAGGTTAGCGAAACGCGCGTCGAAGGCAAAAATAAAGTGTTTGGTGTAGTGGTTATATATATTGAGTACTACACTCCTTTCTTTGCTACAAGAACATCAAACCCGAAAAATAAATTGTACTTAGGAACCGATCCGAGGAATGCTTGAATTTTGACAAATGTCTTTGAAAACTGTATTTACGTTTCACGCTTTTTAGTGTTCCGTACGGAACACTTATAAGATCACTTCGGTGTCTGTCCGTCTGTCTGTCCGTATGTCCGTCTGTCACACCCGATTTTCTCCGAAACTACTTGTCATAGAAAGTTGAAATTTGGTAGCAATATAGGAATTGATGGCCTCATCAGAGCCATGTAGTTTTGAAAATTAAATTTTGACTTAAGGGGTTAGTTTTGGGGGGTGAAATCGGAAATGAAAAAAAAATTTTTTTACTGGGTAATCGAGTGTGGTGTCAAATGAAAGCTTGTGAAAACACGAGTAAAAAAAATATATATATAATGTAATACTTGCGCTCACTTTTCTTTGTATTATTTTTAAAAAAATCGCGAAAAAACCGCTGTCCACCCACCTTATCTCGGAAAGTACTTATCAAAAAATTTTGAAAAAATTCTGGAATATTCTCCAAGGGGTGTAGATTGAACGAAAATTATCACGAGTGCATTACCTGTAATAATTTATCTGTTATATAAAAAAAACAGAAATTTCAAGGTCATCAATTTTCAGTAAAGATTGGAATAAACTTTGTTGAAAACTTATTTGGGGTGTGTTTTTGTGAAGTCACTGATCATTTTATATCACCGTAACATAAATTTTGACTTAAGGGATTCGTTTTGAGGGGTGAAATCGGAAGTGAAAAAAAAATTTGTTTACTAGGTCATCGAGTGTGGTGTCAAATGAAAGCTTGTGAAAACACGAGTAAAAAATATATATATAATGTAATACTTGCGCACACTTTTCTTCGTATTACTTTTAAAAAATCGTGAAAAATCGCTGTCCCCTACCTTATCTCGAAAAGCACTGATCAAAAAATTTTGAAAAAATCCTGGAATATTCTCCACGGGGTATAGATTGAACGAAAATTATCATTACCTTTAATAATTTATCTGGTATAGAAAAAAACCAATATTTCATGGTCACCAGTTTTCAGTAAAGATTGGAAACAAACTTTGTTGAAAGCTCATTTGGGGTGTGTTTTGTGAAGTCACTAATCATTTTATACCACCCTAACAAAACTTTTTATTTCAAAATCAATCAACGTACGGAACACTAATTGTGCAAGTTCAACTTGCACTTGACCGTTTTTTTTATTTTTCATTATGTAGGTTTACTTTTATACACAATAGTATCACATACATATATTCTTTTAGGTGCTAACAGTACTACTAACAAATTTTAACGAAAATGTGCTACAGTTATTTTTGGAGCAAGAAATTCCAGATTCTATAGAGCAGCTTCTTCTCTTTTCCCAGAATCAAGATTTTAACTTTGAACTATTGAAAATTCGATTTGTATTTTTGTTTTACAATATGCGATTGAAACTTGAAAAGGAAAAACATGCGGCGCATGATTCTGTTACTCTTTATGACATCAATACTATGTTTGATTTAATTTATGCTGAAATGGATAAAAGTAAGTCTTAGCTAAGCAGTCATGTGCAATAATGTTGCACTTTAGCATACTCGTGAAATCGACACGTAAGGTAGTAATGTTACTATTTTGGCTACAGGAATATTCTAGATATGTAGTAATAAGTTATACATTTTAGTTCTTTGTATCTACAGTGATTATATCATTATCAGTTTGAGAGAAGTTGAACAAAAAATATTTAAAAAATGGACCTACCAAAAATATGATATAATAACATCTACTGAAAATATTTTACGAGGGCTACCTTTTAAGTTTTTTCAAAAACCATGAATGACAAAGAATTTTTTTGTTGCAAGTCGTTTTATTGTTTCTCAGAATATTCGCCTTTAAGATTTATACACTTTTACATGCATTCGACCAATTCTCAAAACATTCTTTTCCACTCTGAAGTTGGTACCTCAAAAACATGATTCAACAGCTACCGTCAAACGGGGTGACTTCGGACAGTGGGAGATGACTTTGGACAATCGGAAGTTCGCTACTTCTTATTCATATTTTACCGAATGTAGGCATTTTATCGTCACTGTTTTAATGCAAGCTCATACTTGCCAGTATTCTTTCAACCACGGTGGCGGTGGGTCGCGCTGCAAGCTAAACTTCGCCACGTGATACGCTTTTACTGGAAAACTGAATTTAGTGATTACAAAAATAGTGAAAAAGTAAGTGTTCTGCACAAAACTACTTAAAATCTGCACGATTTTCGACTATTTTGCTTATTATTACAACTATTTAAAAATCATTTGACAACGAAATTAAATTTTTTTCTAGAATAGTTTTTTTTTTATAAAGGCCCGTAACAAAAAAATTGTCTTTTAGGGGGTGACTTTGGACAATGCCACGAAAGTATAGAATGGTGTTACGCGGCCGTAGTTATCATAACTACAATCAAGATTACCTAAAAAAAGCTACAGAAGAAGTAAAAACCGGAAAAAGTCTTTAAGAAAAGCGTCAGAATTCTATGGTGTTCCAAAATCGACCATAAGCAACTGTGTCAATGAAAAACATACAAAAAAAGCAGGAGGTCGAAGTATTCTTAATGTTGTCGAAGAAAATCGTCTAGTTTTGTTAATACAAAGTGCCTGTGAATGGGGATTTTCACTAACTGAGTATGGTAGAGAAATAGTAAAACAATACTTGAATAGGAAAGGTGTTAATATTGAAAAATTCCATGACAATATGCCCGGCCGCGATTGGACAAAATCCTTTCTGTCTCGTCATAAAGAATTAACTGTAAGATTAAGCTAAAACATGAAACGGCTTCGTGCGCAAGTTTCTGTCCAAACTATAACTGAATATTTTACGGAACTAGAAAAAGCATTAGAGAATATTGATGCAGCAAATATTGTTAACTATGACGGGACCAACTTTAGCGATGATACTGGTAAAGCCAAGGTCGTTTGTAAACGCGGTGTAAAACACACTGCGACAGAATTATGGATTCAACAACGACAAGCATAAGTGTGATGTCTGCTTCAGCAAATGGAGAACTTTTACCACCTTTTGTTGTATACAAGGCTAAGCATCGATATCAAGAATGGGAGGAAAATGGTCCTCCTGGACGTGAATATAGTATTAGTAAGTCGGGCTGGTTCGAGGCAGCAACGTTTTACGAGTGGTTTAGTAAATACTATTGCCATATTTTCGAAACAAGGAAGGAACCAAGCTACTGATTGGAGACATCCTTTCCAGCCATTTAACCATAAAAGTATAGAGGAATGTCATAAAAATGATATAAAATTCATTTTGTTGCCACCAAACTCGACACATCTGTGTCAACCCCTTGATGTGTCATTTTTTGGGCCTTTAAAGAAGGGTTGGTGAAAAATATTGACGGAATGGAAATTCCAGAGGAAAGATGCTTTTCAGAAATCAGACTTTCCACAGCTATTGCAAAGAACACCACAGTTCATTCAAGCTAAGTCCGAAGCAAATATTCTTTCTGGATTTCGAAGATGTGGAATAGTTCCGTTCAATCCGCAAGAAGTCATCAAACCTTTACCAAATCATATGAGGAGTGATGAAGCAACAGGTACTACTATGCTTGATCAATCTTTATTGGATTTCTTAAAAGAAAACAGAAACCTTCAGGAAAATAACAAAAAAAGAAAACGAAAGCGGATAAATGTACCACCTGGTCGAGAAATTAGTAAAGAGGATATAAATGCAGCTCTAGTAAGACCTTCAACTTCGGGTTGTCAAAAAACTACAAAGTCTTCTCAGTCTATTGCTTTCGAGAGTGATCCTTCCTGTGATTTGGATTCGGAGTCAATGCCATTAAAAACACTCATACAAAGTCAAAAGAAGGCGAAGACAACAGAAACTGCAAAACTACAAGTTA
This sequence comes from Pachyrhynchus sulphureomaculatus, assembly GCA_019049505.1. Lineage (NCBI taxonomy): Eukaryota > Metazoa > Arthropoda > Insecta > Coleoptera > Curculionidae > Pachyrhynchus > Pachyrhynchus sulphureomaculatus. The sequence continues at coordinate 17,013,298 of CM032455.1, read as the reverse complement.
ACGAATTTGGGATCATTGCTATTCCTGTAAATAACTCCACGAAGAAAAAATATTATGTAGGAAAAATTATAAGTAAACAAGGAAATTATATACATGTGAAGTTTCTAAGAAAGAAGAACACCGAAGAAAGTTTGTGTTTTTGTATTTCCAATCATAGATGATGAAAGCGACATTGTAGCAGAAGACAATTTTCAAAAATATGCAACGCAGAGACCGTTATACGTTTGAAAATTTACCTATGAATATTAATATTGAATAACTACAGTTCTTATTAGACGCATTTGTTATGTATATAAAAATATGTTTTCGAAGTCATCCCAGCGGTGCGGAAACATCAAAACCTGTACGATTTACACATGTGTCCAAAGTCACCCCACCCTACGAGGTCACTTTGGACACTTTTAAAATAAAAAAAAATAAAAATTTCCAATGACGTAAAATAAAATTTGTGTTAGTATTTGGATTCTACGATAATTGAACTACACTTGATAAAAAATATAGTCTGGGTATTATTTTAGTTTGGAAGAAATATGAAGAAAACTCAAAAAACTGTCCGAAGTCACCCCGTTTGACGGTACTTGAAGTGATGAAAATCGCTGTCCACACTTTTTTTTTGATATTCGGGAACAAAAAGATAAATCATCTGAATACGGGCAGTGAGACATTAATTCGATGGTTTTCTCCGTCAAATAAACAATTGTTTGAGGTGCTGTGTGAGAACTGGCATTGTAAGGATGAAGAGTGATGCCGCGTTTTCGGTTGTTGTTCCTGATTTCATCGATGACTTCAGGCAAAGAAATTTTTATAACACGTAGCCTGAAAAGTTCTTGGTCTAGCTACTTAAAACACTTTTTTGTGCAAAATTCGACTGTATTCATCAACATAGTTTCCTTCAAGAGCGATATAATCAGTCCAACGCTTTTCTAACATTTCTATACCTTTCTTGTAGAAGGATTTATTTTTGCCTTCAAAATAGGCCTCAGTTTCGGAGTTTTTCACTGGTGCCAAATCTCTTTCCCGTGAGCATTTTTTTGAGGTCTGTGAATAGATAATAGTCGCGGGGGGCCAAATCTGGAGAATATCGTGGATGAGGAAGCAATTCGAATTTCAATTCATGCAATTTTGCCATTGTAACCATTGACTTGTGACACGGTGCATTGTGTTGATGAAAGAGCACTTTTTTCTTATTCATTTGGGGCCGTTTTTTGCCTTTAAATGCACCAACAACTTTATATAATATTCGCTATTGATGGTTTTTTCCTTCTTAGCATAGTCGATGAAAATTATTCCATGCGCATTCCAAAATACAGAAGCCAAAACCTTCCCAACCGACTGTTGTGTCTTTGGTCCCTTCGGGCGGCTTTCACTGGCTGCTGTCCGCTCAGCTGACTGCCGATTTGATTCCGGTGTGTAGTGGTGGATCCATGTTTCATCCATTGTCACATATCGCGTGAAAAAATCCTTTTTATTACGCTTAAACAGGTCCACACAGCGCTCAGAATTATCAGCACCTTGTTGTTTTTCTTTCACTGTGAGCAAACGCGGTACCCATTTCGAACAGAGCTTTCTCATGGCCAAATGTTCATGGAAAATATCACCAACACGTTCTTTTGATATCTTTGGGGTGTCAGCTATGTCATGCAATTTCACTTTACGGTCATACAAAACAATTTTATGGATTTTTTAAATGTTGTCCGGTGTAACCACCTCATTTGGGCGTCCAGAGCGTTTAGCATCATTTATATCCATACGACAGCGTTTAAATTCAGCTTATAAATAAATGATGAGTGATTTCCCAGGGGCAGAGTCCCCGTAACGCTTATCAAGCCATTGGTTTGCTTGAACGGTATTTAATTAACACACGAAATTCAATTTTTTCCGATGTTATGAAAATACCAAAAGTAGCATCACTAAAACCACTGTAACTTGTAAACTGATCGTCGAGATGTCATGAAATTTTGACACATACCGTTTGAAGGTTGGTACTTCCTAAGGGGTTTTTTGCCAGACCAAAAACATTTCAGCCTACGTGTTATATCATTCAGCATTAACTGTTTTTCGATCCTCTAAAGCAGGGGTGCTCAAACGGTCGATCGCGACTGCTTTTTGAGTCGATCTCGAGAAAAAAATTTCGATATAGAACTATTCACAGATTTTGTTTTAGGTAACTAAAACAAAATGTAATGAATAAACTACTAAAATTTATTCGATCCACAATTAGGCCAAAATAACCTCCTCATCACTTTCTTTTATCGTAATAACCCCCTGCTAGCGGCAAAAGGCGGCTTTATCAAAGGAACGCGCGGTATTTGTCAAAGAAAAGCCGCGTTTTTGATTCCCGTCGATTCGTGTTTGACGGGAACATTTGAGACTTCGTTTGCGCCGATATAAATGTTGCGCCTGCAGGAATAGGAGTCAGTTTGAGTTGTAACTTGAAGGCGATACATCGATACAAAGTTTATTAATAAATAGTCCAAAATGAGTGCGGCGAAGAAAAGTAAAACTTATCATTTTAATAACGACTGGGAAGAGGAATTTTTCTTTTGTATGGTAAAGGATAAGTGCATTTGTCTCATTTGCCGTGCGTCAGTTGCAATACCTAAGCGTGGGAACTTAGAGAGGCGTCATAAAACGGTTCATAAAAACTATGAAAAGGATTTTCCGTCACAGAGTGAATTAAGAAAACGAAAAGTACGTGATTTGATAACTTGTTTGAAAAAAGAACAAACCATGTTCACAAGACCAGCCAAACAATCAAAAGCTGCAACGATCGCGTCATTTAAAATATCTCATATATTGGCGAAACACAACATTTGATGATGGACTGGTTGTGAAGGAAGCATTTATTGAAGCGGGTGAGACTTTATTTGGAGATTTTAGAAATAAAACAGGGATTATGTCTGCTATTAGAGAACTTCAGTTATCTCGTCCGACTGTCACAATGCGTGTTGAAGTCATGGGTCAGGACATGGCAGATAAACTAAAACATGATATCATGGAATGTACATACTTTTCTTTACAGTTCGACGAATCCACCGATATGACAGACACTGCCCAGCTGTGTATTTTTATTCGAATGGTATTCAATGACATGTCGGCTAAGGAAGAGTTTTTGACAATGATTCCTCTGAAAGGAAAGACCCGTGGCGAAGATATATATGACGTTTTCTTCAATTTTGTAACAAACTACAAGCTACCAATATATAAACTAGTGTGCATTACAACCGATGGAGCACCTGCAATGACTGGAAATAAAAACGGTTTTATGGCATTGTGTCGAGTTAATGATGATTTCCCTTCATTTTTCTCCTTCCATTGCATTATACATCAACAAGTTTTGTGTTCAAAAGTTTTAAACATGGAGGAGATTATGGGCATTGTAATAAAAATTGTGAATTCTATCCGTGCACGTAGCTTGCAACGACGGCTCTTTAAATTGCAGCTGGCAGATAGTGAGTCAGCTGAACGCACTGATTTAGTTCTTCACACGGGCGTCAGGTGGTTGAGTCGCGGAAAATTCCTAGAAAGGTTTCAAGAATTATTGCTCGAAATAACAGCTTTTCTGGACGAAAGAGGTGATGACATTCAGATGCTGAAAAACGGAAAATGGCTGACTGATTTGGCATTTTTGACAGACATCACAATGCATTTAAACACCGTTAATTTGGAGCTTCAAGGTAAAGGAAACACTATTATTGAGATGATTAGCGCAATAAACGCATTCAAAAGTAAATTGCAACTTATGATAGATCAACTGAAAAGAAAGGATCTGAAAAATATTCCGTCTTTGAAAGCAAGGATTCTTCAGTTGAATTATGATATTTATGAGGCAGAATTTTCAAATATTTTGGGCCAATTCGAAATACGTTTTTATGATTTCAGTAAATTGGCAAATATCGCATCATTTATGAGTTATCCTTTTTCGTGTAAAAACATTCTGTTCTGTTGAAAATGAGTTAGTGCAAATTATATCAGATATACATCTCAAAGCCACAGCATCTGATACAAAATTCTGGTGTTTTATATCTGAAGATAAATATCCGAATCTAAGGCAAATCGCCCTTCAACTGACGGCAATGTTTGGGTCAACTTACTTGTGCGAGTCTGCATTTTCTGAAATGAAGATAATTAAGTCAAAATATCCCAATCGACTAACTGACGAACATATGTCATCATGCTTGCGATTAGCACTCGGTAATTACGTACCATCTTATGAAAAGTATGCTGAGGATATGCAGTGCCACGCTTCAACATCCAAAGTCACTCTTCAGTTAAGTTTAGACACTAGAACTCGTTTGTTTTGTATGAACCAATAAACTCGCAATTTTCAATAATTATGAGTTTTTTCATTGACATTTTAGAGCAGACCTACACTTACCTTGACTAAAAAAAATGCATATTGTGCGGAAAACTAATATCTATGCCACGATACACCCTACCTAGACGACAATCCTGCATCACACTTACTTGCAGCCTCTCAGAGTCGATCGATCGTAGTCTAACAATATTGAGGTAGATCGCCAGCAGTTCAAGTTTGAGCACCCCTGCTCTAAAGCAATAGTTGCAACATGTCCAATATAACCAAACAAACAAGCGATCATTTTCTTGAAAGTGCTTTGCAAACGAGATTCGGTTCTTCTTGGAACACCCAAAGAGTTAATTGTTGCTTAGCTTCCGGCTCGTACGAATATATACGTGTTTCGTCTCCTGTTACGATGTTGTATGCGAATTTTACATGTTCTCGGTCGAATTTTTTTTTTAAGATTTCCTCACACCAGTTGACACGAGCCGGTTTTTGAGTTTCGGTCAAATTATGCGGAATCCAACGGAAGCAGATCTTTTTGACAGCTAAATGTTCATGCAAAACTGAATGTACTGCAGTCTTCGATATGCCTAAGGATGCCTCTATCTCACGGTTAGTCACATGCCGATCTTCTACTGCGCAAAATCTGTTATGCTACAAAACATGGCATACCGGTGTCATTCTTGATTGGAAGGCGCATTATTTATTTATTTATTTATTTATTATCAACGGTAACACCATTTCTACAAAAAACATCCACAATATGCAAGAGAAAAAAACAATGTGAATGAACAATATAATTAAGCTAAATCTAAAACTAATAGGTCAGAATACAGGGTATTACAATCCAAATTAATCATTTTAAAGGTAAACAGTACTTGACATATAATACCAATGGGGAACTACCCGAAAATTAAAGAAATTCTATAGCGAGGTCAGTTGCTTGACCATATTTTTGAATCGGTGTACTGGGCCATCAATTGGCAAATTATATTTATCAAAATTACGCTGCATTCTACAGATTGGACTATGCAAGCCATAGTTTCTGGTGATATTAGCTGGGTAAAGTAACGACCTGGCGCGGGTACGATGTACGGTATGAAAAGATAATTTACTAAGTAAGTACGTACAGTCAATATGCCCATTTAGTAGCTTAAATAAGAAATGTAGTTGAGCTTGCATTCGTCTGTCCTGAAGACTGCACATATTTAACAATCTTTGTACCAGGTCATAGTTGATATGTCCCTCAGTTAAAGGAATTTTCAGTCTAAAAGAACAGATACGTAAGAATTTTTTTTGGACACTCTCCAACTGATTAATATGGACATTATAAAAAGGAGACCACACCGGGCTTGTATACTCCAAAATCGGCCGAACGTACGAGCAATACAATAAGTTAAACACATTACATGAAAAATCGGCACTAAATCTATCAATAAAACCCAAATACCTACCGGCTCGCAGCACCACACTCATTTGATGGCCGATGAAAGATAAAGAACAATCAACCATCACACCAAGATTCCTAACCTCATGTACCCGTTTTAAAATAGTTGTATTTATACTATTGTCAAACTGCACAGGACTTTTTGATCTGGAAAATGATATACAGGAGCATTTATCAGTATTCAGACTTAAGCCGTTTGAAGTTGCCCGTTGGAAAAATATTTCAACATACGCTTACAAAACAAGACTGTCCACAGGACTAGAAATAATTTTGAATAATTTCAGATCATCGGCAAACATGAGAAAGGAAGTATTGGTCAGGAAATCCCTCAAGTCATTTACAAATAAGAGAAACAAAAGGGGGCCGCAGTGAGAGCCCTGGGGTACACCCGAGGGCACTATACTTAGGTTAGAGATATAATTATTTATTCTTACACTTTGCTGACGGCCATTAAATAACCGGTCAAGTGCAAGTTGAACTTGCGCAATTAGTGTTCCGTACGTTGATTGCTTTTAAAATAAAAAAATGTTGTAACGGAAGTATAAAATGATCAGTGACTTCACAAAACACACCCCAAATGAGTTTTCAACAAAGTTTATTAACAATCTTTACTGAAAATTGATTACCTTGAAATTTTTGTTTTTTTTATATACCAGATAAATTATTACAAGTAATGCACTCGTGATAATTTTTGTTCAATCTACACCCCGTGGAGAATATTCCAGAATTTTTTCAAAATTTTTTGATAAGTACTTTTCGAGATAAGGCGGGTGGACAGCGATTTTTCGCGATTTTTTAAAAATAATACAAAGAAAAGTGCGCGCAAGTATTACATTATATATATATTTTTTACTCGTGTTTTCACAAGCTTTCATTTGACACATTTGACTCGATTACCTAGTAAAAAAAAAATTTTTTTCACTTCCGATTTCACTCCCCAAAACTAACCCCTTAAGTCAAAATTTAACTTTCACAACTACATGGCTCTGATGAGGCCATCAATTCCTATATTATTGCCAAATTTCAACTTTCTATGACAAATAGTTTCGGAGAAAAAAATCGGGTGTGACAGACGGACAGACGGACAGAAGGACAGACGGACAGAAGGACAGACGGACAGACGGACAGACACCGAAGTGATCTTATAAGTGTTCCATATGGAACACTAAAAACTCTCCAGCCAACGAAGAATGTGAATGCCGAACCCAAGCGACCTAAGTTTGCTCAACAATAACCGATGGTTCACTTTGTCGAACGCCCTGGAGAAGTCAGTATATATGGTATCAACCTGACAGCCCCTCTCAAATGCGCCCAACAGGTAATCCTCATATGTCAGAAGATTAGATACACAGGAGCGAGAACGCTGAAAGCCATACTGTTCATCCATGATCACCCGCCTACAGTGCCAAGAAAGACAAGAAGTGACCAATGAGTCAAAAAGCTTTGGTATGGTCCACTGTATGCAGATACCTCTATAATTAGTCACGTCGCTACGATCACCAGATTTAAAAATTGGGGTTATATAGGAAGTTTTCCAATAATCAGGAAATACTTCCGAATCCAATGAGAGATTGAACAGGAAGTGAAGTGGTTTGCTTAAGGTGCACACACATTTCTTTAATAATAGAGGCGGGACACCATCAGGCCCACTTGAGGTTTTAGGCCTGAGCGACATCAGTTCATTAAAAACGTCAATCAAACTAATAATCACGTTATTTAATGTTGTCAATTCAGTAAGGCTCGAGTAGTAGTCTGGTATTTCCAAAGGGGCATCCTCATACACACTCGAGAAATATTCAGCAAACAAATTGACCGTAAGATCACCACTACTGCTCGTCCTACCCCCTAAATGCATGGAGTTAGGATGCCCATTCGATCTTTTGCAGTTATTAACATATTTCCAAAATTCAGACGGACTTCTGTTGAGATTGAATTCTATTCTATTTATGTAATCCTGATAACATGAGTGCTCAAGAGTTTTACACTCTTCCCTGAGTTGTGAGAATAACTCATAATCGGCAAATAGCATAGTTTGCTTGTAATGCCTATGGGCTATTATTTTTTTAACAATAAGGCGTTTTAAACGAGGAGAAAACCATACTGGAAAATTCGAACTTTTAAACATCTTGATAGGCACAAACATCAACATACCTTGATATAAAAACATTATAAAATTGATTAATTGCCGCATTTATATCTTTATTATCGAGAAGAGTATTCCAATCAATTGAGGCAAAAAATTCATTCATAGACAAAAATTAGCAGTCGTAAAATCAAAGTATTCAACATCAAACCTTAGAGCATCGCTCACAGTGCGCAGAGGTACATCACAGGTCTAAGCAATATGGTGATTCACGTTATTGTTGTTTGGAATGTGTATGGTTTGAAACAGATTAAGAAGACCAAAACAGTTACTCACGATATTTGCTGCCGAAGCCGATGGGCACACCGCACTAACAGCATTTTCACTGTTATCCCAAGTGACATCCGGCAAGTTGTAATCTCCAAAGAGAAGAAGAAGACAGTGGTTGTGGGAATATATTGGTATCCATATATACGGTTTCAGCTAGCAAGCGACTCTGCTGTTTTGCTGCTTTTGATTTCCTATGCAGGACACTAAACTTGCGTCCTTCACGTTGCGTGCACCGTTTGCATACGACAGCCTAAACGTTACTTTAGTATTAGGTAAATCGAGTGTACAGTGGTTAACGAATTTTTTCTTTACTAACTTTTTAAATATAAAATCTCTCTATTTTTTTTAAGATCATGTAAGGTGTGTCGTGAAAATTTGTGAGTATGCTCATAACCTCTACGGCACATTAGCGCATAATATACCATTATGCATTAGAAAAGGAGAACTAATAGAATTTCAAACTCAAATGATGATATTTCAGTTTTTGCCAATAGGGGTAAGTAGTAGTGGTAAGTTCAAATTCGATTACACAGGCCAACGATGAAAAAACTTTTTAATACTCTTACCTGATTCCTATGTTTTTTGATGTGCTGAGTCCGAAAATAATAATAAAAAAGTCGTATCACTCACCAATTTTTCACATTTTAATATTCAAAATAGAAAAAGTTTATTTTTTGTCATTCGAATGTTATTAGGCTGGCAATAAAATCAGAATTTTATAAGGTTGGCAGTAAAATCAAATGTTATTAGGTTGGCAGTTCCGATAAATGGCACCGCTCTTTGTTTTCTTCCAGTTAATATAAACTCGCATTGCAGTGTTTAACCCATGTGCTTTAATTCACACTTAAAGTATGGCTAATCGTGGTTGTAAAAATTCTCCCAACACTTTTTGTTATATATGTGGAGTTTGTAGTTAAAAAACATCAAAGAAACATTAGTGACTTTGTATAAAATGTATACTTTGCATGTTTTGGTGTAGAAATCAGTAATCAGGAAAAATGTTGTGCTCCTCACAAAGCATATTATGTTTGTGTCTAGGATCTTAGGAAATGGTATAAGAAAGAAAAGAAAGCTTTTAGATTTGCAGTACCCATGGTATGGAAAGAGCAAGAAAATCATCCCATTGATTGTTATTTTTGTAACGTTGATGTTTCTGGATATAACTCCAAAAATAAGAAAGTAATTGTCTATCCTAACTTTACGTCAGCTAATCGGCCGGTAGGATATGGACCAGGACTTCCTGTCCCTGAGCCACCTCAGTCTATTGATGACATTTTACAGTCCAGTTCAAAATTTAATGAAAGTCGATCGGATGATGATGAGTTTCAATGTTCTCTAGAAAATTTAAAACCACAGTGGTTTACACAAGCTGAGTTAAATAATTTAGGGAGAGATTTGGGTTTGACTAAGGATAAAGCAGAATTGCTTGGTTCTAGGCTGAAAGAAAAACATTTATTGGAATCTGGAACATCTATTTACCATTATAGAACAAGAGACCAACAGTTTGCTCAGTTCTTCAAGCAGGAAGAGGATTTGGTTTACTGCCATGATATTGGGAGTCTAATGAACGAATTTGGCATTGAGTACAAGAAGGACCATTAAATTATTAAAAAAGAGGACAGAGTACCAGCTAAAAATAAGAGAACTATTACAAGGGATTAAAGATAATACAATCATCGAAACAATAGATGCAAAAGTTGAAGAACTAACATCCATAATTAAAGCAGCCTCCGCTGCAGTAGCCACAAAAACTGGAAAACAAGAGGACAAAATAAGCGACAACACGAAACAACTCACGAAAAGAAGAAGAAATATGAACAGAGATGAGCACTAAACGGAGCTTAACAAGTTAATGAGAAAAGAGATCAGATATAAGAACGCACAATCATAAAGTAATTTTAGAAACCATTGTAGGAAAAAAAAAAAATAAAGGCCCGAAAATAATACGCAAGAAACTGAATAACGGAAGAAAAGAGATTATTAAATTGCAAAATAGTGAGGGACAAGTAATAACTAATAGGGATAAAGTAAACTCAGAAATAGACATCTACTATAATAAACTCTACAGTCCAAAACAACACCCAATGAAGAACAAAGAAAACAGACTGAAAAGAAAATACAATACAGGTTCGGAAGAACTTCCAGAAGTTACTGTAGAGGAGGTCAATAATGCACTGAAGGACCGGCAAACCCTGATGGTATTTTATCGGAAATGCTATTGGAGGCCGGAGAGGACTTAAAACAAGAATTGGTCAAACTTTTCAACATGTGTCTAGAAAATGGCAATATATCAACGTTGTGACATACATTAGAAGTAATACTTCTACACAAAAAGAGAGATCTCAGAAAGTTAGACAATTACCGCCCGATTAGCTTACTATCTCATATTTATAAATTTTTGACCAAAATCATCTTTTAAGAATGATGCTGTTTCGTTCCTGTTTAATGTTAATAAACACTTTTGCTCTTACAATGCGATAAACATTCCCAACTGAACATCTATTTAGGACACTTACGTCTTGGATAATGTCTTTGCTGTGGTTGATTATGAAATCTACTGCATTTTTTATTTTACCATCTGGGCTAGACCATGTTCATTTTCTGTTTTGTTTATTACATATAAACTATTTTGATGTAGAAAATCTATTAGTGTCCTCCCTCTTTCATTTTGGTCTCCTAGCCTATGATGACCTATTGCAGTTTCCTTTTCGTCCTCTCTGCTTCCAATTTTGGCACTGAAGTCATCGATTAATATCGTAAAATGCCTTTGCTTCCAATTTTGGCACTGAAGTCGTCGATCAATATCGTAAAATGCCTTTTTTCCGTCTTGCAGAAGAGTGGAAACTTCTTCGTAGTGTGTTTTCTATTTCATCCTCTGAGTGGGTGCTCGTTGGTGCATAGACCTGAACAATTTTTAAAGAGTATCTCTGATTTAGTTAGATGATTAAATATATTACTCTCGGACTAACACTCTTGATTTCAATAATTTGGTCAACATGTTCCTTATTTACCAATCAAAGTTTCTTCACCGGCACAGACATCTTCCGGAGTTCAATATGATTTGGTCCTCTCCAGTTCTACAGACTTCGCTTACACCTATTATATCCCATTTAATGTTTGTAAGTTCCTCTTCCAATTGTATTAGCTTTTCATTTGTTGACAGAGCTCTTATATGTTGCTATATAAAGTGGCTGTAATATGAGATTGTCATACCTTTTATTTTTGGTAGTAAAAATAGAACATAGACATTTTAGTAATAAGCGAGACGAAGAAAAACGGAAGTGGAATAGAAGAAACAGATGAAGTGATGCATTGTTGGAGTGCAGTAAAGAAGGAAGAAAGAGCAAAGGCCGGAGTTGGAATATTAGTAAAAAAGAAGTGGAAAAGGAAAATAACATCTTGGGAACCCATCAATGAAAGGATCATAAAACGAAATATAACAATGCTAGGAAAAGACATGGTAATATTAGGAGTATACGGCCCAACAGAAGACAGCACTATAAGAGAAAAAGATAATTTCATGGAAACACTAGAAACAGAAACACAAAAAGTAAAGAAAAACCAAGAATTAATAATAATGGGAGATCTGAATGGGAGAAGAGGAAGAAAAACAATGGACAATACCGTAGGATCATTCGGAGAAGACATCACTAACGACAACGGAGAGAGACTAATAGAGCTTTGTGAACTAAACGGCCTCAAAATAACAGACGGATTCTACAAACACAAAGACATCCACAAATATACTTGGATGCAAGAAACACGAAACTTCAATCAATAATAGACTACATTATAATTAAAAACGATACCACTATCAAAATAAAAGACGTAAGAGTAACGAGAGGGGCAGAATGTGGAACAGACCATAGACTATTAGTAGCAAATATAAAAGTACCGTGGTACAAGACAATAAAACAAACAGGAACAATAGATAAAGAAAACAGAAATACTAATGAGATAACAGAAAAAGCAGACAAAGAAATAAAATACAAAATACACTTACTGCAAGACGAAACGATAAGAGACCTATATAGACGAGGATTAGATCAAAAATTAAATGAATTTCACTACGACAATCTCTAAAAGATGTATGACCCCATAAAAGAATGCATCAAACAGGCGGCCCTAGAAGCATTAGGTAAAGAATACAACGAGAATAAGAAACATAAAATTAGAATCTGTGAAAAAACCAAAGAATCTATAAAGGAAAAAAAAAGACTATACAAAAAAATG
>CM032455.1:16993402-16995902 GCA_019049505.1 Pachyrhynchus sulphureomaculatus | reverse complement strand
TAGAAAGAAATCCGTCGACTGCCACTCGTAAAGAACGCTCTCTGGTTGGTTGCCGAAATAGGTTAAATGTGATATTTCTGTCCTTAAAACATGGGTATATTTCTGAGATCAAAAAAATATCAACATAGCTTACAAGACTAACAATACTATAGGGAAATATCTTAAAAACTACAAACCACAAATCAATAAAAAAATCAGGGGTTTATCAATTAACATGTGGGTCATGTCCTAAAACATACATGGGATAAACTGGACGTACATTTATACAAAGAATTGCAGAACACGAAAAAAGTTTCATCCATAGAAAATCTAATTTAACATATGCTAATCATCTTTTAACAGAAAATCACACATTTAACAAGAATTTCAAAATTTTACACACCCAACAAAAAGGTTTAAAACTAAACCTTTTAGAGGCAATGCAAATGAATCGATTGAGGTCTACAGGTACTTTACTCAACGACCAGGTAGATTTAAGCAATTCACCAATATTGAATTTATTCTCCTAATTCCAAATTTGTGTGGGTTTTCCAATACTATCAATGTAATTTAATTAGGTGTAAAATTATAATTAAGAAATTATATAAAATTGTGAACATTAAACCTAACAAAACGCGTCTTTTATTATTTATTAACAAATTTTAGAAAAAATAGTGTCATTTTACTTATTTTCATAGAGCCATGAAGATAATTTTATACGATGTACGAGTATGTCACCTCGAGACATATTTTAACTTCATGGTGATTCTTTGTCTTTTTAAGTGTTTAAATGGAGAAATAAACTTAAGAAAAAGTCAGATCTTATGGAGGACGTGACCTTTAGTTTGCAGTTTTTGACAGGAACCAAAAAACATTTTACCAGAGAACGGGCTGCAATAACCTTCACTCTTCTGGTACATGTTACTAATGATATTATTAATGCAGTAAGGAGAATTGATTGGACACCAAGGTAAATTTTATCACAGTACACGCAGTAAATAGAGGGTAGTATTTTTCATTGGTATGTATATTACATGTAATAAACATCAGGTTGTTCAGGTTTCCAAACTTCTTAATATGTGTACCTCTTTCTAGGAACTAGTTTTTAACGTGGAATCCTTAGGCTATTTTGAAGTCAAATGGTTGCTCCTCGGTTATCTCCAGGCGAGCATTCATACAGACGCAACTTTGTTTTGAATTTGTAGATATTGCGTTAGGTTCAGCGATCATTTCAGGAATCATAATGACGAAAAAAATTCCTGTTAGAGAATTTGTCAGTCATTTCATTTTAAAATAAAGTGTAAGATATATTGGGTGTGTGAATTAATTTTGAGGGTTTTTTCGGTAAAAAAATTGCTTTATCGTAAAAAAATTATTACAAATTGATTATTTAAGTTATTGTCCATCGCTAGCGACTAATTTTTTTTCCATCTTTGTGGCAGCGTTTGAATACTACGTTGAAACACTGACTCATATTTTGAGGCTATCCACGAATCGACCCATTTTTTGGTATTTTTATAAGAATGGAAGCGCTGTTCAGACCGGCCGTGTGTCATCAATCGGAACAAGTGATAATCAGAAGGAGCACTGTCTGGTGAGTACGGCGGATGAGGTAGGACATCCTATCCGAGCCCTTTTGGTGTTTCCTTGATTGGTTTTGCAACATGTATCCGAGCGTTGCCATGTTGAAAAATCATTTTGTCGTGTCTGTTGGCATATTGCGGTCGTTTCTCCTTCAACGCTTGGCTCAATTGCATCAGTTGTTGTCGATAACATTTCCCAGTAATAGTTTCGTTGGGTTGGAGCAGCTCATGATACACTACATCCAACTGATCCCACCAGATACACAATATAAGCTTGGAGCCATGAATAGTCGGTTTTGGCGAGGATGTTGATGGTTAATCGGGCTTCACCCATGATTTTTTGCACTTTGAATTATCGTAGCGTATCCATTTTTCATGATCAGCTACGATACGATGCAAAAAATCGTTCCAATTGTGCCGTCGAAGCAGTTGCTCAGAGCTGAAAAATCGCTTTTCAACGTCCCTAGGTTTCAATTAGTACGGCACCCAATTTCCTTACTCTTGAATCATTCTATAATCAACTTCTCTCCCATCGAGTAATACCTCCAAAAGAGGTTTCGAAAGTATATGCTACAAGCCGATACCGATTAGTGACCAACTGTTTACCATTGATTCAGAGAAAAATAGCATTATTTTTTTGTCACATAATAAGGTGGGATGGCATGGAAAAGTTGCAGTTCCAGGGGATAGTCGACGGTAGAAGAAAAAGAGGTAGATCTCCTAACAGATGCATCGATCAGATCATGTCTACAATGCTTTTAGATGATGAGAAGAGAGGAGGGCTGTTGTAAATTCTGTGTAACAACGCAATAGAGGTCATGATGCTCGGAGCCGAGCAACGATGCGAGAAAGAGAGATGGAGAGAGAGAGAGAGAATGCCTCCAATTCTTCATCTTTAAACTTTTTTGGCCGACTTGGATGTTCTTTGTCTTCCGTGT
>CM032455.1:16736203-16993302 GCA_019049505.1 Pachyrhynchus sulphureomaculatus | reverse complement strand
GAGTTTATCATAAAAATTGAACCTCAGACACCGACATCAGTTTTCGTCTGAGGATAAAGGGGTTTACCTTTAAGAGTGTCCAATTTGGACCACCCTGTACATAACAGACTCGTAGGGGAGAGGGTATCGCCTTACTCATCAAAAACAATTTAAACCATATATTAGATGTTAGATCATAACAATTCTATAATTGAAAATATAGGTATAAAACTTAATAATGGCATAATATTCATAGGCGCAGTCTAAGTCTCCAATCAGGCTAAATCTTTTGAATAGAATCCAATAAATCCCGCGTATGTTTGGGTGCAGAGCGCAGAGTCCCAAAAATGGGAGCAGTATTTGATTATTGGTCGAATTTGAGTTTTGTAAAGAATTAACAGTTGTTGTGGAATGTAAAGCTTTCAAGTTCGAAATAATACTCCTAGCTTCTGAGAAGCGGTTTTTGCTATGCATGCAACATGTGTATACCAAGACATACTTGCTCCCAAACTAATGCTTAACAATTGGGTGATGATGTTAGAGGTATGAACGTTAACTTTTTTAGAAAAAAGGGCCACCAAGACTTTTGTAACGTTAAATTCTACTTGGTTTGCAATCACCTTACGATAGAATTTCTTCCTTATCTTTGTTAAGTTGAATGACTTCCTGGTTTCTGCGGATATTTGCACGAGTAGCCGATGTTCTTCTTCTTCTTCTTCTGTCTTATTAGTTGGTTGCACTACTGCTTATTTTTCTTTATCCCTGATCTATAAATCATCGCTCCATCTTTTTCTTAGACGTTCCATTCATCTTTTTCCTTTCTTCGACATGTCTCTTGTTATCTGTACTATCCTGTTGTTTGCTATTCTGGCTGATATTTTCTGTATTACGTCTTTACTTCTTTCTCTATCCCTCAGTGCCTTGTTTGTATACTTCAGTTGATTCCAGCATCCTCTGTGCTATATTTGTATCGGGTCTTGTTTCAGATGTGTAAGTCATTACTGGTCGTATCACGCTCTTATATATTCTTGTTTTAGTCTCAACGGAGAGGAAGTTATTTCTAAATATGGTATCATTGAGGCATTCCGCTATCCTATTAGTCTTGTTGACTTGATGTCTTATTTCTTTCTCGATCTTTCTGTTACTAGATATTTTGATGCCCAGGTAATCGACCTCCATCACCTGTTCTATTGGTTTATCTTTCACCACCAAGTTGCACCCGATCGGCTCATTTGCTGTTACTATCGGTTTTTTCAGTTGAGATTGACATATTATATTGTTTTGCTGCTATGTAGAATTCGTATAGCAGCCTTTGCAGATCGTTCTCGGTCTCAGCCATTATTACCGCGTAATCTGCATAACATATAATTTTAAATTCTCTGTTACCCATTCTATATCCCTCCTTTTTTTTGACCTGCCTGATTCCAGATTTATAGTTGATTGGTTCTCTCATTTCTACTGCTAATCTTAAGACTACTTTATTGTCTTCTATAATATATATATATATATATATATATATATATATATATATATATATATATATATATATATATATATATATATATATTTATATAAACTCCTGGACAAAATTAACGCAGCAATCTGAAAATGAATTTATCTTTTTCTTATGTCAGTTTTAAAGTTTATCGAGTATTTGAATAGTAGGCTATGCATATTTTGTTTCGTTGTTCATGACAGAAATCAAAACAATTCGTTTAGATTTACAGTTTTAAGGAATTTTTTAGAAGATAAACAATTTTCTGTAATAATGCGATAGATTTTCTTTAAAAGTAAGCTTATAAATTGTCCCCTTTTTCAAAGTAATACGTTTTTTGTGGTAGACTGTTTTATTTTTGACCCCGAAGAATTAGAAAAATGAATCGAACAAGGAATTTAACTGAACACGAGGTAGTGCGAGCCTCAGTTTTATTGGACGAGGGATATTGTCAGAGTTATGTTGCCAATTTGTTAGGCCAACATCGTTCCACAATAAGTCGTATGGTAAGACGCTTGAATGAAGTAGGAACTTATTCTAGAGGGCAAGGGCGAAAACGATGCACTAGCGACCTAGATGAACGTTTTATAAGACAATATGCTTTAAGGAACAGGACCGTCACTAGTTCTATAATAAGAAACGAACTCGAAGCTGTTCGCAATGTCACAATTTCTCTAAAACAGTTAGAAGACGGTTAAATGAAGCTATATTAAAGAGTAGGAGACCAGCCTCTGCGCCCTTGCTTACTAGAGAGAACAGAGTTACCAGGTTACGTTTTGCTTGAAATCACGAAAACTGGTCTGTGGATGACTGGAAACAAGTTTTCTTCACAGATGAAACTAGGGTTAGTCTAAAACATCCAGATGGTCGTGAGCGAGTATGGCGAAGACCAGGAGAGAGGTTTGCTCCTTGCAATATCTCTGCAAGGATTCCATTCGGCGGTGGCTCTGTTATGTTCTGGGGTGGCATCTGCTTTGATGCCCGCACAGAGTTAGTTCCTGTCCGTACGAGATCCATGAATGCTGACTACTATCTTGAGAATATTGTAATAGAATATGTGATGCCTTTCGGTCATTTTGTGGGGCCCAATTTCCTGTTTATGCAAGACAACGCTCAACCTCACGTGGCTAGGGAGATACTAGATTATCTTACTCAAGTTGATATACCGATTATGCAATGGCCACCAAAAAGCCCGGATCTGAATCCGATAGAACATGTATGGGATCACCTTAAGAAAAATTTGAAACGTCATATACCTGCACCTAGAAACCTGAGGCAACTTGGAAATGCAGTTATCACAGAATGGGAGCAAATTCCTCAAGATTTTATCTAAAATTTAATTAGAAGCATGCCTAGGCGCATAAACGCTGTCATCCGAAGTAGAGGAGGCAACACACGCTACTAGTGTCCCAGTTACACCATTAATTTTGCTACTAGTGTCCCAGTTTATTTTTTTCATTATTACATAATTTCAACGATTTTGTTATTAGGTCTTAAGAATAATTTTAATTCGAATCTTATAGAGAAATTTGGTAGCTAATTCACTTTTAAAGTATCCGAATTTTTTCTAATTTTTAGTGTAACCAATGTTCATAAAAATTATTAAAATTAATTCATTATAAAGATTTGTATGATTTAATATATTGTTGCGGTAATTTTGTCCAGGAGTGTATGAAAATTTGCCTGCTGTAGTGCGCCGCCGGCAATATTACGTTCAAAGCAGTACGAAATGTTTAAAAAAAGTCGGACAATTTTCTTTCCTTTTTAGTTACAGTTGAAAGTATACTTGATATTAGAAAATTATTAAAAAACTTAAAGAAATCTTCCCTTCTTTTGTAATTTTGCTCTTAAAAAAGTGTTCATGATAGACGTATTTTTTTGCTTATTTTTAATCAAGCAACTAAAACTTGAAATAAAAAAAATATATTTTAAAGATGGAAAATGAAAGATAAAAGTCTAAGCTTTAAGTATAATGTATTTATATTTCATTTAAACATCCAGGTGTTAAGAAAACAGTTACTGAAAACACAAAAATTCTAAATTACTCAAAGAAATTAAATGAATTACGTACTCTCTGGCCGTCATATTGAATCCACCATTTTAAATTTTTTAAATCTGTCATCGAATTCTTAATCAGCACCCCGAGAAACCCTTTAATAGCCAACTTGAAAATATTTAACGGTATACGTTTATTTAATCATAAATGAAGTTGGAAGCATGATTCCCACTACAACTGATGGGTTAAACCAGCTATTTTATTTTAAATAATTTTTTATTACGGTATAATTAAAAAAAAAACTGGTCAAGTGCAAGTTGAACTTTCACATTTAGTGTTGCGTACGTTGACTGTTTTTAAAATAAAAAATATTATTATGGTGGTATAAAATGATCGGTGACTTCACAAAACACACCCCAAATGAGTTTTCAACAAAGTTTGTTTCCAATATTTACTGAAAATTGATGACCTTGAAATTTTTGTTTTTTTTCCTATACCAGATAAATTATTAAACGTAATGCACTCGTGATAATTTTCATTCAATCTACACCCCGTGGATCAGAATTTTTTCATAATTTTTTGATCAGTACTTTTCGAGATAAGTTGGGGGGACAGCGATTTTTCGCGATTTTTAAAAATAATACAAAGAAAGGTGTGCGCAAGTATTACATTATATATATATATATTTTTTACTCGTGTTTTCACAAGCTTTCATTTGACAACACACTCGATGACCTACTAAAAAAATTTTTTTTTTCAGTTCCGATTTCACTCCCCAAAACTAACCCCTTAAGTCAAATTTGACTTTCAAAACTACACAGCTTTGATGAGGCCATCAATTCCTATATTATTACCAAATTTTAACTTTCTATGACAAATAGTTTTCGGAGAAAATCGGGTGTGACAGACAGACAGACAGGCACCGAAGTGATCTTATAAGTGTTCCGTACGGAACACTAATAATCGTTTTTTTGTTTTTTCACGTGGTGCTATTAGTTTTTCGATATCTCTTTTATTTTTCGATATATTTGCCAAAAACCGGATTTTTTCATTTTATTTTCGATTTTGTCGGCTTAGCTTACGTTTAGAGTAGCAAATTTTTTTTATCGTATTCTACGTCCAAAAAACTACCTGTATGTCAAAATGCAGGATGTCGACATTTAATGAGAGCTCAGTTTATTTTTTTCATTATTACATAATTTCAACGATTTTGTTATTAGATCTTAAGAATAATTTTAATTCGAATCTTATAGAGAAATTTGGTAGCACTTTTAAAGTATCCGAATAAGTTTTTTCTAACTTTTAGTGTAACCAATGTTTATAAAAAAATTATTAAAATTAATTCATTATAGAGATTTGTATGATTTAATATATTGTTGCGTTAATTTGGTCCAGGAGTGTATGTTTATATATATATATATATATATATATATATATATATATATATATATATATATATATAATGCAACCTCTCTCTGTCTGTCTATCTGTCTGTCTATCTGCCTGTCTATCTGTCTGTCTATCTGTCTGTCTATCTGTCTGTCTGTCTGCCCGTTAGTGCGCTTATCACTGGAGAACCACTTATCCAATTTACGTGCTTTTTTTTTTAACACATACATATGTTCTCTGGCCAGTTTATAGGCTATATTTTATTACGTTAGGTAACATAAGGAATAAGCAGTGACGATAATAGTCATTTAAGTCGGAAAAAAGTTTGCGGCTAGCGTGTTCTCTTGCAATACACTGCCTAAACCATTAAATATGGAACAATATCATGCAGCAATGAATGCTATGCTATAAAATGCAGCGTCTTTCTGTCTGTCTGTCTGTCCGTTAGTGCGCTTATCACTCGAGAACCATTTTTCCGAAATATGTGTTTTTTTTTAATTCATTCATTTGTTCTCTGGCTAGGTTATCTAAAATGTTCTATAATATATATAAATTACAACGTCTCTCTGTCTGTCTGTGTGTTCTTTAGTGCGCTTATCACTAGAGAAACACTTATCCGATTTACGTGTTTTTTTTTTTCAAACATACACTTGTTCTCTGGTCAGGTTATCTATAATATATATATATATATATATATATATATATATATATATATATATATATATATATATAAATCTATAATATAGATTTTTTTTTTTTAACATATATATGTTATGTTCTCTGGCCAGGTTATAGGATACATTTTATTAGGTTAGGTAACATAAGGAATAAGCAGTGACGATAATAGTGAATCAAGTTGGAAAAAAGTTTGTCTCTAGCGCGTTCTCTTGCAATACACTGCCTAAACCATTAAATATGGAACAATATCATGTAGCAAAAAACATAATATGTATGTATATATATATATATATATATATATATATATATATATGTATATATATAATGTAACGACTCTCTGTCTGTTTGCCTCTTTGTCCATTAGTGCGCTTATCACTCGAGAACCATTTATTCGATTTACGAGTTTTTTTTAATTCATACATTTGTTCTCTGGCCAGGTTATCTATAATCTTTAAACCACAAATCAGCAGCCAGTGATACTACTTGGCTTGTATAATACTAACTCTTTATTATGATTATATAAGCAACTGGAGCTTCTTTTTTGCAACGACTTTTTCGACTTGGCCAGGGCTTTGTTACTGAACTATGAAGCTTAAAGTAATGTTGTAAATCTCCACGATACTTTTTCTATATCTCTTGTGGCTATCCGGAACTGGATTTATATCGCACAGGTACACTAATAGCAAAACTAAAAAATACACTAATGTGAATAATTTTATTAATCCAATATCCAACTGACACTGACATTCTATATAATTTTTGAGTAGAATTAAAAGATTTTTTAAGCATAAGTTGTATATTCGCAAACGTATCTTCTCGGTAACTCAGCATAATCATCTGACCAACCAATTATTTCTTGGATATACACCCATGTCATTGCATGTTGCTGTCCACTGACATTATCAGGTTGGCCTGTAAGCCAGTTAGTAAAAATTGCTCGCTTTCCCGTAGATAGCCAATAGTATTGGAAGCTTTCAACATTATTATAATTAGTTCCAGATAGCCAAAATCCATTATCCCATCCCTCTAAAAAAATTGAATTTTTTAGAATTTGAAAGCGTTTTAATTACATCTAATGAAAAATAACCGGTCAAGTGCAAGTTGAACTTGCGCAATTAGTGTTCCGTACGTTGATTGCTTTCAAAATAAAAAAATTTTGTTACGGAGGTATAAAATGATCAGTGACTTTACAAAACACATCCCAAATGAGTTTTCAACAAAATTTGTTTCCAATGTTTACTGAAAATTGATGACCTTGAAAGTGTTGTTTTTTTTATACACCAGATAAATTATTAAAGGTGATAATTTTCGTTCAATCTACACCCCGTGGAGAATATTCAAGAATTTTTTCAAATTTTTTTGATAAGTATTTTTCGAAATAAAGACAGAGATTTTTCGCGACTTTTTAAAAATAATACAAAGAAAAGGGCCCGCAGGTATTACATTATTAGTTTTCCGTACGGAACACTTATAAGATCACTTCGGTGTCTGTCTGTCTGTCTGTCCGTCTATCATACCCGATTTTCTCCGAAACTATTTGTCATAGAAAGTTGAAATTTGGTAATAATGCCATGTAGCTTTGAAAGTTAAATTTTGACTTAAGGGGTTAGTTTTGGGGGTGAAATCGGAAGTGAAAAAAAAATTTTTTACTAGGTAATGGAAAATATATATATATATATATATATATATATATATATATATATATATAATGTAATACTTGCAAGCACTTTTCTTTGTATTATTTTTTAAAAAATCGCGAAAAATCGCTGTCCACCCCCATCTTATCTCGAAAAGTACTTATCAAAAAATTTTGAAAAAATTTTGGAATATTCTCCACGGGGTGTAGATTGAATGAAAATTATCACGAGTGCATTACCTGTAATAATTTATCTGGTATATAAAAAAAAATAGAAATTTCAAGGTCATCAATTTTCAGTAAATAAACTTTGTTGAAAACTCATTTGGGGTGTGTTTTGTGAAGTCACTGATCATTTTATACTTCCGTTACAACATTTTTTATTTTAAAAGCAATCAACGTACGGAACACTAATTGCGCAAGTTCAACTTGCACTTGACCGGTTATTATATATATATATATATATATATATATATATATATATATATATATATATATATATATATGTATGGCTCTGATGAGGCCATCAATTTCTATATTATTATCAAATTTCAACTTTCTATGACAAATAGTTTCGGAGAAAATCAGGCGTGACAGACAGACGGACAGACAGACAGGCGGAGAGACACCGAAGTCATCTTATAAGTGTTCCGTACGGAACACTAAATATGGAAATGGTTTAAATTATGTTAATTCTATTTTAAAAGGTGAGTTGACATTTTTTTTTTTACTTGAAGCGATTTAAAAGTTCTAGTACTATAAAATTTGAAGTAGTTACTGTTAGGATTCGTGATTCCCATCAAGTAGATCTCTACATGCAAATTCAGCAGTTTCACCACTGTTTCCACTGGCCGAACATTTTGAGAGAGATCATGGTTGCGTTATATTTATTCTACCGTCTCGAAACGGCGACTTTTTAACTTGATCAGCGTGTGAGGGAACAGCTCAAAGTCACTAAATCAAGTGTATAAAGGAGTGGAGGATAACATTGAGTGTGGTGTCAAATGAAAGCTTGTGAAAACACGAGTAAAAAAAATATATATAATGTAATACTTGCGCACACTTTTCTTTGTATTGTTTTTAAAAAATCGCGAAAAATCGCTATTCCCCCACCTTAACTCGAACAGTACCGAGCAAAAAATTTTGAAAAAATTCTGGAATATTCTGCAAGGGCTGTAGATTGAACGAAAATTATCACGAGTGCATTACCTTTAATAATTTATCTGGTATATAAAAAAAAACAAAAATTTCAAGGTCATCAGTTTTCAATAAAGATTGGAATCAAACTTTGTTGAGGTGTGTTTTGTGAAGTCACCGATCATTTTATTATTACCGTAACAAAATTTTTTATATTAAAAGCAATCAACGACCGTAAACACTTGACCGGTTTTTAATTATTGTTTATCAGTGTAAAATATCCTGTGTCTATAAGACAGGCTTCAACCGAACCAAAAGCCTTCTCATAATCCACAAAAGCCCTGCTTGTGAGATATACTTCGTGTATTTCTCTACCAGACTTCTGATCGTTTGCAAGTAATTCATCGGGCTAAATTCTTTTCTGAACCATGCTCGTTCGACCGGTTGGTAAAATTCCAGTTTATGTGTTAAGCGAATTGACAGTATCTTGGTTAGGAGCTTGTAGATGTGACACAGGAGACTAATTTGTCGATAGTTAGCGTTGTTGATGTTATTACCACTCGTGCTACTAACCAAAGTTCAAAAATTTCTCCCTCGTGTACGCATTTATTTGATGGGGCGCAGAATACCTTTTCTAGAGCATCCTCTCCCATCTTTACCATCTCAATAGTTAGAAGGTGTCTTCCTGGGGCTTTCCTGTTTCTTAGCTCTTATCCGTGAACAAAAGCATATGCAAATCGTGAACTTTAACCCTAGTATAATTTGTCTGCAATTCCTTTTCATTATATTTTGGAATTCATTAGCTCGTCAAATTTAATACACTCCTGGACAAAATTAACGCAACAATATATTAAATCATACAAATCTCTATAAAGTTAAAGTTAGAAAAAACTTATTCGGATACTTTAAAAGTGAATTAGCTACCAAATTTCTCTATAAGATTCGAATTAAAATTATTCTTAAGACTTAATAACAAAATCGTTGAAATTATGTAATAATGAAAAAAATAAACTGGGACACTAGTAGCAAAATTAATGATGTAACTGGGACACTAGTAGCGTGTGTTGCCTCCTCTACTTCGGATGACAGCGTTTATGCACCTAGGCATGCTTCTAATTAAATTTTGGATAAAATCTTGGGGAATTTGCTCCCATTCTGTGATAACTGCATTTTCAAGTTCCCTCAGGTTTCGAGGTGCAGGTATATGACGTTTCACATTTTTCTTAAGGTGATCCCATACATGTTCTAAGGGATTCAGATCCGGGCTTTTTGGTGGCCATTGCATAATCGGTATATCAACTTGATTAAGATAATCGAATACCTCCTTAGCCACGTGAGGTCGAGCGTTGTCTTGCATAAACAGGAAATTGGGGCCCACAAAATGACCGAAAGGCATCACATGTTCTATTACAATATTCTCAAGATAGTAGTCAGCATTCATGGATCTCGTACGGACAGGAACTAACTCTGTGCGAGAATCAAAGCAGATGCCACTGCAGAACATAACAGAACCACCGCCGAATGGAATCCTTGCGGAGATATTGCAAGGAGCAAACCTCTCTCCTGGTCTTCGCCATACTCGCTCACGACCATCTGGATATTTTAGACTAACCCTAGTTTCATCTGTGAAGAAAACTTGTTTCCAATCATCCACAGACCAGTTTTTGTTATTTTCGAGCAAAACGTAACCTGGCAACTCTGTTTTCTCTAGTAAGCAAGGGCGCAGTGGCTGGTCTCCTACTGTTTAATCCAGCTTCATTTAAGTGTCTTCTCACTGTTTTAGAAGAAATTGTGACAATGCGAATAGCTTCGAGTTCGTTTCTTATTATAGAACTAGTGACAGTCCTGTTTCTTAAAGCATATTCTCTTATAAAACGTTCATCTAGGTCGCTAGTGCATCGTTTTCGCCCTTGCCCTAGCCTTCTAGAATAAGTTCCTACTTCATTCAAGCGTCTTACCATACGACTTATTGTGCAACGATGTTTGCCTAACAAATTGGCAACATAACTTTGACAATATCCCTCGTCCAATAAAACTGAGGCTCGCACTACCTCGTGTTCAATTAAATTCCTTGTTCGATTCATTTGTCTAATTCTTCGGGTCAAAAATAAAACAGTCTACCACAAAAACGTATTACTTTGAAAAAGGGAACAATTTATAAGCTTACTTTTAAAGGAAATCTATCGCATTATTACAGAAAATTGTTTATCTTCTAAAAAATTCTTTAAAACTGTAAATCTAAACGAATTGTTTTGATTTCTGTCATGAACAACGAAACAAAAATATGCATAGCCTACTATTGAAATACTCGATAAACTTTAAAACTGACATAAAAAAAAGATAAATTAATTTTCAGATTGTTGCGTTAATTTTGTCCAGGAGTTTATCTAATTAATAACTACAACACAATCGAACCACACTGCATACTTACCAGATTTATAAGGGTCAAGATAGGTATCAAGTGCGTTCGATTCATCAATGTTTTCAATTGAAGCTAAATTCATTCCACCTTGTTTACAGTTTATAAACGCTTGATAATAATTAACTTTCTCTGAACATACACAGTAGCTCTTCTTCACTGGTTTACAAGTAGAATTTGGCCCTGGAAAAAAGGCATAAAATTTGTAAAGTCCGTACGATTTGTAATGGCATAGTCGGCAATAAAATGCTACACAGAATAAAATATATTTGTGCATCTTGCTTCCACTTATACTTCAACAGATGTTGTTCCGCCTTAAATATCGATCTGATCAATGTAAGACAGCCGTCATTAACGATCTCGATTATATTATTTGGGAGTAAGAGAGATAAACTCAATTGTACATGTCATTTATTAATTTAACGAGTACACCCATACTCAGAGATGGATTCAGGTAAATCTATATTATAAGTATTAGGAAGTATTATGATTATGAGTTTTGGGCATACGGAGTTTGTCTTTTTATAATGGATTATAAGAAGTGGAAAATAGAAGAGGATATTAAAGATTCACTCATATTTCTAATAATTGCAAGGCTTTACTGGATATAAAGATGAACTTAAAACATATTTCTATCAAAAGATATTTACATAAATTATCACAGTTCTAAAATAATACAGTCAGAATTATAAACTACTTTAGGTGAAAGTTTCAGAATGTTAATTTAATATAATATTTTCATTGTAATAAAAGAATTAAAGCTAACCTAAATGTTGCAGGTGCAAATTTAACAATAGAAAATTGATATAGGTAAAGTCCCTAAAACAACAGGTAGGTAAATAAGTAGGTACCTGCGTTTTGGCAACATATATTTTTTTTAAATAAATATACAAATAAACCATATTTACATTGTATTAGGATGAAACATCATCATCAGAGTCAAAATTGGAATTGCTACTATCAGAAAATGATCCTTCGTCTACATTAATAATAATTGGTGGCACCGCTACATCAAGTATGTTCTCTTTTTGCCAGTATTCTATTTTCGGTATGTGTTATACAACTGATCCAGCTTTCTTTGGTAACTGTCTGGAGAACTGCCTTCCAAACAGATATTACTGCATTATCATCGTGCCTCGCCAATGTTTTTATTAAAAAATCCTTTTCACTGGGCCCACACCAATTCTATGGCATTAAATATACAGTAGTAGGGAGGCAATCTTAAAACTGGATGACCCATTTCAGCAATTAGTTCGTCTGTAGCATACGGCAAGTTTGTTTTGTAATTTTTGATAATTTTTAACAACTCACATTTTAGACCATTTTTTGGGAAATTAATCTGCTTACTTCGCAGCCAATTGATGATTTCTCCTTTTCTTGTCGATTCATTTGGTACACTTTCACTAAGTTTAGAATGATATCGTGCATTATCCATAATGATTAAAGACGGCCTTTCGAGCTTCGCCAGCAGTTTTTCTCTCAGTCATTTTTCAAAGAGTTCTGCGTTCATATTATCATAGTAGTCAAAACTCTTGTTTTTTTGTGGAAAAGACAAGCTCACTCCCATCCATAAATCCGTTGCTATTGCCAGCGTGAACGATGATGTATCTTTTTCCGGCGGCTGCATTTTTGTTACATACAGATCGAGGATTTTCATCGTGCCGTATGCTGCTTCCATGTTGGTGAATCCATGTTTCGTCTAAAAACGTAACGTCTAGGGGAGCGTCAGTTGTATTTGAATCCTAATTGTTTCATAATTAAACCAAGTGTCAATCTGCTGCAGCTTAAAATTTGTTTCGATTCTACCTGTTTACGTATCATGTCCAAAGTAACATATTTTCCTTCTACAATTAGGTCATAAATAACTTCGGATCTCACTTTTTTCGGACTCTCTCAAGTCTCTGGTCTTTGGAGCTCTTCTTATCCTCGTATGCTTTTTTTTTGGCACCATCTTGTTTTATTCTGGCTACCGTCCTCAAACTTAGTTTTCGTGCCTCGGATGCACACTTAATCACAGACAAACTTGTCAATGAGTTTTCTTTTTTATTTTTTTAGAAATAATCAAGAACATTTAGTACTAACTTCCCACTTTGACCATTCAATACTTCTCGTGGCATTTCGAATTTTTTATTTGTTATATCTCTATCGACCAATAATCACAAATAAAAAACAAATTCAAATGCGACCCTGTTTTATAGTGGAAACTCCTGTCATTAGAGGCTGGTGCTATCTCCATAGAGTGTACGATTCTGGGGCGTAATAGACAAAGGTAGAACACTGGCAGATAATTGGGTGGGACTTGCCATTCTTAGCATACGAGTAAAAGCAGGAACAATAGTTATGCACCTTCTCTCTCGGTTTTATGGCCGACTATGCCATTATAAATCGTACGGACTTTACTATTATTAATATTAGTAATTATACTATTATTGTAAATAAATATCTTCAGACACAATTGCAACGTTACTCTAATATCTGAGTGGTAGTACAATTTCTCTTGATATAAAAAGAAAACTCCTATTCTAGGGAACAGCCATTTTTTTTATGCAATTTTCCTTATTTGTATCTTGTCCAGTTTAATTTGGAAAATGATAGAAGTAAAATATCTAAAAGCTGGGAAAGTTCTAAAAGTTTCTTTGTGAAAAAAATTTATTTTCTTTATTTTTTACGGAAATATATTTTACATTCATCATAGTCTGAGATGTAAAAAATGAGTTAATATATGAATAGGCATATTGACTAATTTTAAAAACTATTCCACGATGTTCTTTCGGAACTACTATTCCAAAGGAATATATATTTCTGGAGAAATTACAGGTTTCCTAGCATAAAATTTGCCTTTTTAGTGTTCCGTACGGAACACTTATAAGATCACTTCGGTGTCTGTCTGCCCGTCTGTCTGTCTGTCCGTCTGTCACACCCGATTTTCTCCGATAGAAAGTTGAAATTTGGTAGTAATATAGGAATTGATTGCTTCATGTAGTTTTGAAAGTTAAATTTTGACTTAAGGGGTTAGTTTTGGGGGGTGAAATCGGAAGTGAAAAAAAACATTTTTTTACTAGGTAATCGAGTGTGGTGTCAAATGAAAGCTTGTGAAAACACGAGTAAAAAAATATATATATATATATATAATGTAATACTTGCGCGCACTTTTCTTTGTATTATTTTTAAAAAATCGCTGTCCACCCGCCTTATCTCGGAAAGTACTTATCAAAAAATTTTGAAAAAATTCTGGAATATTCTCCACGGGGTGTAGATTGAAAGAAAATTATCACTAGTGCATTACCTGTAATAATTTATCTGGTATATAAAAAAAAACAGAAATTTCAAGGTCATCAATTTTCAGTAAAGATTGGAAATAAACTTTGTTGAAAACTTATTTGGGGTGTGTTTTGTGAAGTCACTCATCATTTTATATCACCGTAACATAAATTTTGACTTAAGGGATTCGTTTTGAGGGGTGAAATCGGAAGTGAAAAAAAATTTTTTTTTACTAGGTAATCGAGTGTGGTGTCAAATGAAAGCTTGTGAAAACACGAGTAAAATATATATATATATATATATAATGTAATATTTGCGCGCACTTTTCTTTGCATTATTTTTAATAAATCGTGAAAAATCGCTGTCCACCCGCCTTAGCTCGGAAAGTACTTATCGAAAAATTTTGAAAAAATTCTGGAATATTCTCCACGGGGTGTAGATTGAACGAAAATTATCACGAAGGCATTACCTGTAATAATTTATCTGGTATATAAAAAAAAACAGAAATTTCAAGGTCATCAATTTTCAGTAAAGATTGGAAATAAACTTTCTTGAAAACTTATTTGGGGTGTGTTTTGTGAAGTCACTGATTATTTTATATCACCGTAACATAAATTTTGACTTAAAGGATTCGTTTTGAGGGGTGAAATCGGAAGTGAAAAAAAAATTTTTTTACTAGGTAATCGAGTGTGGGTCAAATGAAAGCTTGTGAAAACACGAGTAAAAAATATATATATAATGTAATACTTGCGCGCACTATTTTTTGTATTATTTTTAAAAAAAATCGTGAAAAATCGCTGTCCATCCGCCTTAGCTCGGAAAGTACTTATCAAAAAATTTTGAAAAAATTTTGGAATATTCTCCACGGGGTGTAGATTGAACGAAAATTATCACGAGTGCATTACCTGTAATAATTTATCTGGTATATAAAAAACAGAAATTTCAAGGTCATCAATTTTCAGTAAAGATTGGAAATAAACTTTGTTGAAAACTTATTTGGGGTGCGTTTTGTGAAGTCACTGATCATTTTATATCACCATAACATAAATTTTGACTTAAGGGATTCGTTTTGAGGGGTGAAATCGGAAGTGAAAAAAAATTTTTTTACTAGGTCATCGAGTGTAGTGTCAAATGAAAGCTTGTGAAAACACGAGTAAAAATATATATATAATGTAATACTTGCGCGCACTTTTTTTTGTATTATTTTTAAAAAATCGTGAAAAATCGCTGTCCATCCGCCTTAGCTCGGAAAGTACTTATCAAAAAATTTTGAAAAAATTTTGGAATATTCTCCACGGGGTGTAGATTGAACGAAAATTATCACGAGTGCATTACCTGTAATAATTTATCTGGTATATAAAAAAACAGAAATTTCAAGGTCATCAATTTTCAGTAAAGATTGGAAATAAACTTTGTTGAAAACTTATTTGGGGTGCGTTTTGTGAAGTCACTGATCATTTTATATCACCATAACATAAATTTTGACTTAAGGGATTCGTTTTGAGGGGTGAAATCGGAAGTGAAAAAAAAAATTTTTTACTAGGTCATCGAGTGTAGTGTCAAATGAAAGCTTGTGAAAACACGAGTAAAAAATATATATAGAATGTAATATTTGCGCGCACTTTTCTTTGATTATTTTTAAAAAATCGCGAAAAATCGCTGTCTACCCGCTTTATCTCGGAAAGTACTTATCGAAAATTTTTGAAAAAATTCTAGAATATTCTCCACAGGGTGTAGATTGAACGAAAATTATCACTAGTGCATTACCTGTAATAATTTATCTGGTATATAAAAAAAACAGAAATTTCAAGGTCATCAATTTTCAGTAAAGATTAGATTAGAAATAAACTTTGTTTAAAACTTATTTGGGGTGTGTTTTGTGAAGTCACATTTTATATCACCGTAACATAAATTTTGACTTGAAGGATTCGTTTTGAGGGGTGAAATTGGAAGTGAAAAAAAAATTTTTTTACTAGGTAATCGAGTGTGGGTCAAATGAAAGCTTGTGAAAACACGAGTAAAAAATATATATATAATGTAATACTTGCGCGCACTATTTTTTGTATTATTTTTAAAAAATCGTGAAAAATCGCTGTCCATCCGCCTTAGCTCGGAAAGTACTTATCAAAAAATTTTGAAAAAATTTTGGGAATATTCTCCACGGGGTGTAGATTGAACGAAAATTATTACGAGTGCATTACCTGTAATAATTTATCTGGTATATAAAAAACAGAAATTTCAAGGTCATCAATTTTCAGTAAAGATTGGAAATAAACTTTGTTGAAAACTTATTTGGGGTGCGTTTTGTGAAGTCACTGATCATTTTATATCACCATAACATAAATTTTGACTTAAGGGATTCGTTTTGAGGGGTGAAATCGGAAGTGAAAAAAAATTTTTTTACTAGGTCATCGAGTGTAGTGTCAAATGAAAGCTTGTGAAAACACGAGTAAAAAATATATATAGAATGTAATACTTGCGCGCACTTTTCTTTGATTATTTTTAAAAAATCGCGAAAAATCGCTGTCCACCCGCTTTATCTCGGAAAGTACTTATCGAAAAATTTTGAAAAAATTCTAGAATATTCTCCACAGGGTGTAGATTGAACGAAAATTATCACTAGTGCATTACCTGTAATAATTTATCTGGTATATAAAAAAAACAGAAATTTCAAGGTCATCAATTTTCAGTAAAGATTGGAAATAAACTTTGTTGAAAACTTATTTGGGGTGTGTTTTGTGAAGTCACATTTTATATCACCGTAACATAAATTTTGACTTGAAGGATTCGTTTTGAGGGGTGAAATTGGAAGTGAAAAAAAAAATTTTTTACTAGGTAATCGAGTGTGGGTCAAATGAAAGCTTGTGAAAACACGAGTAAAAATATATATATAATGTAATACTTGCGCGCACTTTTTTTTGTATTATTTTTTTTTTTAAAAAAATCGTGTGGAGTTGATGTTAAAAAATCGTGAAAAATCGCTGTCCATCCGCCTTAGCTCGGAAAGTACTTATCAAAAAATTTTGAAAAAATTTTGGAATATTCTCCACGGGGTGTAGATTGAACGAAAATTATCACGAGTGCATTACCTGTAATAATTTATCTGGTATATAAAAAAACAGAAATTTCAAGGTCATCAATTTTCAGTAAAGATTGGAAATAAACTTTGTTGAAAACTTATTTGGGGTGCGTTTTGTGAAGTCACTGATCATTTTATATCACCATAACATAAATTTTGACTTAAGGGATTCGTTTTGAGGGGTGAAATCGGAAGTGAAAAAAAAAAATTTATTTTTTACTAGGTCATCGAGTGTAGTGTCAAATGAAAGCTTGTGAAAACACACGAGTAAAAAATATATATAGAATGTAATATTTGCGCGCACTTTTCTTTGATTATTTTTAAAAAATCGCGAAAAATCGCTGTCCACCCGCTTTATCTCGGAAAGTACTTATCGAAAATTTTTGAAAAAAATTCTAGAATATTCTCCACAGGGTGTAGATTGAACGAAAATTATCACTAGTGCATTACCTGTAATAATTTATCTGGTATATAAAAAAAAACAGAAATTTCAAGGTCATCAATTTTCAGTAAAGATTGGAAATAAACTTTGTTGAAAACTTATTTGGGGTGTGTTTTGTGAAGTCACATTTTATATCACCGTAACATAAATTTTGACTTGAAGGATTCGTTTTGAGGGGTGAAATTGGAAGTGAAAAAAAAATTTTTTACTAGGTAATCCAGTGTGGGTCAAATGAAAGCTTGTGAAAACACGAGTAAAAAATATATATATAAATGTAATACTTGCGCGCACTTTTTTTTGTATTATTTTTAAAAAATCGCGAAAAATCGCTGTCCACCTGCCTTATCTCGGAAAGTACTTATCAAAAAATTTTGAAAAAATTCTGGAATATTCTCCACGGGGTGTAGATTGAACGAAAATTATCACGAGTGCATTACTTGTAATAATTTATCTGGTATATAAAAAAACAGATATTTCAAGGTCATCAATTTTCAGTAAAGATTGGAAATAAACTTTGTTGAAAACTTATTTGGGGTGCGTTTTGTGAAGTCACTGATCATTTTATATCACCATAACATAAATTTTGACTTAAGGGGTTCGTTTTGAGGGGTGAAATCGGAAGCAAAAAAAAAATTTTTTACTAGGTCATCGAGTGTAGTGTCAAATGAAAGCTTGTGAAAACACGAGTAAAAAATATATATAGAATGTAATACTTGCGCGCACTTTTCTTTGATTATTTTTAAAAAATCGCGAAAAATTGCTGTCCACCCGCTTTATCTCGGAAAGTACTTATCGAAAAATTTTGAAAAAATTCTAGAATATTCTCCACAGGGTGTAGATTGAACGAAAATTATCACTAGTGCATTACCTGTAATAATTTATCTGGTATATAAAAAAACAGAAATTTCAAGGTCATCAATTTTCAGTAAAGATTGGAAATAAACTTTGTTTAAAACTTATTTGGGGTGTGTTTTGTGAAGTCACATTTTATATCACCGTAACATAAATTTTGACTTGAAGGATTCGTTTTGAGGGGTGAAATTGGAAGTGAAAAAAAAAATTTTTTTACTAGGTAATCGAGTGTGGGTCAAATGAAAGCTTGTGAAAACACGAGTAAAAAATATATATATAATGTAATACTTGCGCGCACTTTTTTTTGTATTATTTTTAAAAAAATCGTGAAAAAAATCGCTGTCCATCCGCCTTAGCTCGGAAAGTACTTATCAAAAAAATTTTGAAAAAATTTTGGAATATTCTCCACGGGGTGTAGATTGAAAGAAAATTATCACGAGTGCATTACCTGTAATAATTTATCTGGTATATAAAAAAACAGAAATTTCAAGGTCATCAATTTTCAGTAAATATTGGAAATAAACTTTGTTGAAAACTTATTTGGGGTGCGTTTTGTGAAGTCACTGATCATTTTATATCACCATAACATAAATTTTGACCTAAGGGATTCGTTTTGAGGGGTGAAATCGGAAGTGAAAAAAAAATTTTTTACTAGGTCATCGAGTGTAGTGTCAAATGAAAGCTTGTGAAAACACGAGTAAAAAATATATATAGAATGTAATACTTGCGCGCACTTTTCTTTGTATTATTTTTAAAAAATCGCGAAAAATCGCTGTCCACCCGCTTTATCTCGGAAAGTACTTATCGAAAAATTTTGAAAAAATTCTAGAATATTCTCCACAGGGTGTAGATTGAACGAAAATTATCACTAGTGCATTACCTGTAATAATTTATCTGGTATATAAAAAAAAACAGAAATTTCAAGGTCATCAATTTTCAGTAAAGATTGGAAATAAACTTTGTTGAAAACTTATTTGGGGTGTGTTTTGTGGAGTCATATTTTATATCACCGTAACATAAATTTTGACTTGAAGGATTCGTTTTGAGGGGTGAAATTGGAAGTGAAAAAAAATTTTTTTACTAGGTAATCCAGTGTGGGTCAAATGAAAGCTTGTGAAAACACGAGTAAAAAAATATATATATAATGTAATACTTGCGCGCACTTTTTTTTGTATTATTTTTAAAAAATCGCGAAAAATCGCTGTCCACCCGCCTTATCTCGGAAAGTACTTATCAAAAAATTTTGAAAAAAATTCTGGAATATTCTCCAAGGGGTGTAGATTGCACGAAAATTATCACGAGTGCATTACCTGTAATAATTTATCTGATATATAAAAAAACAGAAATTTCAAGGTCATCAATTTTCAGTAAAGATTGGAAATAAACTTTGTTGAAAACTCATTTGGGGTGTGTTTTGTGAAGTCACTGATCATTTTATATCACCGTAACATAAATTTTGACTTAAGGGATTCGTTTTGAGGGGTGAAATCGGAAGTGAAAAAAAAATTTTTTTACTAGGTAATCGAGTGTGGTGTCAAATGAAAGCTTGTGAAAACACGAGTAAAAAATATACATATAATGTAATACTTGTGCACACTTTTGTTCGTATTACTTTTAAAAAATCGTGAAAAATCGCTGTCCCCTACCTTATCTCGAAAAGTACTGATCAAAAAATTTTGAAAAGATCCTGGAATATTCTCCACGGGGTATAGATTGAACGAAAATTATCATTTCACACCTTTAATAATTTATCTGGTATAGAAAAAAACCAAAATTTCAAGGTCACCAGTTTTCAGTAAAGATTGGAAGCAAATTTTATTGAAAACTCATTTGGGGTGTGTTTTGTGAAGTCACTGATCAGTTTATACCACCCTAACAAATTTTTTTATTTTAAAAACAATCAACGTACGGAACACTAATTGTGCAAGTTCAACTTGCACTTGACCGGTTATTTAAACTAATTTTGAATTTCACGCCAAAACGCCGGCAGGTGTCATGGCGTCTGCTCGTGACGTCCAGCCTTTGTAAACTCCATGTCAACAACAGTGAAATATACAGTGTCTATATAATAATTTGGTTATTTTGTATGTTTAAAGTATGTTTAAAATGAATTCAAAAGTGTATAAGTGGTGCGCGGTCCCAGGGTAAAAACCCGTCGATAAACACTCCTAACAAGTTATTTGTTTACGTTCCAAACAAGAAAACAATAAGAAATAAGTGGTTAACTCTTGCACGACGAAATCCAGAAGTTATTTCTCCAAATTCTTCAATTTATTTCTGTGAAGACCATTTTGATATAAGTTTTATATTTTATTATTATAAAAGAGGTGTGTCGTAATAATCTTGTCTGAGAAATTGTTAATTATCTAAATAATACCTTTACATATTCATATCACCATTGAGGTTAGGTTTTATTTCTTTAATATTATCATCCAATACTGTTTATTTAATGGATACTTTATTCTTGTTCCACTTGCCAAATGCTATGGAGAATTACATTCAGTACCATGTGATGGGTTCAGTGTTATAAGTGCGCATGAAACCAGGGTGTATTCCCACAAGATTTGAATGCCAATCTGATTGCAGAAAACGAACATCTAACAACGACCATATATTCTCAAGAAACAAAGAAGGATGGTAGTTGAAAAAAGTGAAAAACATTTAGAAGAAAGAAGTACAATTAATATCAGTTAGAACCTGCAAAGGCTGGAAGTTCAGGTACTTACTTCTTTTTTCAAGCAAAACTAAAGTGAATATTTTTATGTTTATTTTTTACTTTACACCAGAGGTTTATTTTTTACTTTACACCAGAGGTTCCCAAACTTTTTTTTCTTGTAGACCACTTTCAAAATTTTACTGGTTTCGGTGGACCCCCTGCTGCTACATTTTTACCATATTCCCAAAACTCGTCAAAAATGTCAAGATTAGATCTAACGATGGAAATTTGCGTCGTGGCTGAGTTCCAACCCTAAATTCGGAGTGGTAAAAAATAAAAAAAAATAATATATTTTCTTGTGTTCTATTTATTAAAATAATATGATTACAGACTTAATAGAATTAAAATTAAACATTAATAACGTACCGTAACTTCAACAATGCAATTCAACAATTAAAAAAAAAATAGTCATAATTTTAATGGGAGGGATGTACTTGATGGATTGACAGAAAATTATCAATATCTGGCTTCAGTTTTGTAAGGAATAACCGCAATCTGCTCCTTTTTTTTGTTAATAGGTTTGTAACGACACTAAAACTTTTTTCTAGAAGGTATGACGAGGGAAACGTTATTAAAAGTTTTCTTGCAATTTCCCACAGCCCAGGATATTTTTCGGGTATTTCTGCCTGCAGCCAAAATGTTTGATAGCCTTCTTTAAATTTCACCTTCAGCTCCTCATTGGTGCTAAGCTCGAGTAGCTCCTCTTGTAATACCACATTCGCCACTTCCATTTCATCAAATGGATTATGATCCATGGTGGTATTTCCATCGTCAGAATATTTTCAAATCTATTTTTGAAGTCATCATGCAGGGCATTTGAACATATGTCTGTATATTCTCATCAAGATATTCTGCCTGTGACAAGTTTGGAAACTGGGAGAATTCGCGCCGACTAATATTTTGCTTCATAAATTTCAATTTTCCAAGAAAAGCCGAAATTACACCCTTTGTTTTTATTAAATTGAGACTGTCCCCTTGTAACTGCAAGTTAATATCATTAAATTTTTTGAACAAATCTGTCAAATACGCGATGTCTGCTTGCAATTTGATTAGGTTTTCTTTTAAATCTGGATCTTTACTTTCCAGAAACTCTAAAACTGATTCATAAAGTGAGTAAAATCTTGTTAAACATGCACCTTTCGACAACCAGCGTACTTCAGTATGTAAGAGCAACCGTTGGAAGTCTTCATCATTTTCGTCGCACAATTGTGTAAATAAATGGGTATTCAACGCATTGCTTCTTATTTTGTTAACTGCTTTAATCACAAATTGAAGCAATTGGTGCAATCTATCACTCAAATTTTTCGCTACCAGGTGTTGTCGGTGGATGACACAGTGAATTGCAGTTACTCCTGGTATAATTCTTTTAAGATGGCTTATAAACCCACGATATCGCCCGAAGATGGCAGGAGCTCCATCTGCTGCCACCGAAATAATGTTTGTAAATGGAATCGATTTTTCCTTAAAAAAATCGCTCAGGACATTAAATATTGATTCGCCTTTAGTGTCCGTCTCCAAAGTTTTCGCGAATAGCAGCTCTTCATGGATTTCTTCGTCTATAACAAATCGAACATATGCCAATAATAATGCTTCATTACCAGCTAAGGTTGACTCGTCCAGTTGACAAGAAAAATTAGTTTTTTGCAGTTAATTACACAAGAAGCTTTCAATATCAGAGCTAATTTCATCAATACGTCTTTGTACAGTGTTGTTACTCAAAGGAATTCTTTTGAGTACGTCAAATGGAGGTTTGTGCAGAACAGTTTTTAAAACCTCTTCAACAGCGGGTAAAATTAACTATTCTCCGATGGTGTGCGGTTTTCCAGATTTCGATATAAGCAATGAGATATTGTAAGATGCCCGCAAGCCATCATCGTTACTTTGAGACGTTGAAGCGAACATACTGTGCACGGTGGGTCTCTTTCGATATTTTTCCTTCAATGTTTGAAAATATTTTAAATCTTTACCTATTTTATCAGGATGACACATTCTTAGATGATCTTCGAGCTTCGATGGTTTCATAGAGTCATTGCTCAAAACTATGTTGCATAAAAGGCATATGGGCAATCGTTTGTCTGCCTTTGATTTCAAATAATCAACACTGTACTGTCGAGATTTCTTCTTAGATTCAGCCATATTTCGTATCAGTTACCTACCTGTAAAAAAAAATGTTTGTTTTAGTAATCATAAGGCGACTTTAACAGGATATGGCTATTTTAACAGAATAAAATAGGATTAATTAATTATTGCAATGAAATAAACCAACATGCCGGCGACAAAACTAATTTTAATTATTAAAAGCAATAAACTGCTAAGACCCATATAGAGGTTTTCACAAAACGGCTGAACCTATTTTAATGCAATATAAAATATTTTTTTTGATTAATTATATTTTGATACATTTCTGTAAATTCGAGAGAAAATACTTTTAAAGAATATTTTGACATCAAACTCCGCGATTTTAATGATTTATTTATTACTTTGATATACGTTATGAGTGGTACATAAAGACACGTACAATTTACGAAAATATTTTTAGTCATTTAGCATTAGCAACTACGAGGGCACCGAAATATGTACAAACATGCAGGTCAATCATATATCTCTCCTTTAGTGAATCACCACAGTCGGGTAAATGAATAATTTTATAATAAAAGTACTAAAAGTTCAATCTTTCTCGGCTTTCTGTTCTTTTATAGAAGTATCGAATAATGGCCCTGTTCAGTATTTAATTTTTATTACGTACCTACTACACGCAAACATAACATATATAATATTATTACAATATAAAATAAAGTATGAATAACAAATAGGCAGGTACTTACTTTTTCCGGCACTGGCAAACACTGACATCGATTCACTCATACTGTTCTTTTCAAAATTCCGGAAACAAATGAGACGTTTGTCCTTGGCATTCGTATTTGTATTAGTGAAGAATCAAACAAGTTCATGCAAGATTGCAAGCACAGCACAAGTCGTATTTCATCCCTTTGCACGTCTGAATGGGTTGCGTTGCGGGTGGGCGGGCGGAGCTTTGCAAATCTCGACGCGCGTTGTACTGAACATCGAATATGCAAGTTTTTACAAGTAACAGTCTCTGACCTTCTTAAAATACACTACTCAAAAAAATTAAGGGAGGTTTTAAAACAAGGAAATTAATGCTAAATAAACAGGCTATTTGATCCATATGCCGGCCTAACTGAAAAAAATTTTTTCAAGCCCGTGGACCAAAAAAAAGCAAAATTTTTGCAATATTATTTTTTCGCGCTATCTGTTAGGATTGCATGAGAACCGTAGCTCCTAAAAAATTTTAGTCAAAAACCTGAACATTAGAATCTTAAAGCTTCAAAATGCTTTTTTTTTAAGTCTCAATACGACCATATTTCACCGAAATACAGCCTGTCAAAAATCACCGAAAAAATTTGGAATTTTTTTTTGCTCCCTTAATTTTTTTGAGTAGTGTATTATCTGTCTACATTGATAGGTAAAGCCAAGCCAACATTTTTATTCTTTACTATCGAAACCAGATAAATTTTCGTGGATTCCCACTTACAACTTGTGAACCCCCATTTTTTTTTCACGCCAACGTAGACCCCCGTCGAGTCTTCCGTGGAACCCTGGGGGTCCACCTGAACCACATTGGGAATCACTGCTTTACACAATAAATAAAACATTAAACTACTTATATGTTTATTTAATAAGTTGTGATTGAAAATAAGGTAGCTGTATGTTATTGCACCTACTATTTTGGACTTATTAAGGTTCTATTGTCAGGAAATAAAGAATTACAATATGTACGTTTACATGTGACCTATTGTACAGACAGATGCAAAAGTAAGTGCAGTGATAGTATTTAAAGTTATGAAAGTTTATTGATAAGTATTTATTAATTTTTTCAGGTTTGTGCAAAATCGAAGATCTACAAGAAGCACATAAAGCAGCTGAGAAATCAATACAAGTATGTACATATGACATACAAATTTAGAAGTAAAGCCATCCAAACAGAAATTTAATCAGTAAGCCAGATGACATCGCTCTTGAGACCTACTCTCAATCTGCCTCTACCTCTCCATTTAAAGTTGAAAGGTGTGTTACTACTAAAACAGATATCCAGCCTAACCAAGGCTTCAAAGAAAATATTTACCATAGAGGATAAATTTGATAGTGATATTTCTTATATAATCTATAACTCACCGAGAATCATCACTATTAACACTATCTCTCCAAATCAAATGTACTTCAGACTGCAGTGAGTTAATTGAAGATGATAAAAACAGCATTAGAAATTCTGAAATATACATTGATTAAAATTCTGAAAAAGCCACGTTTTTACACTGGTGTTCTTAAAAGCTGTTGCTACTTAATAAACATAATTGAAGAACAGAGAAGTATTCCTGCTAACAATATTCTCCTGTGTTTAAAAAAATTATCCATTAATCCAACACATGCAAGCCAAATAGTTTTAAAAAAATATACCTATATTAGGCAGTGTAATGCGTCCTTTTATTCTCAAACTAGATAAGGAATCCATAAAAAGTAATTTACCCATGGCTTTCAGACATAAATATCATCATGTAAGTTGCATCATAACTTACAAATTGAGGTACAAAAACCTACAAAATATATTCCTTTCGCACACGTGTAGCTCTCATGAAGATTTAAGAAAGAAAAATTTATTAATCTCTATTAAATCTGCCCTCAGATATAAGAAATTTGTAAGTGCTATATATAAAAAAAAAACGGTCAAGTGCAAGTTGAACTTGCGCAATTAGTGTTCCGTACTTGATTGCTTTTAAAATAAAAAATGTAACGGAAGTATAAAATGATCAGTGACTTCACAAAACACACCCCAAATGAGTTTTCAACAAAGTTTATTTCCAATCTTTACTGAAAATTGATGACCTTGAAATTTCTGTTTTTTTTTTTTATATACCAGATAAATTATTACAGGTAATGCATTCGTGATAATTTTCGTTTAATCTACACCCCGTGGAGAATATTCCAGAATTTTTTTCAAAATTTTTTAATAAGTACTTTTCGAGATAAGGCGGGTGGACACCGATTTTTCGCGATTTTTTAAAAATAATACAAAGAAAAGTGCGCGCAAGTATTACATTATATATATATTTTTTATTCGTGTTTTCAGAAGCTTTCGTTTGACACCACACTCGATTAATTAGTAAAAAAATTTTTTTTTCACTTCCGATTTCACCCCCCAAAACTAACCCCTTAAGTCAAAATTTAACTTTCAAAACTACATGGCTTTGATGACGCCATCAATTCCTATATTATTACCAAATTTCAACTTTCTATGGCAGATAGTTTCGGAGAAAATCGGGTGTGTGACAGACGGACAGACAGACAGAGAGACAGACGGACGGACAGACACCGAAGTGATCTTATAAGTGTTCCGTACGGAACACTAAAAATATACTTACCGCCCCAGGCAGAGTCCAAAGCCAGCAATAACAAAATAAAACTGATCACATTTACCAACATGTTGTTTTTTGATAGTGTAGCAACATAATATTTGTAATTGAACTACTGCGCTTATTTTATAGCTTTATTTTGCTATGTATAATATGTTTGCTTAATAATAAAAATAGACTAAATTCCGTGCCACTGAAAAAATCCAGGTCGGGCCTTAAAATAAATCCTAAGCATGATTGCTTTTAATTTTAAGCGGTTTTCTTGAAAGATTTCTTAATAATAATTAAGCTTCGTTCCTGTATGAGGTAAGAACGAGGACGCATTGAAAAGTTTCTAGCCTAGTAAATCTCAAATAGAAAGGCTGTTCATACAACGTTCCTTTCAACTTTATAAATTTAGTGAGCCTTTTATAAAGTAACTCTAGGCCTTTTAAAAAGAATTCGTTGTCTTTTTTGCAAGTCAATCTTCGATGACATTTATTACTTCTTCATTTCAATCAGGTTCGTGTCCTTTCAAATGTTTTTTTTTTTAACTTTTGAGAACATGTAACAGTATGAGAAAGCCAAATCGCGAGAACTTGATAATCAGTAAGTTTAACGCATGATTTTCTAATTTTTGACATAAATAAAAGCGCTTTCTGAGTGGGTGCATTGTCTTGCAAAAACAGAATCCCTTTAATAACTTTTCTTCTTCATATCTCGAGAATTTTCTGTAAAAGTTTAGTTAATAATAAGGAACAATATTTTCCAGTCACTATTTTGCTATATTTCAAGTAATATTTAGAAGACTTCCATCCTTCTTTCAAAAGAACGAAAACAAGAATTTTCCTGCTGATTTCTGTAACCGCAACTTTATGGAACGAGGTGGGCCAGCATGTTACCACTCATTTTACTGCTCTTTTATCTCTTGATCGTAATGATGAATCCACGTTTTACCTATAGGTATCATTAGGTCCACAATGTTAGATGAACCTTTTTTAAAACAATTACAAATTAACTTAGATTTTTTCACTCTCATTCGTTTACAGTCGGCGTTCAGGGTGTTTATTATTGTTGACTTTTCTTCGTAACTCAATTTTTAATAGTGAAGCATGAGGGACATTCCTTGAATGTACAATATTAAGCATATCATGGTAAATTTCTTTAGCGGAGGCACCCTTCAAAAAAGAAGTACCTTCTCACCGATCGATATTCTAGTTTACTAAATTCATAATTTTTATCGGTCATATACAGAACAACCAAACATTGTATACTTATTCACATACAATTACGATGCATAATAACCGCATTCGTTTCGGGTCTCTGCTACCTGTTCACCAGTACTTCTAATTATCATATGAAAGATTCCGCAAATACGAACTAAAACATTATTTTTTGTAACTTATTAAGAAGAGTTTAACATGTTTCAAAATAGTGTCTTAAAAAAAATGCTTCCAAACGTTTTAAATTAAAATAAAATAACATGGGAAAAGAGGATTACAATTTGATACCAAAACTAATCTGGTTTGTTTCTTTTTATTGTTCACCTCCTCGTCTGAGTAGGAATTTTTACCCTTTTTTCATATCCTGAGGATATTGGCGAGGATGTCGTAATCCGTCAACGTTGTCCAAGTGCTGAAATATATATTTTTGTATTT
This sequence comes from Pachyrhynchus sulphureomaculatus, assembly GCA_019049505.1. Taxonomy (NCBI): domain Eukaryota; kingdom Metazoa; phylum Arthropoda; class Insecta; order Coleoptera; family Curculionidae; genus Pachyrhynchus; species Pachyrhynchus sulphureomaculatus. The sequence continues at coordinate 16,965,157 of CM032455.1, read as the reverse complement.
CATAGCACCTTTATAGACCACGCGGTAGTGCTGCTACTGACGTTATTGCATTTCTGCACCCAACTTCTATCTATGAACGTGGCCGCTACCAAATAAACTTAAATAAATTAATATATAAGTATACCATCCTGCCGATATTGGAAGAGAGACCTTCTGCGCCACGAGCAAGTACTACGCTACGAGCCACCACAATGTCAAAAAATTGGATCAGTTATACAACGATGGTCTTGTCCAGCAGATCGTTAATGTAAAGGAGAAAGAGAATAGGAGACAGTATGGAGCCTTGGGGCACACCGGCGTTGATAGTGAAGGTGTTAGAAAGAAATCCGTCAACAGCCACTCGTAAAGAATGCTCTCTGAGGAAACAAGAGAGCCACAAACTTTTCACACATACCATAAAAGCGTAGCTTAGCCAACAGTCCATCGTGCCAAACACGGTCGAATGCCTTGGATATGTCAAGAGCAACCGCTCGAGATTTTCCCAAGTGTTCAATTGCGTTGTTCCAAACATGTGTTACATAAGTCAGAAGATCTACTGTTGATCTGTGTTTACGAAAGCCACATAGGTGATCACCAATAATGTTGAATCCTGCAAGATATTTTAGAAGATGCTGATTGATAGCCCTTTCCATGACTTTCGATATTATTGAAAGCAGTGCGACTGGTTGGTAGTTATTTTTACATCTTCTTGCCTTTTTAGGTATCGGCTGAACCATGGTATATTTCCAGCAGGAGATAGGTTGAAAAGTCTACAGAAAACTGGTGTTAGTTTCCTCACACAGTTTTTGAGAACTATGGCGGGTATCCCGTCAGCGCCAGAAGCATTTTTGTGTCTAGCTTCATTAAAATACGTTTTATGATGCGCTGTCTCAAGACAATATCGGGCATGCTTGGCTGCACTATGGGAATAGTAGGTGGTGTTTTTCCTTGGAAATCGACGGTAGAAATATGAAGCAAAGAGTTCAGCCAATAAGTTCGTTTTCTCAATAGGTGTTGAATTATCTGACCGTGTGAATGGTGGTATTTGGCCAAATTTTGGCTAACTGCCTTAGCGACTGACCAAAAGACCAGGAATTGTTCGGACAAGCGAGAAGTTTCTAATTTGTTAATTGTGTGCCTCCTTGGTTTCGTCGATAATTTCTTTGCATCTGTTCCGGACACGAACGTGTTGCGATTTATGGTGTTAGGATTTTTACGCCATTGTCGGTAGGCAAGATGTTTAGAAGCAATAGCTTCTTGGCATTTTCGGTCAAACCAAGGCTTGCCGTTTCATCGAAAATGGAATGTAAGCCTCCATACCAGCTAAGATAACATCGGAAGCCTCCCTGGCGCAGTCAGATGGGTCATCGGATCGAAAACAAACGTCTAACCAAGGGGAAGTTCGAAAATATTCCATGAGATCTTCCCATTTAACAGATTTATAGTGCCAAATCTTGCGCGGTCTCTGTCACTGATTGGTAGGATACTCGATATCGAAAGCATTTTTTAGTCGGAAGAACCTAACGGCGGATATACGGTGACCGTGTAAATCTCCGAATTGGTGGTTAAAAACAGATCAAGAAGACTGGCGAACTCCCCGTCTCGATCAGGAATCCGTGTTGGTTCCTCAATAAGCTGAGTTAAACCACAATTGGTTGAGAATGATTCAGCTTCACGACCTTGTTCGTCGGTAGTATTTGAATATTTAAGCCAGTTGATATTATGGAAATTAAAGTCACCCAGGATAGCAATTACGGCATTTGGATAGTTAATTTGTAAATGGTCGATGGTGTCTGCAAGAGAAGCGAAAAGTGTTCTAAAGTTAGTATCACTTGGTGGTCGATAGAGGATACAGATGAACGTTGTGGTCTGTTGAGTCGTTATTTTTAACCACATAACATCAAAGTTTGGGAACTCCAGAGCCTCTTCGCGTTGGCAAGAGAGGAGGAGACTGTGCTGGTCGATGAACTGACCTTGGTTTTAATAAGAGCGAGTACATGAGGTTTATTTGATTGCACGTGTTGATGCACTGAATTTATGTTCGAGTTTAAACCTCTTATGTTGCAAAAATCTATTTTAAAATTATGATCTCTGGTGATGATGAATTGAAATGTTTTTCTGTTTTATAAGAAAGTTAAATTCGGTATTTATTTTAGAGCTGGCTGTTTGGGATAATGCAGATTTTTTCTCACGATAATCGGTAGTATGGTGAAGTCTTCCTAGTAAAAAAAAAACTTATTTATGTTTGTTATGGTCATATTTTCAATTCCATATATTTTATTTTATGGAATAAGGTCCTAATATTGAATATTTTTTATCTCATTTAGATTTTGAAGCTAGGCAGAAATGTACTGACCGTTAGCATAATAAGGTATTGGGTTTTTATCATATAAGTTCTGTTAATGCGCAAATAGTGCAGGTAAAATAAATAAATAAAAAACTTTCAATGTACATCTTATTATGTAAAAGGATTTATGACGAAATGCACACATTACATTAATTGTCCTAGAATATTTAGTTGTATATGCGTTTAAACATTTTTTTTTTTACAAAATTCAAAACTCGGATAAATATGTTAATTAAAACGTTACTATTCAGTGGGCACATATTTATTTATATTTTAATATTCGAAAATAGTAAATTATTTTTTAAAAAACGACAATAATTTCAATTAATATAGGAAATAATACATAAACAAAACTATCGGACTTATCCCGTTCAAAAACCCTGAAAAAGACTTATGATATATTCCAGGTTGGCTCCTGTAACCTTAGTTCTTTCGACGTATATCATAGACACGCGATTAGTATTAGTAACTCACGTGAATTTGTAAATATAATGTTAGTGAAAAATCGTTAGATTTCGTGAAAATCTATACCTTAGAATTTTGTGAAAATTTACAGCTTAGATCAGTTCAATGAATTTCGTGAAAATCTACACCTTATCAAATCCCACCACTACAAATTTCTGTATTTTAAGATTCTAACTCTGGTTACGTGATCATGAATAACCCTGTGAAGATTTGCAAGTATCAGAGTTATGAGTTGGCCTATCAGCCCTCGACCCGAATACGCTGGTTTTTGGAACAATCTGTATAGATTAGCAACTCAGTATACAAGTTTGGTTGCCTTTAAAATATTTAAATTTTGAATTTAAAAGTTCTTGTATTCGAAAAAAAAATTCGTAAGACTGAAATGTCAAAATGATATTTTTTTGTAGTGTAGGAAAGGATTTTTTTTTCATTTTGGCTTCGTTTTCTCTCAATTTAGAGTTGAAAAAACACGATTTTAGCAGATATCACGTTTTTTGGTCAACTTTGAACTGCTGTTCATTGAAACCATTAATATCTAAAGTATTCTCGAAGGTACTAAGGGAACATTCTCACAAAGTGTGGAGAAAAATTTTTCCTTTCCATGTACGTTTGAAATGGACGAACACATATACACACACACAAACACACACGCACACGCACACGCACACGCCCATGCACACGCACGCATGCACGCACTCGTACATGCACACGCACACATGCATACGCACAAGCACGCGTGTGCGTGTACGTTGAGATGTCGCTATTTTAAATGCTGTTTATGACTGATCTTCTGTGTTTTTTTAATCTATAACCTGTTTGTCCTATGTGTATTACTTGACAATTTAGGCAGTTAATTTTATAAATTCTTGATTTGTTAATAATGTTATTTTTGAGCAAAAATCTACCTAGGGGGGGGGGGGGGGGGGGGGGGGGATTTGCTTTTGTTTACAGATACACTTATTAGTTCTAATTTATTTATTCTATTGCTGGTATTTATATTTAAGGTAGAACAGTAATTAATCAATTTTTTATTATTTTTTGCCTAGAATTGTTATAAAATTTTTTGTAGAAGCCTTTTTTGCATTCTCCGTAATAAATTATCTATAACGTTTTCTGGGTAGCCGTTGTTTCTTGCGATTTGTTTTATTATTACTAATTTTTCATTCAAGTCCTGCTCGTAAAGTGGAAATGAGACTGTAAAAAAATGATAATTTGTTTTGTTGGGATTGTTTCACGTTTTACGAAAGTGTTTGAATTTTTATATATATACTGAAGTTTAATTTATTTTCGATTTTTTTTATATTTATATATATATATATATATATATATATATATATATATATATATATATATATATATATATATATATATATACGAGGCTGGTTTGAAAAGTCCGTGCAAAATCCGAGAGATGGTACCACCGGCGCGTATCGAGGTCATGTTTAGTTAGTAGCATCTCTTGAATGAACGCACACCAAGTTTCAGCCATATTGGTCTATTTCTTTGTGTTTGGCATTCGTGTGAATCAAGCAAGTCGAGTGATTTTCAAGAAATGGACGAAAAAGAATTTCGTGTGGTGATTAAACATTACTTTATAAAAGGCAAAACGCCTCAGGAGACTAAAGAGAAGCTTGATAAACATTATGGTGACTCTGCACCTTCGATTAGAACAGTTTATAAGTGGTTTCAAAATTTTCGGACTGGCCATATGGGCACAAGTGACGCTGAACGTTCTGGACGGCCTGTGGAGGTTACGACTCCAGAAATCATTGATCAAATCCATGACATGGTGCTGGATGACAGAAGAGTTAAGGTGCGTGAGATTGCTAGTGCTGTGGGCATCTCGACTGAACGGGTACATAATATTTTGCATAAACATTTGGACATGAGAAAGCTATCCGCAAGATAGGTGCCGCGATTGCCCACGCTTGACCAAAAACGGAATCGTGTGAAGTGTTGCAAAGATGGTTTGCAGCTGTTCCAGAAGAATCCGGAGGACTTTAAGCGTCGTTTCGTCACTGTGGATGAAACATGGATACATTACTATACTCCTGAGACCAAACAGCAATCTAAACAATGGGTTACCAAGGGGGAATCTGCACCAAAAAAGGCGAAGACCGTTCCTTCGACCGGAAAGGTTATGGCGACTGTCTTTTGGGATTCGCAAGGGATAATCCTCATCGACTATCTGGAAAAGGGTAAAACTATTACAGGTGAATATTATTCATCGTTATTGGACCGTTTGAAAACCGAGCTGCAAGAAAAACGCCCGCGATTGGCCCACAAGAAAGTCCTTTTCCATCACGACAACGCACCAGCACACACCTCAGCAGTTGTGGTCGCAAAATTAATGCGAATGTGAAATAGGATTCCAACTCGTTTCACATCCCCCTATTCTCCAGACTTGGCTCCCTCGGACTACTATTTGTTCCCCAATTTGTAGAAATGGCTGGCGGGACAAAGATTTTATTCAAACGAGGAGGTGATTGCAGACACTAATGGATATTTTGCAGACTTGGACAAATCCTATTATTCGGAAGGGATCCACAAACTAGAACATCGTTGGACGAAGTGTATAAGCCTAAAAGGAGACTATGTCGAAAAATAAAAAAGGTTTACCCCAAACACATAAGTAGTTTTTATTTTTGCACGGACTTTTCAAACCAACCTCGTATATATATATATATATATATATATATATATATATATATATATATATATATATATATATATATATCTTTATTTTGTTCAAATTCCATCGTAAACTGGATTTCTTGGTTAACCAAACTTATAAAGGTTTGGGTCTCCACCTGTAATGTGGGGTGTTCCGTCCGTTGATTGCTTTTGAAATGAAAATTTTTTTATGGAGGTATCAAATGATAAATAAGTTCATAAAACACACTCCAAAGGAGTTTTCAGCAAAGTTTATTTCCGATTCTGAAAAGTGGTAACCTTGAAATATTTATTTTTTTTTATACTATATACCAGATAAATTATTAAAACTAATGCACTCGTCATAATTTTCGGTCAATTTACACCCTGTTGAAAATAATCCAGAATTTTTTCAAATTTTTTTGATCAGTACTTTTCGAGATAAAGAGGGGAGACAGAGATTTTTCGAAATTTTTTTAAAATAATACAAAGTAAAGTGTGCGCAAGTATTATATTATATATTTATTTTGAACTTGTATTTTCACAAGCTTTCATTTGACACCTCACTCAATAACCTGGTAATTTTTTTTTTTTCACTTCCAATTTCACCCCCTTAAACGAACATGGCTCTGATGGAGCCATCAATTCCTATATTAGTGTCAAATTTCAAGTTTCTCTCTGTCAAATAGTTTCTGGGAAAATCTGGTGTGACAGAGGGATAGACAGACAGACGGCCAGACACCGTAGTGATCTTATAACAAACATCATCTACATATCTAACACAAAGGAGTACATTGCCAATTAGTTTGTCATAAATTAAAATTTCGAAGTTACTCATAAAAACCTCCGCTAAAAGAGGGGGGTGGTAATTTATTAGAAAACCGTATTTCTATTCATACAATTCAAAGTAATTTTGTTTAAGTGTTAAGAATATTTTTAACTTTCTTTTTATATTAACATCGGTGTTTGTAGCATCAGTAAGACTATTTATAATTTTTGAAAGTTCTTCAATGGGTATGAATATGAAAAGGCTTTTAACGTAAAATGAGATCTATTTGGAATTATTTAGGTTTCTTCTAGAAAATGATACGAGCTTTTTATAGCATATTTAGGACAAAAATTAAGTGTTTCTGGCAATATTTTATTCAATTCTTTGCAAGTTTGAATGAAGGAACGTTTACATGTGAAACTCCTGGCCTCATAGGAAGATTTTCCTTATGAATTTTGGCTAAACTATAGAATGTATGAGCCAATGGGTTCATATTTCAAATGTTATACATACTATTGCGTTTATTATATAAAGATTATTTTTCTAAACTATTATTATTTTTATTAATTTTCAGCGTAATAATTTTCCTCGAAGACGTACCTAGAGCTACGTTGTGAAGACTGAATTCAGAAGAATAGACCAAGCTTTAAGAAGTATGATGTTCCATATATTTAACTACAAACTGAAGATGTTTATTTACTGGTAAGCAGGTATCTCATTTTACGATGTTTGACCAATTTGAAGACTAAATACTCCTGAGTATGACCATCAAAGTACTGAGTAGGGAATCGCTTTCTGCAGTTAAATAACGTAGTTAATCGTCACCTAAGTTGGGAATGTGGAATCTTTGGCACAATGATACTCCTCAGTATATATCACCACTACATCAAACACTTTATTTTTGAACTCGACGCGCGTTTCGTTAACCATGTTAGCTTCAGCATGACGGATGATTGACAAAAGCTAAACTACAAATCTACCCTATTTATACTTAGCCTAACCCTTGAATTACTCAAGCGGAACTAATGACATAGGCAAGGTCATCAGTTCCGGTCAACTAACCAGTAGAGGGGATTATAAGGAATAGGCCCTCTGTCTTAATTTAAACTACTTTTACATTTTATGATTTCCATACTTTCGTATGCGTTCCACAATCTCCTATTAGATACATTTTTTATTAATCTAGATTATCTAATGTTACAGTATGATCAGCTTCAAGAGCATGTTCGGCAATGCTAGACTTTTCTGTTCTATTGTATTTTAAGTGTGCTAAATGTTCTTTAAATCATGTTTTAATTGACCTTTTAGTTTGCCCAACATACTTTTTGTTACAATCATTACAACTAATTTCATAAATTCCACTTTTCTCACAATTTGGAATCTTATCTTTGGGATTGCCTCAGATTGTCTGATGACTTATAGATGAAGGTGAGGCCTAGTTTATTAAATACCTTATCGAGTCCCTTGCTATATTTCGGATTATATGGTATGGAGACATACTTGGTGTTATTTTCTTCTCACGTGTAAAAAAGGTGGAATTCTGAATATTAAACCTAAACTTATGTCTATTTATTAGCTTATTTACTAAGTCATCGTCATAACCATTAACTCTAGTTATATTTCTAATACGATTTCTTTTGTTTATTGAAGTTTACTCTATTCAGAGGGAAAGTGACCAAACGATGAACTAAAAAATGTAATGAGGCTAATTTATGTTGTTTGCAATAAAATGAATCATTAGGAATATATCTATCTGTTACTGTGTCCTTCCTATAGATATCAAATTCTAATCTATTATTATTTTTAATAATTAAAATATCTAGAAAAGGCAATTGTCCTTTGTTTTCAACTTCGTAAGTGAATTTAATGGAATCATACCTGCTATTTCATTTAGAAACAAAATCATCAATATTAGCTTTCTTTGTATCAAAAATCGCGAAAATATCATCCACATACCTATACCATACCCTTGGGAAATATTTGAATTCTTGACTGGCTTCGATTTCAAACTTACTCATGAATAAGTGAATAAATAGACATAAGTTTAGGTTTAATATTCAGAATTCCACCTTTTTTACATGTGAAGAAAATAACACCAAGTATGTCTCCATACCATATAATCTCAAATATAGCAAGGGACTCAATAAGGTATTTAATAAGGTAGGCCTCACCTTAGTCTGTAAGTCATCAGACAATCTAAGGAATATCTTAGGAAATCCCAAAGATAAGATTCCTAATTGTGAGAAAAGTGGAATTTATGAAATTAGTTGTAACGATTGTAACAAAAAGTATGTTGGGCAAACTAAAAGGTCAATTAAAACACGATTTAAAGAACATTTAGCACACTTAAAATACAATAGAACAGAAAAGTCTAGCATTGCCGAACATGCCCTTGAAGCTGATCATAATGTAACATTAGATAATTTAAGATTAATAAAAAATGTATCTGATAGGAGATTGTTGAACGCATACGAAAGTATGGAAATCATAAAATGTAAAAGTAGTTTAAGTAAAGACAGAGGGCCTACTCCTTACTCTACTGGTTACTTGACCGGAACTGATGACCTTGCCTTTGTCATTAGTTCCGCTTGAGTAATTCAAGGGTTAGGCTAAGTATAAATAGGGTAGATTTGTAGTTTAGCTTTAGTCAGTCATCGCTCCTGATGAAGCTAACATGTTTAGCGAAACGCGCGTCGAGGGCAAAAATAAAGTGTTTGGTGTAGTGGTGATTAATCGACACCATCAAATATGGGTTTGTCCAATTATTTACTAGAACTAAGAAATCAACAATTTAAGAAATTAATAAGTACTCGTAAGATACAAACATTTGCATCTTTGGCTGTTAGCAGTCAAGTTCTGAAATCATGTTTGCCCCCTATTGGGGCTATTTAATGCCACAGACTTATAGATGAATTGTTCAGTGAGTTGCTAATAATTACTTCTAGGCAGCGCTCGTGTCATACATACCACAGCTCATCAGCCGAGCTAGGAGCGTCAGAAAAAGAGATCAAAACTCAAAGAACTTCTTACAATACTAGTACAAAGAATAGATAACATAAAATAATTTACATCTGGCTTCTGTAAGCCTAGTTTTTGAAGCATACCTGCCCTCTTTTGGAGGGCAGGTATTTCTTCGAACTTAGCTTGACTGATGAGACGAAATACGTCAAAACGCCACCCCCGAGGTGAATTCATAGATGAGAGTACAGGTGAAATATAGTATTTGCTCGATTATAGTAGCTGACATTGAACTAATTAAATTGGTTAAATATTAATAGATGTAAGTGGGGATACTTGGTACTTAAAAAAAAAACAAAGGAAAATATATGATCTAAATGCAAAACAAAGCACTTTAAAATATTGAAAATATTTTATCAAGCGTAACTAAAAAATAAAATTATCTATTAACACCTATAAAATAAGTCCAAGGCAAGCAATTAAAAATTTATGTGCAAAATAGACGAAATGGTTTCCTTTGTTGCTTTATGTAGTTTTGCATTTTGTAAGTTATTTTCGTTTATATTATATGTGGCATAGTAGTCCAGTAATATTTAGCTACGGATCAAGGTCGGGAAGGGGTATTTTACAGAGCGAATGAACAAATCTTAAGACGACTTTAAGATGATTTAAAGTCTACAAATCCTACAAAATAATACCCGTTCCCGATATGACCAGTAGATAATTTTTTGAATTTATTCTAGACATTAGTACAAAAATAATAAATAATTATCACTTATATCATCTACATACTGAAAATACATTTCATTGCTTGCCTCTGAGTAGTGAAATGGTATTTTCTTTATTATTGCTCTAAAAATTACGAGGGTTATATGATAAGTAGATGGATAAATGGATGTTTTGGGAATAAGGTTCATCGACTACTGTGGGCATTTAGCAGGTTAGCCAAGCATTTGATAAGGTTTGGTATGCTGGCTTACTTTACAAAATCAAGATAATACTTCCTCTGTCTTATTTCAATCTCTTCGAATCTTACCTAGAGGGCAGAGAATTCAGAACAAGATTAACCTTTCAGTGGTCGCGCTAAAATTCTTAACGCCAGTGGTCGCTGCGGACTCTCAGTCCATACTTAGAAAATATACGTGTTTTTAATATAAATTTATTAAAATTATAAGGTTGCTGTAATAAAACACGTTGTAGATAGAAATCAGTATATTATATAGTAATAATATTATAAAATATTCACAGTAACAGCTAAAGTTCCAACACATTCTACTAACTTAGGAACCATATTATAAAGCCTAACTACAAAAAAATATAATGAAAAAAAAATCAAGATTATTAAATCTTATAATATTAGTTGCCCCAATTCGCCATTTCTAAACATTCTGGGCAAATTAGTAGAGCATGTTCCAAACATAGATATGTGTGACACTTCCTACATAAATATCGGGTGGGACGATTTTTTTTTCTGTCACACATAGCACATCGCCCTCTTTGATTTGCCGGCGGTTCTGCTTGCTAAGCTACCGGTTCTAATCCAAGAATCTCGCCCAATCCTTATCTTCATCGATCTTGGTATATTTGTTAAAGAAGAGCGAATTCTTAACTGGTCACTTATTAACTCAAAAGATAGTTTTCGCAAAAATTCTCTCCTTAAAATGTTTTTGTCTATATCATTGGCCTTGTAAATAACTAGAGAATTTATTGCTGCAACGTTTAACATTGAATAAAAAATTACCATTGGCCACCTTCGGGTACCACGTGCACAATTATAAGCAGCGTAAAGTTTGTCCACCGTATCCACTCCTCCCTTTGTTTGATTGTAGGTAGTTATTATGTCTGGTTTACCTGTTTCAGTGTCAATAATGTCATCATGGTGTAAGCTTGACGCGTGCAAAACATTTTTCTTCTTTTTTTTTGGAATGTAGGATAAGATAGTGCAGTTATCATGGAATGCAAACATTGACGACTTTTCAGGACGATTTACTGGGCTGCAAAATTCAATGGGAAGTTCCCTTTTATTCTTTCTAATCGTTCCTACAAGAGTCATTCTAAAATTCTTTTTTAGGTTTTCTATCAACTTAAAACTAGTGAAAAAATTATCATTAGTTACATTCCGTCCAGTTCCCCTTATAGATTCACACATTCTTACCACAACAGCATCTGGAGAATTATTTATTTCCCAAGGACCAGCTGGTTGTTTACCAACATATACTTCCATGTTGCAAGTATAAAAAACCTTTGAATCGCAGAGGGCATAAATCTTAATGCCATATTTGCTCAGTTTATTGGGAATATATTGACGAAATATACATCTACCTCTAAAAGCCTCCAGTTTCTCGTCAACTGTTACGTAATGGAAAGGTGTGAATGCAGTTTTACATTTCTCTACGAAAATGTCAAAAATATCTCGAATCGCCGCCAACCTGTCTAGAGACTTCCTAGCTTCACGGGTTTCAAGATCATCAAATCTTATATGTCGCATTAGAAAACGAAATCTTTGTAACGACATCGTAAGTCTAAATATCTCAACCCCAGTGCCATCAACTCTTCAAAGATCTTCAGCATTGAGGTGATTACTCTTCATAACTCCCGCCAAATATAAGAGACCTATCAGTGCTTGTAGTTCAAGAATATTTGTTGTTTTTGCATCACGTTCACGGGAATATTTATTTTGAACAGCCTGAATATGCTTGTTTGTATTATCTACAATAACCTGAAGAACATTCTCAGGAAAAAAGTACTGCCATATCGCCAATGGTGTTCTTAGATTTTTTACAGTTTCTTTTGGACCAGGTAGGTGGGTAATCAAATTTTCCGATCGGGTTCTTACATTGCATGCAATGTTTTCTCCATTTCGTCGATTGATCTTTTCCGATAAAAAATGGACCGTCAATTTGCAGAATTTCCTCTTCATTGTCTGAAATATCCTGCTCACTATCTGTTTCGTGTTTCTTCACACTCCACAGCATCCACTTCATCTTCATCGGAGTCATTTAAGGGTGCTTCTTCTTCGTCAGATGATTCTAAACATGATTTCATTAGTTCATGCAGCCGTTCTTGCTCTTTTTCATAGGATGCCATACTAAAACATATTTTTAATATTAAACAATTACAAAAAAGTATCCAATGAAACATACCTTGGCAAAAGTAGAGCAGCTAATTTGTAAATATATTTGTCACCTCACTGGTCGCTGCGGATTCTCAGTCCGCAAGCACGAATTATTGGAGAAAATACAAAACTATATGCCTGCTCACTCGACCGTCGACTGAAATACGCTGTTAAGGAAAGGTACTGAAAAGCGCGACACTTAGAGGGGGGGTATCCTTGAAATTATCGTCGATCACAAACGGGTGCGGAGCGACAGTCCGCGCGCGACCACTGAAAGGTTAAATGATAAAGTTTCCGAAAACTACCCTATCAAATCAGGAGTCCCCAAGGAAGTGTACTGGAGCCGATGCTATACGCGCTCTACACTGCTGATATACCAATCACAGACGACACCATAATAGGACCGTTTGCTGACGATACTGTAATAATGGCCACTGTCGAAATTCCAGCAAACGCCGCTAATAATCTTCCGAATCACTTAAATCAACTTCAGGTATGGCTGCAGAAGTGGAAAATTAAAATCAACGAGGACAAATCAAAGCACATAGATTTTAACCTAAGACAAGACCAGTGCCCTGAAATATATATAAACAACAAGGGAATACCTTGTGCATCAAAAACAAAATATCTAGGTTTCCATATGGACTCTAGACGTGAAAGGAGCAAATAGATCAAAAAATTAAAGAAATACAGTGGCTAATAGGAAGAAGATCACAACTATCCTTGGAGAACAAAATATTACTGTATAAAGCAATCATAAAACCACTATGGACATATGGGCTTGCTCTTTGGGGATGTGCCAGCAAATCAAACGTCGCCATAATACAAAGAAGTCAATCTAAAGTCTTAAGGATGATAACAGATGCGCCTTGGTATGTATCAAATCAAATAATTCATGAAGATTTACGAATACCCTTTGTCAAGGACGTCATTAAATCAATAACTACAAGACATCACAGGAGAATCCAAAACCACACAAACACTCTATTACACCCACTCCTGAACCAACTACACGCAAGGAGACTCAAGAGGCAATGACCACTAGATCTAATAGAAAACTAAGAGGATCCCTCGCTGGAGGAATAGTCGCCACACCAATGTGGAGCATAACGGCTCTAAAGCTAGCCAATTAACTTACAGAATGTACTTATAATTCTGATTGTCAATAAAATAAATAAAATAAAAAAAAGAAATGTAAGCAATATGTAATTTCTACACAAAATTTAATGTTTAATCATATGATTAGGTAAAACTTTGAAGTATTTATTTTTTTATTTACTTATCATTTCGAAGTAACTTATTTTTAAACAAAATGCTTCTAGTAGGACATATATAAATACATTCGCAAGATTTCGTTTAGTTTTGTAAGCAAATATCCACCAACATATATCGGGTCTTCCATTAAGGACTTGACAACTTTTTTTTAAATAAAACGCAACCCATTTTGAGACATTTCGAAAATTTTACTATCGGCTTGAAGTACAATCAAAACATTTATGTATGGAATTCGACTTCATTCATATGTCCACCACGGGCACGTTTGCAGCGGTCCATTCGTTGAACCCAATTTTCGATGACTCGGCCACACATTTCGACGGAAACGGCCGCTATCTCTCTTTCAATATTGGCTCTGAGCTCCTCTAACGACGCAGGCTTGTTAGCATAGACCAATGATTTAACGTACCCCCATAAAAAGAAGTCTAGAGGTGTTAAATCACACGATTTAGGCGGCCATTCGACGGGACCATTTCTCGATATAACACGTTCACCGAATTTAGATTGCAGTTAGTTGATTGTTACACCCGCTGTGTGGCTTGTGGCGCCGTCTTGTTGAAACCACATATCATTAATGTCTAGCCCATGCAATTGATCAAAGAAATAACGTTGTAACATGCCTCTGTAGCGATCTCCATTGACTGTAACGTGACGGTTATTTTCATCAACGAAAAAGAACGGCCCAATGACACCACCGGCATGAAAACCGCACCAAACAGTAATTTTTTGTGGATGAAGTGATGTTTCTTCAAGCACATGAGGGTTTCTACCTGACCAATAACGCATATTTTGTTTGTTGACGAAGCCGTTTATCCAAAAATGCGCTTCATTACTAAAGATGATTTTGCGATGAAATTGGTCATCTTCTTCCAACATTTCTAGAGCCCAATTCGAGAACGTACGTCGCTTCATATGATCGAGTGGCTTTAGTTCTTGAGTTAACTTTAACTTATAAGGGTGCTGGCCAAGATCCTTTCGCAAAATTCGCCATAGTGTGGTCTGAGCGATGCCCAGTTCTTGAGAACACCGTGAAATCGACTGTTTTGGTTCGTTTGATATTCAGTTTTAAAATTGTACAAGTATAAAGTTAACTTTATTTAAAAAATTTTTAGTGGTATCTTTTACCAATGGGGATCCACAAATCATCCCCGTCCCTGGAGGTGTCAGTGGTACTGGTAGAACCACACGTTACTGGGACTGCTGCAAGCCTAGCTGTGCCTGGAAAGAAAACTTACCAGCCACTAATGTGACCGTTCCAGTACGATCATGCGCAAAAGACGGAGTAACCACTCAGCCACTTGGAACTCAGTCTGGATGTGATTATGCTACTGATGATACAGCATTTATGTGTAATGATCAACAGCCTTGGGTTTATAATGATACTTTTAGTTTTGGATGGGTAGCTGCCTCCTTTACAGGTATGTGTATAGTTTTGTATCCGTATTTTTCTTCAATTTAGCAATGTGAAGAAAAACAAATGAAAAATACAAACATATTCTAATGTGGTCTCTTTAGATGCAGTTAAGCTTTAGTATTCGAACGTCGAAACAAGATTTTTAGGTCTATTAATTGATTATTTTTATTTTCGTGCAAAATCGTCTTCCGAGAATTTTATATTTCTTCTCATTTTTGGGTCATTAGATCATGAGAAGCATAATTTCTAATTCCTAGAGGTTGTTGAGATAACTTTTTGTTCAAAAATCTTCGTTCTTTCAGCGTAGATTTTAATTTTGGAAATAGACAGAATTCACACTGAACTAAATCAGGACAATGTGCAGGATAATTCAATTTGGTAATCACTTTTAGATTAGGAAGTCATTGTGTTGAAGAATGATCCAATTTTCAGGATGCAGTTCGGATTTTTCTCTTCGGACATATGTTCATCATACATATTGCATCTTCACGCTCTGTTTATAATAATGTCCATTATTTTTGATCTCCCAACACATTGTTTTATAGCCACAACTATTACTATAAGTCACATGTATGAGTTATAATATCCCAATAGCACATTTAATTGTTCCAATTAAGTAATATTTCCTTTTACTGTTCTTGGTGAATCTAAAAATCATGTTAACTTTTATTACTTTCTAAATAAATTAATGTCAATTTAGAGAACTAAAAGGCAATTAAAAATGCAGCATAAAAAGGTCACAGCGAGAACGAATTCTTTCGATGAACGTTTCATTAACTACTCTTATTTTATTTTTATAGGTGGCGCTGACGTCGCGAAGTGTTGTTCTTGTATCCTCCTCTCTCTCCAAGGTCAACTTACAGGTAAAGTAATGGCAGTTCAAATAACCAACACTGGCAGCGATTTGTATCAAAACCATTTTGACATTGCCATGCCAGGTGGCGGTGAAGGTTTATATGCCAACGGATGTACAAACCAGTGGAACGCTCCTGTTGGTGGATGGGGAGATCCTATTGGTGGGGTTAAAACAGAAGCGGTAAGTTGATTTTCCATGAAAATATAGAAACTGATTATTAAATTTGGAAAGATTCTTGGACATTTAAACTCTTAAAATATATTTTTTTTTTAGTTTATTTAATAATATTTTGTTCATGTTGTTTGCAGTCAAATTGATCTCCTCAAAAAAAGGTGGGAGGCACATCTCCATTGTAATGATCTGTAACAAAATATCCAAATTAATTATTATTCAATAAACATATCTCTCTCGGGTTACGTAGGTTTAGACATTTATGTAAACAAAAAACAAAATGGCAGACTTGTAAACATTTTTTGTTTATTTTCCTTGAAAATCAAGAAATAAAGTAAGAAATTATTAATAAAAATAATTGATTCTACGTGATCTGATAACTAATTATATGTAGAACAACGCGTAAAAATTTTAGCTCAATCGGATAGATAGAATTTTTTCTCTGCTTCCCAAGAACTGAGAAAAAAGTGGTTTCGAGAAAAACGAGTTTAAAGTGTTTGTAACTGATTTTTTATAGAAAACTTATACTTACACTAATTGGCTATGCCTGCTGCGTATCGTATACCTTCCATTTCTTCAAACGTTTCATTTTCAGTTCATTTCTCTTCCCTTAGATTCTTTCTTGCCTGGAAGCATCAGATGTCCGTCTCTCCGCCCTCGATACTCTCAATTCGTCTTGTACCTGAACGAAGTTTACGGCCTCTGTGCCTATTGTTACACTTATAACTTCCCCGATTTTTAAGAGCAAGAAATTCTTCATTAAACTTGCAAGCTGCTGTCAGTGTAGCAATTTCTAATGTCTTCTTTCCAGTAAAAACATGCTTTGGCGCTAAATTCCAAATGAATGAATTTAAACTTTCGTTGTTAAATAACTGACTCGACCGATACTTGATGGAAATTCATATTCAATGAGAGTAAAGTATTAAATTTTTAGTAAAAATTCCAATTTTATTGATTTTTATACTTGACACGTGTTTCGTTAAAATATTAGCTTCATCAAAAGTATTGGTATGGAATGAAATAAATATGTTTCAATGGTTTTTTAAGTAAATATTTACAGGTAGATTGTAACAATAGGATGACAACAAAACTTAATAATTATACAAATTGTCTATTCATTAGATAAATTCAACAACGGGTCATTTAACAATGTGTTCGTATTCTTTCTTTTATTGATCTCGAAGGTCTCAAATAAATTTAATTTATGCAATTTGTTCTGAATGTGTAAAGTACGGAAATTATTCAAATATATGATTCTCTTCTATTAAATGTTTGGCATATGAAGAATCAGTTTTGTTTTTTTAAAAACTTTATGTTCTGAAATTCTTAATACATAATCTTCTTTGCCTTTCCGACGTTGAAAAGCTTTGCGTACACTTGATTTGATTATCACTTCAACAATTTTATTTTACACAACACCCAAAAGTGAGGAAAACCCTCGCTTTGCCCATGATCTATCGCCTGAAACTGAGAGTTCGTTCTCCGGTAGACCGTGTTCAATATTTTTTGTTGTTCTTCAGCTCCTGCTTTTTTAGAAACAACACTAGAAACTGCTTTTACAGCAATGTATATTTGATCAAGCACTTCGTAATTATCACACGATTTACACTTTGGAAACTTTTGCAAAGTTGTAAACACTACACTAAAACTTAATAAAGAGTAAGTAAAACCATCATCTGATTTTAAGTTTTCTTAGCAGATGTAACAAATTCAAAGTCATTTTCTGGGGTGTATCGATTTCCAGTAAAAGTTTTCTTTCTACCACTTTTTCACGCATGTCTATTAAATTCTCTCGATTCTTTTCGATCCATTTTGAGCTGATGTTAACGTTTACTGCCGATTTGCTCCTAAAATCAAGCTATACTATGAAAATTCTTTTATCTCTAACTCTTTTGCTCATACAGTTATACATTCTACTGTAGGCAAAGATGAAAAATAGTATATATAAAAATAAGCGTAGGTATAAGGTACTGAAAGAACAATACAGTAGGTTAGATCGTTGCAGCTGCAGTGGGTCGAGTGGCAGGTTACTACGACGCGC
This sequence comes from Pachyrhynchus sulphureomaculatus, assembly GCA_019049505.1. Classification (NCBI taxonomy): domain Eukaryota; kingdom Metazoa; phylum Arthropoda; class Insecta; order Coleoptera; family Curculionidae; genus Pachyrhynchus; species Pachyrhynchus sulphureomaculatus. The sequence continues at coordinate 16,947,115 of CM032455.1, read as the reverse complement.
CCTCTTCTATATGCTATAACTTCGTAAATATTTAGAATTTCGGTCTGAAATTTTTGCAGTATACTCTCAATATACTTTCGTTTAGAAATATGTAAGAAAAAAAATTGAATTTTTGAAGCCGTTACACCGAGAAACCCCCATAAAATAGACTAAGCTAAGGAGTAATTTGGGAAAGTATTTTACGATTTATTATATCAGTTCCCTATTCATCCGTCTTGATTTTGGAAACAATCTTATTGATCCATATATAATCCATATATATATACATATATATATATATATATATATATATATATATATATATATATATATATATATATATATATATATATATATACGAGGCTGGTTTGAAAAGTCCGTGCAAAGTCCGAGAGATGGCACCACCGGCGCGTATCGAGGTCATGTTTAGTTAGTAGCATCTCTTGAATGAACGCATACCAAGTTTCAGCCATATTGGTCTATTTCTTTGTGTTTGGCATTCGTGTGAATCAAGGAAGTCGAGTGATTTTCAAGAAATGGACGAAAAAGGATTTCGTTTGGTGATTAAACATTACTTTATGAAAGGCAAAACGCCTCAGGAGACTAAAGAGAAGCTTGATAAACATTATGGTGGCTCTGCACCTTCGATTAGAACAGTTTATAAGTGGTTTCAAAATTTTCGGACTGGCCATATGGGCACAAGTGACGCTGAACGTTCTGGACGGCCTATGGAGGTTACGACTCCAGAAATCATTGATCAAATCCATGATATGGTGATAGATGACAGAAAAGTTAAGGTGCGTGAGATTGCTAGTGTTGTGGGCATCTCGACTGAACGGGTACATAATATTTTGCATAAACATTTGGACATCAGAAAGCTATCCGCAAGATGGGTGCCGCGATTGCTCACGCTTGACCAAAAACGGAATCGTGTGAAGTGTTGCAAGGATGGTTTGCAGCTGTTCCAGAAGAATCCGGAGGACTTTAAGCGTCGTTTCGTCACTGTGGATGAAACATGGATACATTACTATACTCCTGAGACCAAACAACAATCTAAACAATGGGTTACCAAGTGGGAATCTGCACCAAAAAAGGCGAAGACCGTTCCTTCGGCCGGAAAGGTTATGGCGACTGTCTTTTGGGATTCGCAAGGGATAATCCTCATCGACTATCTAGAAAAGGGTAAAACTATTACAGGTGAATATTATTCATCGTTATTGGACCGTTTGAAAACCGAGCTGCAAGAAAAACGCCCGCGATTGGCCCACAAGAAAGTCCTTTTCCATCACGACAACGCACCAGCACACACCTCAGCAGTTGTGGTCGCAAAATTAATGGAAATAGGATTCCAACTCGTTTCACATCCCCCCTATTCTCCAGACTTGGCTCCCTCGGACTACTATTTGTTCCCCAATTTGAAGAAATGGCTGGCGGGACAAAGATTTTATTCAAACGAGGAGGTGATTGCAGACACTAATGGATATTTTGCAGACTTGGACAAATCCTATTATTCGGAAGGGATCAACAAACTCGAACATCGTTGGACGAAGTGTATAAGCCTAAAAGGAGACTATGTCGAAAAATAAAAAAGGTTTATCCCAAACACATAAGTAGTTTTTATTTTTGCACGGACTTTTCAAACCAGCCTCGTATATATATATATATATATATATATATATATATATATATATATATATATATATATATATATATATATATATATAGACATATAAGTACGTAAATGTGACCAATGATTTCATATGAAGTCACAAATATTGTATTAAATATTGTGACGTCATATATCCAAGAATATGACAGATTTTCAATACATCTTCGAGAGTCATTCGAAAAATTCTTCAAAATAAGTTAATTTTTAAAATAGATGGTATTATATGGCCTCTATGTAGGCCTTATTGGGACACGATAAATTTTTTCTTGCGAGAATATATCAAAATCGCATTTTACGGTAAGAATCGTATACAAATAGATGTTAAATTTTATATATGTAGATATTATTTATAAAACTTGCTATTTATTAGATTTTAGTAAAACGGTTGATTTTTCTGATTTTTAGTGTTCCGTACGGAACACTTATAAGATGACTTGGGTGTCTGTCTGTCACACCCAATTTTCTTCGAAACTATTTCTCATAAGAAGTTGAAATTTGGTAATAATATAGGAATTGATGGCCTCATCAGAGCCGTGTAGTTTTGAAAGTCAAATTTTGACTTAAGGAGTTAGATTTGGGGGGTGAAAAAAAAAAATATTTTTTAGTAGGTCATCGAGTGTGGTGTCAAATGGAAGCTTGTGAAAACACGAGTAATATATATATATATATATATATATATATATATATATATATATATATATATATATATATATATATATATATATACATTCCTGGACAAAATTAACGCAACAATATATTAAATTATACAAATCTCTATAATGAATTAATTTTAATAATTTTTTATGTACATTAGTTACATTAAAAGTTAGAATAAAAACTTATTCGGATACTTTAAAAGTGAATTAGCTACCAAATTTCTCTATAAGATTCGAATTAAAATTATTCTTAAAACCTAATAACAAAATCGTTGAAATTATGTAATAATGAAAAAAATAAACTGGGACACTAGTAGCAATATTAATGGTGTAACTGGGACACTAGTAGCGTGTGTTGCCTCCTCTACTTCGGATGACAGCGTTTATGCGTATAGGCATGCTTCTAATTAAATTTTGGATAAAATCTTGAGGAATTTGCTCCCAATCTGTGATAACTGCATTTTCAAGTTCCCTCAGGTTTCTAGGTGCACGTATATGACATTACACATTTTTCTTAAGGGGATCCCATACATGTTCTATCGGATTCAGATCCGGGTTTTTTGGTGGCCATTGCATAATCGGCATATCAACTTGATTAAGGTAATCGAGTACCTCCCTAGCCACGTGAGGTCGAGCGTTGTCTTACATAAACAGGAAATTGGGCCCCACAAAATGACCGAAAGGCATTACATGTTCTATTACAATATTCTCAAGATAGTAGTCAGCATTCATGGATCTGGTACGGTCAGGAACTAACTCTGTGCGAGCATCAAAGCAGATGCCACCCCAGAATATAACACCGTCGAATGGAATCCTTGCAGAGATATTGCAAGAAGCAAACCTCTCTCCTGGTCTTCGCCATACTCGCTCACGACCATCTGGATATTTTAGACTAACCCTAGTTTTATCTGTGAAGAAAACTTGTTTCCAATCATCCACAGACCAGTTTTCGTGATTTCGAGCAAAACGTAACCTGGCAACTCTGTTCTCTCTAGTAAGCAAGGGCGCAGTGGCTGGTCTCCTACTGTTTAATCCAGTTTCATTTAACCGTCTTCTAACTGTTTTAGAAGAAATTGTGACATTGCGAACAGCTTCGAGTTCGTTTCATATTATAGAACTAGTGACAGTCCTGTTATATGTTAGCATATTGTCTTATGAAACGTTCATCTAGGTCGCTAGTGCATCGTTTTTGCCCTTGCCCTAGCCTTCTAGAATAAGTTCCTACTTCATTGAAGCGTCTTACCATACGACTTATTGTGGAACGATGTTTGCCTAACAAATTAGCAACATAACTTTGACAATATCCCTCGTCCAATAAAACTGAGGCTAGCACTACCTCGTGTTCAGTTAAATCCCTTGTTCGATTCATTTTTCTAATTCTTCGGGGTCAAAAATAAAACAGTCTACCACAAAAACGTATTACTTTGTAAAAGGGAACAATTTATTAGCTTACTTTTAAAGAAAATCTATCGCATTATTACAGAAAATTGTTTATCTTCTAAAAAAATCTTTAAAACTGTAAATCTAAACGAATTGTTTTGATTTCTGTCATGAACAACAAAACAAAATATGCTTAGCTTACTATTCAAATACTCGATAAACTTTAAAACTGACATAAGAAAAATATAAATTAATTTTCAGATTGTTGCGTTAATTTTGTCCAGGAGTTTATATATATAATGTAATACTTGCGCACACTTTTCTTTGTATTATTTTTATAAAATCGCGAAAAATCGCTGTCCCCTCACCTTATCTCGAAAAGTACTGATCAAAAAATTTTGAAAAAATTCTGGAATATTCTCAATGGAGTGTAAATTGAACGAAAATTATCACGAGTGCATTACCTTTAATAATTTATTTGGTATAGAAAAAAAAAAAAAAAAAAAAATTTCAAGGTCATCAATTTTCAGTAAAGATTGGAAACAAACTTTGTTGAAAACTCATTTAGGATGTGTTTTGTGAAGCCACTGATCATTTTATACCTCCGTAACAATATTTTTTATTTTAAAATCAATCAACGTACGGAACACTAATTGTGCAACTCCAACTTGCACTTGACCGGTTATTTATTATGATTTTAGGAATGTTCTGAGTTGCCGGAAGAATTACAACCTGGATGCAAGTGGAGATTTGAATGGTTCGGAGGAATTGATAATCCCGATGTACAATTTTACGAAATTGAATGTCCACAGGAACTTCTTCAGATAAGTGGTTGTCAATAGCTGTTGAAATAAAATAATTAATGCATAATTGTCTTTGAGTTTACTTTTTTTCGTGATAATTAAAGAAGCTTATTTAAGGAAATTATAGTGATACCTCATTTCATCATTTGTGCAAGGAAAAAAACTAGTTGACCAACGAATATAGCTGCATTCTAGTTTAGTAATGTGAGAAAATATGACAGCACAGCCTTCTTCCCAGACTATTACTATGCTTATATGGTAGACAGTCAATGTTATTATTTACTTAATTTAATAACGACTTATTATTTATTTATATTCTTGATAATACAATTAGAAACTTTTTCTTAACAGTAAAAGGAACATATATTAACTAAGACTGATCTTATTTTTAATTTGCACCTAAATCCTAGACGCCTATTTAACCTTGAGAAGCATAATTTTTTATCAATTTTCTGTCTCCTTTCTTCTGTTATTTGACAACCAAGGCGTCCCAAGAAACTTTTCGAAATATCCATCTATTAACAAACAATAAAAGAAATAATAATGTACCTAAAAAGGCATTCAATTAAATAGATTATGCAAAAGAAAGAACAGGATATTAATGACCAATTATCTTAACTTTCCGGACTTGGAAGAAATGATACTATCTCGAATTTCTCCTTAAAGCAGAGTTTCTCTTAAAAGTTTCCATTTTTGGATACGTTCCGATAGGTTTTTAGCGTACTCTAACATAGTCTCTTGAGTACCACCACTCATACACCGACTAAGTTCTAAAATAAGCTGAATTAACTTGAATGTTGGTACTGCCGTTAAGTATTGATTTTCTTTAACTACTGAAGTGTTGTTCAACCAGCCCCATGCCGGCCTACCTCACCAGAATCCGGCATCAAGTACATGGAACTCCATGACAACAAGCGACTACTATAGAGGGACTAAGTCACTGCCTCAACCAACAAAGCTAATCAACTTCTAGGTTAGCCATAATCACCCCTAAGCAGGACAAGTAAATTGTCAACACGTAACAAGTTGACAATGTATAAAGTGATCATCAAGGTCGGCCTCATCGACTACAGCCCACGATGGTGTCAAAGACAACCGGATCCACTCTTCAGACAGTCCAAAACAAAGTCGTCAGTATCATCGCAGACGTCCCATGGTTCGATCCTAACACCCAAATCTATCGTGACCTCCATATGTTCACCCTCCAGGAATTCATGAACGTTCAGCTACGATTTCTGGACCCTTCACCCCAACCCCACCGTCAGAGAAGTCTATCCGCTATTTATCACTCTCAGACCTTATCGCCTCAGATGCCTGGCCAAAAACTAGACTAGGTTTAGTTTTAAATTAGAATTAGCTCACATAGTATAGGCAAAAGCAGTAAAATTTTCATGATTTTTGGAAATTTGTGGATAGAGCTTGGAAATCAATTTAGCTACTTTGAAACAGTGCCAATATAATGTAAACGAGTTTAATTAGCCTAATTTTGACCGCACGGCATTATTTTGGTGCATTTTTTCACATTTTTACGCTTTCGGCTCACTATTTCTTAAATATGTCAGCTTCTGTTCGTTGTTATTCGACCAAAAAAATTCATCTTACTCGTCATAAAATTACCTAAAAATTGCGTTGATTGCATTAAAAAATATTAAATATGGCAAATTAAAAAATGATTTTTTTACTGGTAACTTCCGTTCAGTTTGATATTACGGCTTCGATTTGTAGGAAAATATAGGTCTTATATTAACAAAAAAGTGTGCCAAATTTTATTAAAAAATATTTTAAAAAAATTTGGCACACTTTTGGCAAATTTTATTAAAAAATATTAAGAGAGTCAAAATTCGCATTTTAGTCCAAGTCTTATTACGGATTTTTCTTTTGGGCAAAAGGTCATAGGAAGCTTCTTTTTAAATATGCGAAATTTTATGCTCATCAAGATGGTTAGAAGGAAAAATAAAAAATATACAAAAAAAACTATCATATATTTTTTCGTTACGAAAAATTCATTTTTTTTTTCGCCTTTGCTCTAGAAAAGGTCTGATTTATTCCCTTTATTTCTATTCAATATTTTATCTTAAATATAACATGAAAAAGTGATTCCAAAACAAATACTACCTATTTTGCAATAAAATTATGATTTAGATAACAGAAACTTTTATTGACAAACCATTAATACATTAATATATACAATATTTATAAATTAAAAAAATTATTCGTGTTCTATAGCGTATGTTCTCGAACTTGTTTTCTGCTATATTCAAAATCATCAGATTGATTATCTGAATCGGATTCATACTGGCACGAATATAAAAGGTTGGCGGTGTCTAACTCACTTTCAATGATAGAACGATCTAAAATTAATAAAGATGAGTCATCGGAAAAATGATCTGTAAATTCATCTGTCAACGATTCTTATGGTACTGATCATAATCTTCAATCAGCTGACTCTCATTATTCTATTCTAGATCTTGCTAGGATATTTCTGTAGTATCTTCGCAATTCCCACAATTCAAACCATAGCAATGTTTACATAAACAAGTGCATCGAAAGCCCAACTTTTTTCACGAACAACGTTTTATATTCGTGCCAGTATGAATCCGATTCAGATAATCAATCCAATGATTTTGAATATAGCAAAAAACAAAGCCAATTTTGACCAACTCTCTTAATATTTTTTAATAAAATTTGGCACACTTTTTTGTTAATATAAAAGCTAGAGTTGGAGTTGAGTTTCGGATCGCGATGTGTGTACACGTGAATCGAATGTCCGGCAATGTCAACTCGTTCGACGAGCATTATTACGGTGATGTTTCGATCTATTTAATCATTTTGTCGATTTCAAATGAGAGGGACTAGAAATAATGCAGAGTTTAGTGTTAGATTAAGACAATAAGCTAACGAAGCGATAAGCGATGACCTTGATCATTTTACTGTTTATGGTGATAAGAAATATAAACAACAATTTTTTTTCCCCCGTGTTTGAAAATGGAATATACGAGGAACACACGTAAAGTTTTTATAACAGAAAGAACAATGGATAGCGATGATTATACCTCAGGAGACCCGAAAAAAAAGAAGAGCCAATGGGATTATTCAAGAAGAGTAAAAAGCTGATAAGAACACCACAGAAAGAGAAAAACAAAAGAGTATACAAGATAGACAATTTGATAGAAATGATCAGAGAACTAATGTCAGATATAAAGGATATAAAACAAGATCAGAAGAGATACCAACAAGAGTTGAAGGAACTAAGAAAGGAGAATGAAGTATTGAAAGAGTAAGATAATTAAAGAAAACATGAGAAGTATGGATATGAAGATGAGTAGACTGGAAAAAGACAACGAAAGGAATAATATTATAATATCGGGAATGAGTTTTGAAGCGAATAGCCAACTAGATCTAAAAATGGGTGTAGAACATTTTATGGAGAGGAGTATGAACACAAAAGTACAGATTAAAGATGTGATAAAAATAGGAGCGACTATAAACAAAATAGAACTTGGAAACACGGGAGATAAGGAAACTGTAAGGAAAAATAAAAACAAACCGAGGAACCTAAGAGAGAGAGTTTATATAAACAACGATTTAACAAAAGATGAACGCGAAATTCAAAAGAAATTGAAGCGTATAACAGAGAACGAGAGAAAGAATGGAACAAGGGTGAAAATAGGATATCAAAAAATCGTAATCGTAGGAATAGAATATAAATGGGAGGAAGAAAAACTGAAATAACAAACAAAGAATACCATCAAGTCAAAAAACTGAGAAAAAGGAGAAAGACAGGTAGATTGACGACGACCCTGGCAAAGATAAAGGATATGGAAGAGAGGACTAGTAAAATGAGTACAGATAAGAAGATAATCAAAAAATAGATAGAAAGAATGAAATGGGAAATAATTATCGAGTTTTTAGATTGAGAATACAGAATAATAGGGGTATAAATGGAAAAGAGGATGAACTGACAGAAGAACAACAAATGCACTATGAAAGAGTCACTGAAACAGAGATGAAAGGAAATGGATGCAAAAAACTAGAAGGAAAACCATACTAAAATCAACATAGAGACATAATATCGGAACAAGATACAGAACTCATACAAACAGAAAAAACTAGTACAGAAGACACAAAATCGCAATCGGCAATTTAAACAGGATGGAAGGATATAGAAGGAAATATGGAAAAATATGGAAATAACTCAACTCCACGGGCCTTACACTCCTAACGAGGGGTAGAAAGGCACAAGGATTAAGTAAGTAAGTATAAAAGCTATATTTTCCTATAATTTGAAGCCGTAATAATGAATTGAACGGAAGTTACCCGCAAAAAAAACCATTTTTCAATTTGCCGTAGTAAATACTTTTTTTTTAAGTTATATACTTAATATTTTTTAAGGAAATCTACGCAGTTTTTTAGGCAATTTTATGACTAGTAAAGTGATTTTTTTTGTTACATAATAACGAGCAGAAGCTGATAATTTAAGAAATAGTGAGCTGAAAGCGTAAAAACGTGAAAAAAAAATACATTAAAATAGAAGAGAAGTGCGCTTGCGATCAAAATTAGGCTGAGGAAACTCGTTTAAAATATGTTGGCACTGTTTCAAAGTAGTTAAATCGATTTCCAACCTGTACTCAAAAATTTCCAAAAATCATAAAAATTTTACGTCATTTGCCTCTACTAATAAAATATTTTAGATGCCATATCATAACTTAAGGCTCCACAGATCTATATAAAATCCTTCCCTATGCTGACTTACTTAGATTATTGACATGTGTGTACATATATATCTTAACACGCAAACAGCTCAGGCAATGGTAGTTAGAGGGCTAGCCCAACCTAATTGTTAATAAAGGGAAATTTAACAAATTGAGGTATTCTCTTTAGGCACAAATTGAAAACAACTAGCACTGTCGTGGGCAAGTAATTTGTCGATCTAACTCTGTAAATAAATTGAATTAAGACACTGCTAATTTTTCAAACACAATGTTGGATTGGCCATTTATGCATTTACTTAAACCAGGTAAATAATTTCATCAATTTTTGACACACTGTTGAAATGTTTGTATATTTTTTTGCCATGAATTAGAAACTTTTTGAAATAAAAATGTTAAGTCACTCTATTGTACAGGGTGAGTCAACGATAGAGTAAAGTTCATTATTTCATTTGTTTCGGGAATGAGGAAAAAATGTTAAATACAATAGTGTTAGAGAATGTTAACGTGCACAGTTTAAAATTATTTTTGAGTATACAGGGTACTTCAAAAAAGTGTGGACGATATAATGCATGTTTTTTTTTTAACAAAAAACTTCTAATTTATTTTTAAATTCTGCGTAATACTTTATAACGTTTTTATTAATAATGTTATATACCTAAACCTAATAATTTTTCTAATATTTCAATTAAAAAAAATAATACTAGTTTTCAGTTTTGTAGAAAATTGCCAGTAGCGCCATTGTTTCTGAAGGTGGAATACACATAATTGGTACGAGCGTTCTATAAAAATGAAAAAAAGATATCTGTAAAGAAATTTGAGTTAGATGCTTCAGGGTGTTCAAGTTAAATTTATACATTTCGACTATTTTAAAATGAAAAATCTCAAATTTTTTAAATGGCACACCCTGTATATATTATTATTTTTTCTGAACAAAATCATCCAACTTTTAATAAGTATGTCATATACCTATTTCTAATAGTTTTCGATTTATTTTGAATTTTTCAATTTTTAATCTTGTTTTTAATACACTTAAGCTATAATATCATAGTTGCCAAGACACAATAAAACTGTAGGCATTGTCAAATTTTGACATGTCTATTAAGCAAGTAAAAATAGTTTAATTTGTTGTAGTAAGTGACGTATAAAGGCAATAGTTATGGATTTTCCTAAAAATGAATTAATTGACATGGTATGGAAAAATTTGATTTTTAGCAGTAAGGCTTTACGGAGCGAAGTACTCTAATAGACGTATACCATCTAGAAAATCTTTTCAATGCCTAATGGAACGGTTTAATGGTAGTGGTAGCGTTGACTATACGAGACGGAAAGTAGTAAATCAGAATGCTACCAATGACGAAAAAGAAAGGAGATTGCACTTCATGTTGAAGATAATCCCCAGGTCAGCAGCCGTCAACTAGCTGACTTATCTGACACATCCCAATCTACGGTTAATCGCACCACGAGAAAATATAAGTATCATCCCGTTCATATGGAACTACACCAAGAACTTCAAGACCGTGATTTTGAACGACGAGCAAACTTTTGTACCATCATGAATGAAGCAACAGAGGCCGATCTAAATTTTTTATCCAAAATCTGATGAAGCTACTTTTCGCAGTAATGGAGCAGTTAACAGCCATAACATGCATTATTATTCAACAATTAATCCATTTTGGGTCCGGGAAGTTCAAAACTAAAACCATCCGTCGTTTAATGTATGGTGTGGAATATTAAATTTACGAATTATTGGTCCATATTTTTTCCGCGAACCGCTTAACGGGCCTAGATATCTAAATTTTTTGCAAGACGAATTACCCCAGCTCCTTGAAGAAGTTGATAACTTTGAAAGGGAACAAATGTGGATTCAACAAGATGGACCTCCTGTTCATTACCACCCGGAAGTTCCAGAATTTTTTAAACGATCGTTACCCACAGAAATGGATCGGTAGAGATGGATTCATTCAGTGGCCCCCTCGATCATCTGAGTTAACACCTTGAGACTTCTTTTTGTGCGGCTACATTAAAGATCGTGTTTATGTGAATCCCTTTACAACACCACTGGATATGGAAAATAAGATACGGGATGCCTGCAGGACAATAACGCCCTTTATGCTAAGGAAAGTGAAGGAAAATATTAGCAAAACGACTAAACATGTGTATTCAAGTAGACGGGCATATTTTTGAACATTTATTACGTCATAATAATTAATCATTAGATAAATTAAACTATATTAAAATTATTATTAACTATTTGTTTATGTTTTCACAATAGCGAAGAGTATTAAAAACAAGGGTAAAAATTGAAAAATTCAAAATAAATCGAAAACTATTAGAAATAGGTATATGACATACTTAATAAAAGCTGGAGGGTTTTGTAAAATCTATCAGAAAAAAATAATAATATACAGGGTGTGCCAAAAAATTAGAGGTTTTTTGATTTAAAATAATCGAAATGTATAAATTTATTTTAAACACCTTGTAGCATCTAACTCAAATTTCTTTACATATATCTTTTTTTCTCATCTTTATAGAACAATCGTACCAATTATGAGTATTCCACCTTCAGAAACAATGACGCTATTGGCAATTTTTTACAAATCTGAAAACTAGTATATTTTTAAAAAAATTGAAATATTAGAAAATCTACTAGGTTTGGGTATATAACATTATTAATTAAAAAGTTATAAAATTTTACGTAGAAATTAAAAATAAATTAGAAAATAGGATGTTCCATTTAAGAAAAATATATGTTATATCGGCCATACGTTTTTGAAGTACCCCGTATAATAATTTTAAACTGTGCACCTTAACATTCCCTAAAACTATTGTATTTAACATTTTTTTCGTCAATCCCGAAACAAATGAGATAATGTACTTTACTCTTTCGTTGACTCACCCTGTACCATATATTTTAAATATAATATTACAATGTTTTCCAAATGCTTGTTATTAATTCTAAAATATCTACTTTATCTTGAATCACAACATACCTCAAAACTGAACAGGCGTTTGCTACCCTTCCAATAATTATATCAATAAACACTTCAGATATACTTGCCTTCTATCTAAGTATGTATGTATAAAAACAAAATACTTATAAATGACATAAGTATTTGAAAGGTTATTACATACTTCATACATATTCACAAATATTTTATTAATTAAGGAATTAAGTGATAAAATGGGAGTTTTCACTAGTGTTTTTTCTTTGTCAGTTTGTAAGTTAGTTTTTTTTATCAAAATAATTATATAGGAAATTATTTTCTAACACGTAGACTGAAAAGTTTCTGGTCTGACACATAGATGTCGCCCTTTTCAAAAAATCCATATGATTTTTAGGAAGTACCAACCTCCAGACGATACATGTCAAAATTTCATGACATTTCGACTATTAATTGACAAGTTACAATGGTTCTAGTGACGCTACTTTTGATATCTTTAAAACAATGGAAAAAATCGAATTTCGTGTGTTAATTAAACACTGTGTTTTGATGGGAAAAAAATACCGTTCAAGCAAAGCAATGGCTTGATAAGTATTACGAAGACTCCGCCCCTAGAAAATCACTCATCATTTACTGGTATGCTGAATTTAAACGCGGTCGGTGGTTACACTGCAAAACATCAAAAAATCCACAAAATTGTTTTTGGATGGCCGTAAAGTGAAATTGCGTGAGATAGCTGACACTCTAAAGATATCAAAAGAACGCGTTGGTCATATTTTGCATGAACATTCGGGTATCAGAAAGCTCTGTTCGAAATGGGTACCGCGTTTGCTCACAGTGGAATAAAAACAACAACGTGCTGATAATTCTGAGCGCAGTTTGGACCTGTTTAAGCGCAATAAAAAGGTTTTTTTTCATGCGATATGTGACAATGGATGAAACATGGTTCCACCGCTATAAAACGGAATCAAATCGATAGTAAGTTGAGCTGACAACAGGCGGTGAACGCCGCCCGAAGCGACCAAAGATACAACAGTCGGCTGGGAAGGTTTTGGCCTTTATATTTTGGGATGCGCATGGTATCATTTTCATCGACTATGCTGAGAAGGGAAATGCAGAAATCGCAAAAAGAGGCTCCAAATGAACAAGAATAAAGTGCTCTTTCATCAAGACAATGCACCGTGTCACAAGTCAATGGTTACGGTGGTAAAATTGCATGAATTGAAGTTCGAGATTCTTTCTCATCCACTGTATTCTCCAAATTTGGCCCCTAGAGACTATTATCTATTCGCAGACCTCAAAAAATTGCTCGCGGGAAAGAGATTTGGCTTCAGTGAAGAAGTTGTCGCCAAAACTGACGCCTATTTTGAAGGCAAAGACAAGTAGTATAGAAATGTTAGAAAAGCGTTGGACTGATAGTATCGCTCTTGAAGGAGACTATATTGATGAATAAAGTCGAATTTAGCAAAAAAAAATGTGTTTTAAGTAGCTAGACCAAAAACTTTTCAGCCTACGTGGTATATGATCTGCCAGCTGCAACAATTCAAGACCATGTCAGATCATTATTTATGTAAATGCGTCTTTCTTGTAATGATTTAGAGATTTACTTGTGGTACATCTGCCATACCTATTAAAGTCCATATAAGCATTGCAGAGAAGTACCCAAATAGTGGCATGTGCGCCAAAGTATCGATTCACGTAGATCTTGAATCTGTAGGTATTTCTCGGTGAGAAGCGAAATTCTGAGCAGATCATTCTAAAAAAGTACTTCAAGAAGGTGTTACGAAGAGTGACAAGCTGAACCTCAAATTGATCTGCAAGCAAGTTGAGTGATGTTCCTAATGAAATCGAGTACCCCGACATAACTAAATTAGATTCTATAACGTTAACTATTTTAAGAAAAGCTGTTTACGTCGTTTTTGTAGCGTTGAATCATAGTCAGTTACTGTCACTCCTAGATAAGATTTCTTTTAGATCTTTGTTAAGTTATATAACTTGCTTCTCTCTGCTAATAAGTGTGAATAGCTGGTGTTCAAAAGTTCAAGGTAAATGAAAAACCAGCATACTCCTTCGGCAACATTACAGTCGGGATGTTTGATCTTTTCTAGCAAATCGTTCATGAGAAGAAGAAATAGAGCAGGAAGGAGTATGAAGCCCTAGGGTATACCAACGTTGGTAGTGAAAGTATCGGAAAGAAATCCATTAACTTTCACAACCAAACGTGGCATGCCAGGTTTTCCGGCGTTCTTTGTGGTGTCTTTTTATTTGAATTATATTGGAATGTATTAATTTTATAGTATTTTTAATGTTTAACTATTTTAATTTGGACACCTCAATTTGAGGCTCAATAATCTGGTGAATTTTTACTTTTTAATCTGTTTCAATTGTCATATCTTACTGCTTGTTTTGGAAACGGGAAATGTGTAATAATCTCACTCCGGGAAGAGTATTGCTGTAAATATTCTGTTTCTTGTACTAAAATTTTGTAATTCAAGGTCAATTTTAAGTCATGTCTCCCACCTGTACAACACTAGTATCACTGTTACTCTTATAAAACTGCCAGTTGCTTATCTTTACTAACCTGAAAATTAAAACCACGTGCTCTTTTGTTCCGGGGAAATATAACCGGAAAATGTATTTACTACGTCGTAATTCTTTATAAAATTCATGATCCATTTTCCTAAGATCATGTCAGCTTCCACTGTATAATCTCACGGTTGTAAGTCTAACTTTCTTATATTTTTCTTTCTGACGAGTCAGTCACGATTACTTTCAAATTTACATATATATATATATATATATATATATATATATATATATATATAAGTTGTTCTCCGGAAGACTTTTAAGATACTCACCCATCTACGGATGTTATCATATCATCATTTGTTGAAAAACGCACCCAGCGTAGAAATCTTTTGAAGTTTGGGAACAGATGGAAATCAGACAGAGCCAGATCTAGCGAATAGGCTGGATGTTCCAACAATTCGTCCTTTAATCTGGCCATTTTTGCCGTTGCCCAAGCACCTATGTGAGTAGGTGCATTGTCATGATGAAAGATGATTTTGTTCTTCTGCAAACCGGGCTTTTTCTCACTAATTTTTGTCATCTAGCTGGTCCAAAAGGATTCAATAATACTCTCCTGTATTATTTTACCGGTTTGAAGGTAATCCATTGACAAAATTTCTTTTGCATCCCAGAAAACTGATGCCATAATTTTTTTAGACGACTTGGACCACTTTGGCTGCTTTGGAGCTGAATAACCGGGTTCAGTCTACTGTGCGGTTTGTTGTCACGGTTGAGGATCATACTGGTAAACCCAAGTCTCATCCATAGTTACAAAGCGATGCACAAAAATCAGTTTCATTCTTTGTGAAACGATCCAAATGTTGTTTAGAAAGTTTCCCTCGAGTGCGGTTTGGTTTTGATATTATCAAATGCGGCAATCATCTTGTGAATAGCTTTCTCATGATCATTGTGAGATGCCTATAACCTCAGCTAAATCATCCGCGGTTAATTGACGGTCTTCCATTACTATATCTTGTAATTGAACAACAGTTTTTTCAGTTATTTTTGGACGCCCAGAAAGTGAATCAACATTGACGCTTGTACGACCACGTTTAAACTTTAGAGTCTATCTATATCCATATTCGATTTTTTCTATTTTTAAAAAATCCTGAAACACGTCTATTTTAACTAGCTAATAAATAGTGAATGACTTGACATTTAGGGTATTGTCATACGACAGGTTGGGCTTCAAAATGGTGTTCAATATTTGGTTTAACTGATGCTCCATAAGTATCGCTTTCAAAACTTACTGACTATATATATAAATATATATATATATATATATATATATATATATATATATATATATATATATATATATATATATATATATATATATATATATGCTAATTTTCTATCCCTTTCTAATTATAGCATATTTCTCTGTACCTCTTTGGTCAATTCTTGAAAACTTTATTAACCTTATTCCAGTCGAAATTCTTGACCTTCTCTCTAATGGCTTTTTCAACCGACGATATTCTAGTACCTCAAACCTCAAACAAAAAAGTCCATCTGCGAACAATTGGGCAAGCTGTGCAGTCATTGTCCCGGAGGTATAAAAATGGATATGCTTCGATACCAAAAATTATTTTTGAGCGATAAGTCGAAATAAAATTGACTTCAAGAATATAGTCATTCATCAAACCAAAACAGTGTATTTTTATAATAGTTGGTAGCAATCTTTGCTTTAGGTTTAACAAATCGAGCAGATGTACAGGGTGAGTCAACGATAGAGTAAAGTTCATTATCTCATTTGTTTCGGGAATGACGAAAAAATGTTAAATACAATAGTTTTAGGGAATGTTAAGGTGCACAGTTTAAAATTATTTTTGAGTGTACAGGGTACTTCAAAAAAGTGTGGACGATACAATATATGTTTTTTTTTAAAAGGAACTTCCTATTTTTTAATTTATTTTTAAATTCTGCGTAAAATTTTATAACTTTTTTATTAATAATGTTATATACCTAAACCTAGTAGTTTTTCTAATATTTCAATTTTTTTAAAAAAAATATTAGTTTTCAGTTTTGTAAAAAATTTCCAGTAGCGCTATTGTTTCTGAAGGTGGAATACTCATAATTGATATGAGCGTTTTATGGAGATGAAAACAAAAATATATTAAAAGAAATTTGGGTTAAATGTTACAGGGTTTATGCATTTCGACTATTTTAAATTGAAAAATCTCAAATTTTTTAAACGGCACACCCTGTATATTATTATTTTTTTCTGATAGATCTTATAAAACCCTCCAACCTTTATTAAGTTTGTCATAGTATGTCATATTTTCAATTTTTACCCTTGTTTTTAATACACTTACGCTATTGTGAAAACATAAACAAATAGTTAATAATAATTTTAATATAGTTTAACTTATCTAATGATTAATTATTATGAAGTAATAAATGTTCAAAAATATGCCCGTCTACTTGAATACATATATTTAGTCGTTTTACTATATTTTCCTTCACTTTCCTTAGCATAAAGGGCGGTATTGTCCTGCACGCATCCCGTATCCTATTTTCCATATCTACTGGTATTGTAGGAGGATCCACATAAACACGATTTTTAATGTAGCCCCACAAAAAGAAGTCTAAAGGTGTTAAGTCACATAATCGCTGAGGCCACTGAATGAATACATCCCTACGGATCCATTTTTGTGGGTAACAATCGTTTAAAAATTCCCGAAGTTCCGGGTGGTAATGAACAGGAACTGCATCTTGTTGAATCCACATTTGGCCTCTTTCAAAGTTATTAGCTTCTTCAAGAAGCTGGGGTAATTCGTTTTACAAAAAATTTTGATATCTAGGCCTGTTAAGTGGTTCATGGAAAAAATATGGACCAATAATTCGAAAATTTAATATTCCACACCATACATTAAGCGACCAATGGTTTTGGTTTTGAACTTCCCGGACCCAAAATGGATTAACTATTGAATAATAATGCATGTTATGGCTGTTAACTGCTCCATTACTGCGAAAAGTAGCTTCATCAGAAAACATTATTTTAGATAAAAAAGTTGGGTCGACCTCTATTGCTCTATTCTTGGTGGTACAAAAGTTTACTCGTCGTTCAAAATCACGGTCTTGAAGTTCTTGGTGTAGCTCCATATGAAAGGGATAATACTTGTATTTTCTCGTGGTGCAATTAACCGTAGATTGGGATGTGTCAGATAAGTCAGCTAGTTGAAGGCTGCTGACCTGGGGATTATCTTCAAAACGAAGTAAAATTTCTTTTTCCTCATTGGTAGCATTCTGGTTTACTACTTTCCGTTTCATATACTCAACGCTACCAGTACCATCAAACCGTTCCATTAAGCACTGAAAAGATTTTCTGGATGGTATACGTCTATTAGGATACTTCGCTTCGTAAAGCCTTACTGCCAAAAGACAATTTTTTCTTTCTCGCCTCGCCCAGTATATAAACCATATCAATTAATTCATTTTTAGAAAAATTCATAACTATTATCTTTATACGTCACTTACTACAACAAATTAAACTATTTTTACTTGCTTAATAGACATGTCAAAATTTGACAATGCCTACATATTTGTTTTGTCTTGACAACTATGATGATATAGCGTAAGTGTATTAAAAACAAGGGTAAGAATTGAAAAATTCAAAATAAACCGAAAACTATTACAAAATAGGTATATGACATACTTAATAAAAGTTGGAGAGTTTTATAAAATCTATCAGAAAAAATAATAATATACAGGGTGTGCCATTTAAAAAATTTGAGATTTTTCACTTTAAAATAATCGAAATGCTTAAATTTATTTTGAACACCCTGTAGCAACTAGCTCAAATTTCCTTACATGTATCTTTTTTTTTCATCTCTTTGGAACGCTCTTACTAATTATGAGTATTCCACCTTCAGAAATAATGGCGCTACTGGCAATTTTTTACAAAACTAAATAGTAATTTTTTTTAAATTAAAATATTAGAAAAACTACTAGGTTTAGGTATATAACATTATTAATAAAAAGTAATAAAATTTTACGCAGAATTTAAAAATAGATTAGAAAATAAGATGTTCCATTTAAAAAAACATATGTTATATCGGCCACACTTCTTTGAAGTATTTAACATTTTTTCGTCATTCCCGAAACAAATGAGATAATGAACTGTACTCTATCGTTGACTCACCCTGTACAGCCATTTATTGAAAAGCCTAGCCAAATCATTACTCCCCGTATATGACTTGACTTCGAGTATATCAAAAAGTCTCTCCTCGTCTGTCCTCTCGATTTTTACTCCACATGAATCTGACTACAATCAATAGCAACGTAAAATACCTGTTTGCTGCCTATTCTTGCTCCTTTTCTTGATGTTGACGAAGGAATTTCATATTCAATTTCGAGAGGGAACCATTTTGAGTAATTGTAAACGAACCAATCACTCATTTTAGGTTTTGTGTAGAAATTGATCCGTGTTAAAAATGTTGTCTTAACGATTTAAAAAGATTTCGTTTATGCGTTGTATCTCAAAGTATGTATCTATAATTTTTAGTCGAGTTCAGAAATGGTATAATGTTCAATGTGTGCTATATTACAAACACCCGATTAAACTGTTGGTAATTTTTAAATTATAGCATACTTATACGTGAATAAGTTAAAATTGTCTTTTCGAAACCTTATAACTTTAGTCATAGAATTTCTCCTTTATCTTTTATAGAATTTGAGATACATCTTGTACTACATCCTCTATAAAGTAAAAAATAGAAGAACAACCATTAGGATTAAATCAATAATATTCTTTTTATATGTTTTTTAGGACATAAATTTTGTTTACTAAAAAAATTCAATTACTTTTAGTGGCCATTTACGCCAGTGCCGACCCTCAAGTTATTCCAATTCCTGGAGGAGTAAGTGGTTCTGGTATAACAACACGATACTGGGACTGTTGTAAGGCAGGATGCTCGTGGCAAGAGAATCTTGTAGGTACATCAAAAAACCACGCCAGTACGGTCATGTGCTAAAAATGGAGTAACAACTCAAGATATTGAATATCAATCTGGTTGTACAGATGTTGGTGATAATACAGCATTTATGTGTAACGATCAACAACCTTGGGTTTATAATAGCACCGTCAGCTTTGGATGGGTGGCTGCCTCGTTTACAGGTATGAAAAATGTACTAAATAAATTCTGTCTTCATCAAGAAATCACTATTGCTTCATCCAGGAAAGTTCTTTGCAAAGTATTGTTAATCCTTTATTATGGTTGCTTCCAATATAGGTATAGTTTCGCGAGTAAGACGCTATCAGCAAAATTAGGATATTTGGAAACTTGTAAAACACTATGATCGTTATGTAAAGAGGTATAAGGGAGGCAGGAAAAAATGCAGTGGGAGTAGGATAGCTTTGAATGAACTATGTTGGATGCCATTTGGGGAAATTAGTACAAATTGGTAGGAACTTACGTTAATGTAGCATTATGCTTGTTTTATAAATAATACTAAAATATAATATATAAACATTTACTACTCATTATGTAAACTTCCCATTACCAGAATTTAAGACAGTCTCGTTATGTTACTTCGTTCAAATTCCTTGTTTAATTAGTAACCATTGTTTATATCTGTAAGCTGATTTTCGAATTCTTATATTTGATTGTTTTTAACTTTTATAAATAAAATCTCTATATTTGCTTTTTTACTTTGACTCTTTCGAATACTGAAAATTGTGTTTAGAAAACTGTATTTTTAATTTCTGGCATTTTATACCAAATTCCAGATTGATATAAGCAGTCTTTGCAAGTAGAAAATGTAATAATTTGTAAATTTTTTATTTCTTTTTTTTTATAATTTACGGTTTTCAGACGGTGTGGTTGGCATTATTTTCCTCTTATTGATAACGGTTGGACATGCTTTTTTAAAGCATTGTCTAGGCTTATTATATATTATATAACTTAAAATCACATTGTTTGTCAGTATTCATAGCTATTATTTTTTATTTATTTCGTGCTTCCGGCCGCTGGTGTCTCATTTAGTTGTTTTCTGGTCATTTTCCGTTCTAGCCACAAAAATACTATATCAATACCTTCTGTTCAACTTTTTTTTCTATCCAAGCATCAATAGCTTGACCTTGAATTTCCTGATGAAAAATCATTTTAGTGGACATAAGTAAGTTCCAGGAGATATTCTATACTTTATTTTGACAAACTTATAAAATTTCACACACAACAACAACTTATTAAAAGCAGCAATTAAACCTCTCTCGTTTTTTACAGAATAAAAAATGAAACAATGTATATTATTAATTAAAAATATACTAAAAAATTATAAATTAACATATTCGTAATGGGGAAAAAGCGATTTTTCTTAAATGCCTCTCAATATTTTATATAAAGTGCGCCATAACTCTGCTATGAAGATCTTGGTAGCTAAAATAACAGTTTGTGCTACTATTTATTTTGGAAAGGACAAGTTTAAAACATAACCTGAACTAACCTAAACTAACCTGAAGAAACCAAGACTAACAAAATTCCAGGTGATGGAGATAGGGAATGATGGATTAGATAAAACCAAAATGTAACCTGAACTAATCTAGACTGGATAAATTAGGATTAACATAAGCATTACGAGATAGGTCCGACGCTATGCATCGGACTTGATGTATCTAAAACATAACTAAAACAACATGAACTAATCAGAATTAACATAAGCCCATAAGCCTGACGAGATGACCTGGTGCTGTACTAAATATCACCAAACAACACGAACTAACCTGAACTAACTAGGACTAACATAAGCCTGTTGGAAGGAGTCAGCGCCGGACTTTATACAACCAAAATTAACCTGAGCTAACATATTCCTGACAAGATGCACTTGTTGGCTTTGCATTTTAGTGATTTATCAAAGTCACAATCATAATCCAATATAAATAAAGAAGATATACAAGAAATTAACATATCCTAAATAGTTTTTTAAATAATTGTATTATTTTGGTATTTTTCACTATCTAGTAACATGAATACTGATAAAATAATCATTACGAGTCAAACTAACAACTATTTTTGTAAAACTCATAGCAAATATTTCAACCTTCTATACCAGGGGTCGGCAACCTATGGCACGCGTGCCATGTCTGGCACGCCAAGCAATTTTGAATGGCACACGTACCTATTCAAAGTTTACACATTAATTCTGTAATCTGTGACATGTTTCGAAAATAAGTAAATAATCGAAGACAGTATTACTTTAACGATACAAACAAAAACGATATAATATATAGGTCACTAGGTATTATTACCAAAAACTACAAAATATATATTTTGTAATTTATAATTTTACTGCATGCATTGGTTTGGTTTTAATTAACAAATAAACCTCCTCAATTCAGATCAAAAGAGCCGTTATAAGGCAGTTTTTGTTTGACTTGACTTCAATCGTTCCGACGCGCGCAGCAACTCTTTTTTAAGAATTTGTTAAATATTTTGAAAAGCGTAACATTGATTTAAATAAAATTTTTTGCGTAACGACAGATGGCGCTCCTGTTATGATTGGGAGACATAAAGGATTTGTTTCCCTTCTTATTGAACGCATGGGTCGATCAGTTTTGAATTTTCATTGCATAATTCACCAAGAGAGTTTGTGCGCTAAAATCTCCGCTGGAAGTTTAAAATCCGCCATGGATAGGGTGGTTAAAAGGGTTAACTACATTCTCGGTCGTTCTTCACTGATCCATAGACAATTTAAGGCGTTTCTGCAGGAATTAGAAAGTGGATATTCAGATATACCATTGCACAATAATGTGCGCTGGCTCAGCCGTGGTAAAGTGCTCTCTAGATTTGTGCAGTGTCTGGGCGAAATTAAATCGTTCTTGTTGGAAAAAAATCAAGTGGATGCTTATTCTGAACTAGAAGATAAGAACTGGATCTGTATGTTAATGTTTCTTACTGATATTACAAACCATCTCAGTGAACTCAACTTAAAGTTACAAGGTTCAGGCAAAACAGTTCTGGATTTATACGAATCCTGGAAATCATTCAAATTAAAAATAGATTTATTTATCAGCGATATTACTACAAACACATATAAATATTTTCCAAATTTAAAAACTTATATATCCAGTGTCGACGATGGTGCACTAAGAGACGAAATTCTTAAATATATGACTAATTTAAAAGAGGAGTTTATCGAGAGGGGTCAGGATTTTGATAAACGGGGTCCTATGTTCGCTTTTTTAATCAAACCAGATTTAATGGATTTTTCCAGCAGTTGCTTTGACATATTTTTTTTCTCATGGATGGACATTAATAATTTTGATCTTCAATACATTGAAATTAAAAGCTCCGAGTCATGTAGAATTTGTAGAATTAAGAAGGGTATTAGAAGGTGACTGCCAGAACCATTCAAACGAGATACTCAGTTGTTGGATGAGTTTACCAGAGAAATTTATTTGTCTTAAGAAAGTAGCGTTTGAATGGTTACAGCTTTCGGATCATTCTATATCTGTGAACAACTTTTTTCCCATATGAGAGTGATTTTAAACCCGTACCGAAGCAGGCTGACAACAGACAACTCGGAAGCATGTGTGACACTGAAAATAACCAGACATGAACCGGATATAAGAAAACTCTCTAAAGAACTTCAAGCACAGGATTCACACTAGGTCCTAGGACTAGTATAATAAAATTATTTGTTAAATGTTAAAATTTTTTTGTAATTAAACCTTCTAAAAGCAATATTTTATGTTAATTTAAGTTTATTTTTGTTAATTTTAGTTGTAGTAAGTACCTATGTGGGTACGCAAAATGTTGTATGGATGAAAACTGGCACCCCTTAGTTAAAAGGTTGCCGACCCCTGTTCTATACTATTTACATAAAGTAAACATTTTGCATATAATGAATATTTCCCTTTGTTTGTTATTATAAAATATTTATCTGATGTGAAGAGTATATTTTTATTTTATTTTAGAGCATCGAAAAATTAATATGCTAGCTTGTGACTAACTAAAGAAAGTTAGCATTCAATTTCCCATTTTTCTTTCTCTTGTCGATATACTATTTTGTTTAAATCATACGGTTGTGCAGTACTTTTCTCCGCTCATTCCAAAACAAGCCATCAAAAAAAGTATTTTTGAATTAGTTACATGAATAATTATTTTTATTTTTTAGGCGGAGCAGACTATCACAAATGTTGTTCTTGTGTAGTACTCAAATTTAAAGGGCAACTAGCCGGCAAGCAGCTAATTGCTCAAATTACCAACACTGGTAGTCCCTTAGCACAAAACCACTTTGACATTGCTATGCCAGGTGGTGGTGAAGGTGTGTACGACCAAGGATGTACGAATCAGTGGAATTCTCCTGTTGGTGGTTGGGGACAGGTTGTTGGCGGTGTTACATCAGAAGCGGTACGTTTTTTTATTTTATTACATCAAGTAATACCCTAGTCCTATTGATGATTGATTGTTGTTTTTTGTTTTTAAAATTATACTTATTTTTGTCAACTCTGTTCGGGAGGCATCAGTTACAGCTTATAAGGTTTTCTGCCAGCCACCCAGAATATATATATATATATATATATATATATATATATATATATATATATATATATATGTATATAGGGTGTTTTTTATAGAGGTATAGAACTTTGAAATGGAATAAAACAAAGATGAATTTTTTAAATTGACATGAAATTTACTTTATTCGAAAGATAATCTTCTGGCATTATAATTTAAATATGACTTCTGGCATATTACCGCCACGGCTGGCTCGGACGTAGTCTAATCTGGAGGTCCAATTTTCGATGACTTTTTCCAACATTTGTGGCCGTATATCGGCAATAACGCGGCGAATGTTGTCCTCCAAGTGGTCAATCGTTTCGGGCTTATCGGCGTAGACTAGCGACTTCACATATCCCCACAGAAAATTGTCTAGCGGCGTTAAATCGCACGATCTTGGAGGCCAATTCACGGGTCCGAAACGTGAAACTATGCGGTTACCAAACGTTTCCTTCAATAAATCAATTGTGGCACGAGCTGTGTGACATGTTGCGCCGTCTTGTTGAAACCACAGCTCCTGCACATCATGGTTGTTCAATTGATGAACGAAAAAGTCAGTAATCATGGCTCTATAGCGGTCACCATTGACTGTAACGTTCTGACCAGCATCGTTTTTAAAGAAGTACGGATCAATGATTCCGCCAGCCCATAAAGCACACCAAACAGTCAGTTTTTCTGGATGTAACGGTGTCTCAACATACACTTGAGGATTATCATCACTCCAAATACGGCAGTTTTGTTTATTGACGTATCCATTCAAACAAAAGTGAGCTTCATCGCTAAACAAAATTCGCTTATGAAAATCGGGATCAACGGCAATCTTGTTTTGGGCCCATTCACCGAATCTACGCCTTGCTCGGTGATCGTGTGGCTTCAATTGTTGCACGAGTTGGATTTTGTAAGCACGCAAACCAAGATCTTTCCGCAAAATCTTCCATAAAGTGGATGGACACATATCCAATTCCTGTGCACGATGGCGGATAGACTGATTCGGGTCTTTCTCTACGCTACGCTCTACAGCAGCAATGACTTCTTCTGTAAGCACTGTACGACGTCTCTATAAAAAACACCCTTTATATATATATATATATATATATATATATATATATATATATATATATATATATATATTTATTTGTGTTTGTTGTGTATGTGTGTTTCTTTCTAGGCCCGGTAATATATGCATCGGGTAGTATTGTCTTGACTGTAAACTGAGTTTACGACAATTGGCCAGTAAGCATCGATAATGCCAAATTAAATTTTAGAGCAATCTCAGGTTTTAATCGAAGGGGTATTTAGAGAGGAGGGGAGAAAACGTTGTATGCTCGTTTTACTATCAGCTTAGCATTCTTGGCCTTCAGGAAAAGCGATATTCAGAACTCAGACTCTACAAACGAATAACTAAGTTTAGCCAATAACTAATATAGTATTCGCCGACCAAACTCACTCTTCAAAACAGTTTATATCCACACAGAAAAAAAATCACATACTCTAAGTATATATAATATATATAGGCTTGAAAATTCTAAAATAAATGACACGAACACCACGAATTTTTTTTTTTTTAAATTAGTCCAATATTTAAAAAAAAAATGCGGTATATATATACGAGCTGGTTTGAAAAGTCCGTGCAAAGTCCGAGAGATCGCACTACCGGCGCGTATCGAGGTCATGTTTAGTTAGTAGCATCTCTTGAATGAACGCACACCAAGTTTCAGCCATATTGGTCTATTTCTTTGTGTTTGGCATTCGTGTGAATCAAGAAAGTCGAGTGATTTTCAAGAAATGGACGAAAAAGAATTTCGTGTGAAGCTTGATAAACATTATGGTGACTCTGCACCTTCGATTAGAACAGTTTATAAGTGGTTTCAAAATTTTCTGACTGGCCATATGGGCACAAGTGACGCTGAACGTTCTGGACGGCCTGTGGAGGTTACGACTCCAGAAATCATTGATCAAATCCATGATATGGTGATGGATGACAGAAGAGTTAAGGTGCGTGAGATTGCTAGTGCTGTGGGCATCTCGACTGAACGGGTACATAATATTTTGCATAAACATTTGGACATGAGAAAGCTATCCGCAAGTTGGGTGCCGCGATTGCTCACGCTTGACCAAAAACGGAATCGTGTGAAGTATTGCAAGGATGGTTTGCAGCTGTTCCAGAAGAATCCGGAGGACTTTAAGCGTCGTTTCGTCACTGTGGATGAAACATGGATACATTACTATACTCCTGAGACCAAATAACAATCTAAACAATGGGTTACCAAGGGGGAATCTGCACCAAAAAAGGCGAAGACCGTTCCTTCGGCCGGAAAGGTTATGGCGACTGTTTTTTGGGATTCGCAAGGGATAATCCTCATGGACTATCTGGAAAAGGGTAAAAATTATTACAGGTGAATATTATTCATCGTTATTGGACCGTTTGAAAACCGAGCTGCAAGAAAAACGCCCGCGATTGGCCCACAAGAAAGTCCTTTTCCATCACGACAACGCACCAGCACACACCTCAGCAGTTGTGGTCGCAAAATTAATGGAAATAGGATTCCAACTCGTTTCACATCCCCCCTATTCTCCAGACTTGGCTCCCTCGGACTACTATTTGTTCCCCAATTTGAAGAAATGACTAGCGGGACAAAGATTTTATTCAAACGAGGAGGTGATTGCAGACACTAATGGATATTTTGCAGACTTGGACAAATCCTGTTATTCGGAAGGGATCAACAAACTAGAACATCGTTGGACGAAGTGTATAAGCCTAAAAGGAGACTATGTCGAAAAATAAAAAAGGTTTACCCCAAACACATAAGTAGTTTTTATTTTTGCACGGACTTTTCAAACCAGCCTCGTATATATATATATATATATATATATATATATATATATATATATATATATACATAAATATATATATATATATATATATATATATATATATACATATATATATATATATATATATATATATATATATATATATATATATATATATATATACATATATATATATATATATATATATATATATATATATATATATATATATATATATATATATATATATATATATATATATATATATATATATATATATATATATATATATATATATATATACACATATGCGTGTGTATATTGAAATAACCAAAATAAATTAAAAGAGTTTCAAATGATAAAAATCGTAATAGTTCAGTTACTTGTAATTGTTAAAATTACATGCAACAATTTGCTCTAGAAAAGTTAACGTCAGAGCGTGAGTGAAAATCGTTCATTTTATTTTTAGGAATGTTCCGAATTACCAGTAGAGTTGCAGCCTGGTTGCAAATGGAGATTCGAATGGTTCGAAGGAGTTGACAATCCCGATGTAGATTTTTACGAAATTGAATGTCCTCAAGAACTTCTTAGTATTACTGGATGTCAATAATTAGTCTTTAATAAATCTGTTAAATATTATATCGGTTTCAATTTTAATTGATAGCAAAAGCAAAGCGGCATTACAATTTTTAAAACATATTAGCTCTTGTGGAAGGCATGTTAACATTGCTGCCAAATATTCACCTTTTTTTTAACAGGATGATCTCTAGTCAGAAAATATTTTCTTAGAATTCTAATTTTTTTCAAATAAAAGACAACACAATATGTTCTCTAATAATATCATTAGCCAAAGTATTTCAGTATTACTGTAATTATTTCCCATTAAAAAGGTTAACATTAGAAAAGAATCTAAATTTTAACATTCTCCAATAAAAAACCTTACCTGATTAGAACATTAAATAATATGCTATTACAATAAACTACGTTTCAGTAGTAAATAATAAATATTACACATCATTACCTAAAAAAAAACCGGTCAAGTGCAATTTGAACTTGCACAATTAGTGTTCCGTACGTTGATTGTTTTTAAAATAAAAATTTTTGTTAGGCTGGTATAAAATGATCAGTGACTTCACAAAACACATCCCAAATGAGTTTTCAACAACGTTTGTTTCCAATCTTTACTGAAAACTGGTGACCTTGAAATTTTGTTTTTTTTATATACCAAATAAATTTATTAAAGGTAATGCACTCAATTCAATTTTTTTTTTCTTTTACTATTTTTTTTTTAGTCGATTTTTCAGTTTTGCAATATTACTATTTTTTTAATTTTTATTTTTTTTTCTTTTGTTTTTTAAAAACTTTTTTTAATTTCCAGATTTTTATTAATTTTCATTTTTTTAAAGTTTTATAACGAATCGTCGATTTTTTCAAACTTTCGAAGTTTTTTTGAATTCTTATTGATTCTTTCCACTTTTGAAAATTTTTCAATTTGTAACAATTTTTTTCGATTTTTTTAATTATTTTTGATTTTGTTCAATTTTTTTAAATTTCTTCCCGATTTTCAGTTTTCCTTTCGAATTTTTCAGTTTTTAACTTTCAAATTACGTTTCAAATTACACAACTGATTTTTCCATTTTTAACAATTTTTATCGATTTTTTAATATTTTTTGCGATTTTTTGTGTTTTTATGATTTTTTTTTTTTTTTTCAATGTCTCACGATTTTTAAGTTTTTTAACGATTTTATTTGGATTTTTTTAAATTTTTCTCGGTTTTTAATTTTTTTTTCTTTTACTATTTTTTTCGATTTTTCAATTTTGCAATACTACTATTTTTCAATTTTTCTTTTTTTTTCTTTTGTTTTTTTAAAAACTTTTTGATTTTCCAAATTTTTATTAATATTAATTTTTTTAAAGTTTTATGACGAATCGGCAATTTTTGTTAAACTTTTGAAGTTTTTTTGAATTCTTATTGATTCCACTTCTGACAATTTTTCAATTTGTAACAATTTTTTTTCGATTTTTTTAATTATTTTTGATTTTGTTCAATTTTGTTAATTTTTTTCCCGATTTTGAGATTTCCCTTCCCTGAAAACTGGTGACCTTGAAATTTAGATTTTTTACATACCAAATAAATTATTAAAGGTAATACACTCGTGATAATTTTCGTTCAATCTATACCCCGTGGAGAATATTCCAGAATTTTTTCAAAATTTTTTGATCAGTACTTTTCGAGATAAAGTAGGGGACAGCGATTTTTTAAAAGTAATACGAAGAAAAGTGTGCGCAAGTATTACATTATATATATTTTTTTTTTACTCGTGTTTTCACAAGCTTTCATTTGACACCACACTCGATGACCTAATTTTTTTTTCACTTCCGTTTTCACCCCTCAAAACGAACCCGTTAAGTCAAAATTTATGTTACGGTGGTATAAAATGATCAGTGACTTCACAAAACACACCCCAAATGAGTTTTCAACAAAGTTTGTTTCCAATCTTTACTGAAATCTGATGACCTTGAAATTTTTGTTTTTTATATACCATTATTAAAGGTAATGCACTCGTGATAATTTTCGTTCAATCTACACCCCGTGGAGAATATTCCAGAATTTTTTCGAAATTTTTTGATAAGTACTTTTCGAGATAAGGCCCGGGACAGCGATTTTTCGCGATTTTTTAAAAATAATACAAAGAAAAGTGCGCGCAAGTATAATATTATATATATATTTTTTACTCGTGTTTTCACAAGCTTTCATTTGACACCACACTCGATGACCTAGTAAAAAATTTTTTTTTTCACTTCCAACTTCACCCCCAAAAACTAACCCCTTAAGTCAAAATTTAATTCTCAAAACTACGTGGCTCTGATGAGGCCATCAATTCCTATATTATTACCAAATTTCACCTTTCTATGTCAAATAGTTTCGGAGAAAATCGGGTGTGACAGACAGACACCGAAGTGATCTTATAAGTGTTTCGTACGGAACACTAAAAAAAACGTTGCTTCTCAGAATACTCGAATGTGTCAATCAACTGGCCCTTACATAACCTTTAAAACTCTCTTAAGAAGCTTTATGGTTGTATTATTTGCAGTTGACTAGATTGAGTTTTATTGGGGTTATAGATACGTCTATGTACGAATGCCATATTACTTATGACTAGAGACCGGATTATATGCAACATAAAAATCTTAAAATATGCATGCAAATATGCATGAAAAATGCATAAAATATGCATGAAAAGGGTCAAAATATGCAATATTAAATAATAATAATAAAAGTAGTAATTTTTAGTTTTTTATTTTAACCCTGCGGGCGGGGCGCCTAGCCTCTGAGACCCGACGCTCCGACAATCAGTCGGCAATTTTCGTAACATCGTTGCAACCGCTTAGCGGTTCGTCTACCTGTTCATTTTTGACCTCAATACCCGCATAACAATCGGTGGTTGTGTACGTATTTTAGTTTTTAAATTATTTTGATTTTGGTCTGTGAGACCCGGCGCCCCGGTTTGCGCTTTTCTTTTTACATTCGGCTGGTTTTACTTTTCAACGGTAAGTTAGCATAAATAAAATTTATTTTGCATTATTTTATGCATATTAATTATTTATTAGTTACTATTTTATAAAAAATAGTATCTGTTTTGTTTAGCAGCGATGTCTACTTATTATGAGAAAGAGCAGGAGAAACTCCGCCAATTGTGGGAAGAAGCTGATTCAGATGAAGAGCCGGATGACGAAGAAGAGGAGTTAGCTTTAGAAGAAAATATTACTATATTTTCTTCTAAACCCGAAGTACCGATAGTGAATCAGAACAAGAGTGCGATGATAGCAGTGATGACAATGTACCTCTTGCAAAATTACCAAGAATTCCAGCTTTCATTGGTAAAAACGGAACCACGCGATGGCAAAAACATTGTCCAAACAAAACCGTAAGAACGAGAAAAGAAAATATTATTGTTCGGCTACCAGGCATCAGGAACTGTGGGAAAAACGCCAAAACAGCCATGGAGTGTTGGTCATTATTTTTCACAGATGAAATGCTTAACATTATAGTGGAAAACACAAATCTCTACATTTCTGGATTGGCTCAAAATTATGCAAGAGAGAGAAGAGGGAAACCCACGGACATTTGTGAAATAAAAGCTTTTCTTGGATTATTATATTTGGCGGGGACCCTCAAAAGTGGACGACTTAATACAAAAGAGCTATGGCAAAGAAACGAACTCGAGATTGAAAGATTTTGGTTGGTAATGTCTCACGATCGATTTCATTTTCTTCTTCGATGCCTTCGTTTTGATGACTTGACGACAAGAGAAGCAAGGAAACAATTTGACAAGCTAGCTCCAATCAGAAGCCTATTTGACCTTTTTGTTGAAAACTGTAAAAACACATATACTGTTGGAGCAAACACAACAATTGATGAAAAGCTTGAGGCATTTAGGGGGCGATGTGATTTCAAACAGTATATTCCAAGTAAACCTAACAGATACGGTATAAAAATATTTGCTTTAGTTGATTCCTCTACATCTTATGCTTCATATCTGGAGGTTTACGTCGGAAAGCAGCCTGAAGGTATATATGAACGCCCTAACGATCCACAAAGTATAGTTTTGAGACTAATAGAACCTATATCTGGGACTAATCGTAATCTTACGTGTGATAATTGGTTTACCAGTGTTGAATTGGTAAAAAAATTACTTGTGGAGCATAAAACCACGTACGTGGGTACAATAAAAAAAAAAAAAGGGAATTGCCTCTAGAATTCTCCAACACAAGAGCTCGCCCTGAATTTTCTTCAATATTTGGCTTTCAAAAAGTTATGACTATTTTGTCATATATTCCAAAGAAATATAGAAATGTTAATCTTATATCCAGTTTACATCACGATGATAGGATTGATTCCTCTACGGCAGAAAAATGCAAACCCGATATAATTACTTATTACAATCATACCAAAGGAGGTGTAGATAATCTCGACAAATTGTCTGCTATCTATAACGTAGCAAGGAATACAAGAAGGTGGCCGATGGTTATTTTTTTTTCAATTATGAATATGGGTGGTGTAAATTCCCAAATTATTTTTGCTTGCAATAATAAAACTTATAAGATTGAAAGACGATTATATCTAAGAGATGTTGGACTATCCTTGACAAAAGAACACTTGGAGCGACGTTCTTATGAAACAAATGTTCCAAGGTCGGTAAGGGAAAGAAGACAAGAAGTTGCTGGAACACAAGAACCCAATAGAAATGAAGAAGTCCAACCAGGTAACAGAAAAAGATGTTTTTTTTGTAAAAAAGATTCAAAAACCAAATATTTTTGCAAAAAATGTGGAAAATTTGTATGTCTTACTCATATCCATGCATGGTGTTCTGAGTGCTCAGAAATTGCAATGAATCAATAAAATCTGTTGATTTATGATATTTTTACAATGTTTTACTAAAAATTTTTTTTTTTCATCTTCAAGTTATTTTGTTTGTAGTTTTTAGGAAATGTTTAATTTTTTTGACAACAAATATTTAAAAATTAGATTTTTGACTGTGTATACTTAAACCAGTTTTATAATATAAGGTTTTGTATTTAAAAATGTGTATTTTTTTTTCAATAAAATATTAATTTATCACTTTTTTTTTTAACAAGATTTTTTATTGATGGGTTTGCGAGACCCGGCGCCCTGGTTGGAGATTTAGTCGGCGGCGCCCGGCCCGCAGGGTTCATCAGCACAAAATTAACAAGTTGTCGACGATGTTTAAATTTAATTAACAATTATTTAACATTTTTTAAAACTATTTAACATTTGTATTCTTGTTCACGTAAACAATACGGTATTGCTCCAAATGTTGGGTAGAAAGATTGTGTCTTCGATCACTTAAAATATTTTTATAAGTGGAAAAAGACCGTTCCACATCCACTGAGGTAACTGGGCAGTATTTGAATTTGGGTGCTATGTTAGCACTTATTGTTTCTGGCAAAAGTTCGCCCGTCCCATTAATAAAACTATCAATTTGACACAAAGGTTCAAAGCCTGGGTTATTGCACAAAATGTTTTCAAACTTTTCTTTAACTCTACGCGGGAATACATCTGGCAATGTGGAGTTTATTTGACGGATTTTTATTCATTAACTGAATTGATTCGGTCAACGCCAAACCTCGAGTTTCAAGCTTTTTAATACCCGCAGGTATGTGGGAAAAGTGAGTGCTAATCAAAGTTATGTTTTTTTTAATATCAGAATCGTTAAATGCTTCCTTGGATTGACGAACTGCCATAGCCTCTGCACTATGGAAGTCATTTACTACACCTTTGATGGCCTCGAAATGTTTATTGAAAAATAGTACAGCTTCAATCCATGTTCCTCATCGAGTTACCACTGGTTCGGGAGGTAAAGGCACATTTGGCGGTTTTTCTCTATAGGCGTTATTGCGAGCCGGTGCCTTAAGAAACACTTTCCTTGCTAATGAAATCAGTTTATTTACATTTCCAAACGTGGATCGTACTTCTTCAGCGAGTCGATGGACTCCGTGAGCAAGGCACGTCACATGAATTAAATTTGGATAAAATACTTGGAGGACTTTGGCTGCCTTGATCATATAGGGAACAGCATCTGAGAGAAATATAAACACTCTTTCATCTGCAGAAGATTCAGAAAATATTTTTTTAATACCCTCATTCACAAATCTGGCGATCGTAGAATGATTTGTCTTGTCAAGTTCGTTGCAGGCCACCAAATAGGAAGAAGAAGGATCTAATCTTAATGCACCCACAATTAAATTCGCAATATAGCGACCATAACTGTCGGTAGTTTCGTCAGCTGAAATCCAGTAGTAAATACTAAATATTACACTTCATAACCTAAAAAAAAACGTTGCTTCTCAGAATACTTGAATGTGTCAATCAACTGGCCCTTACATAACCTTAAAAACTCATCAAATGGAATGGGATATATTTTTCGTACTCAAATAATGGTTTTCTAATTAAATTGTCTAGGAAATAAATAATACGCTACAGAGTAAATTCTATAAAATCCAATTGTATGCGTAAAATCTAAAATTCGTATTAGAATGAGCCACTAACCAGATATGACTAAGCTAATGCTGTCTGCCTTTAAACTATTAGCAACCTATAGATTATCTTGCAGAGCATTACGCATAGTGTGAGTAGAATTTTTTTAACCTTACGAGTCTGTGAATTGCCACAAGAGAAGCATATAAAAACGACACAAAAATAACTCAACTACAGAAACCACCATTTTGTATTGCAGTTATAAAAATTTTATTTTAAATCGTTTTAGAAGGCTTCATTAATGAAACTATAATATATGGTAAACAATTTAGCAGAAATATAGTGATTATTAGAAGTGGGTGTGAAAAATTTCTGCTCTAAACCAAAAATTGTTGCTGTGGGTATTCTCGTTAGTATATAATTCCTTTTAAAATACTGAACTTCAGATATTTCAGTGTTTCTTCAGAAATAACTGTTTGTCTGAAATGTAAAAAGGTTTATTCTCAATTTCTTTTATATAAAATAAAATAATAAACTATTTATTTTACGTGTGGCTACTTTTTACTACATGGCTACATCCACTGGCGTCCATATAGCCAAGGACCATTATCCCTATATTTTGTACTCTAATTTATTAAAAAAAAAGACTAAGGATTTTTAATCATTATGAGATGTGAGTATGAGATATAGGAAACAAAATAATCTAGTAAAAGAATATTATTTATGTTTGTGAATATATTTATTATTATTATTCTTATATTTATATGTGCAAGAGTTTCCGGCCACATAATATATTGACGCAGTAGGACGTTCAAAGACGTATTATAGCGCATTGAATGTTCACATTTAGTTTATAAAAGGTCGTGGGAGCATAAACATGGCTCGACATATGCAAATCCAAATTCGTGAGAGAGTAATAAAATTTTCAAAAGAAGGAAAGTCTTCTCGTGAGATTGCTTCATTATTATCGATAGGTAAATCAACCGTGAACCATTTTATTGTAAAATACCGTTGTGGATATGGTTTAAAACATCGTCCGCGTAGTGGAAGATCAAGAAAAAACGTCTAAAAAAGTAGATCGTATCAGTAAACGCAAATCAACTGCGGATGTCAAGAAAACTGCTGCCGAAATTGCACGCGAGCTAAAAGATGAAAACCTAGCTAATGTTAGTCGTAGTACTGTGACACGAAGGCTACATGATGTGGGACTTTTTGGCCGTATAGGTAATAAAAAACCATTAATCAGTAAAAAGAATAAGAAGGCCCGATTACAATTTGTCAAAGATTACCTAAATTGGACAATCAAAGATTGGAAAAAAGTAGCTTTCTCAGACGAATCTAAATTTAATCTTTTCGGAAGCGATGGTAGACAACATGTACGACGTTCTATTGGTACGAGAAATGATGTTCGGTACCAAATTCCTACTGTAAAACACGGTGGAGGAAGTGTGATGGTTTGGGGAATTTTCTCTGTACAAGGAGTCGGTCCATTGATCGAGATCAACAGAAATATGAATGCTGATATTTACAAGGACATTTTAGAAAACAATTTGTTAACATATGCTGAAGAAACATTGCCGCAGAATTGGATATTTCAGCAGGATAATGACCCCAAACAAACATCCAAGTTGTTAAAACAGTGGTTTTCTGCTTCAAATATGAGAGTTTTAAGTTGGCCATCTCAATTACCGGACTTGAACTCAATAGAACACTTATGGGAAACGCTAAATCGTCAAGTTCGAAAGCATAAATATTCAAATAAAGCCGCATTATTCAAATCATTGAGAGAAGAATGGGACAAAATTTCACCTGCTTGTATTAATCGATTAATTGAGTCAATGCCACATCGTTGTCCGGCTGTTATCGCTGCAAAGGGTATGGCTACAAAATTTTAACATAAATACAATTTAAGTCTATTATGGAGCATATGGACTAATAATTTTTCTCGTAGAACAAAGTGGCCGGAAACTTTTGCACATATAAATATAAGAATAATAATAATAAATATATTCACAAACATAGCTAATATTCTTTTACTATATTATTTTATTTCATCATCATTAATCTTTTTTTGTAATAAATTAGAGTACGAAATGTCACTGGTCGGAAACTTTTGCACACCACTGTATATATATATATATATATATATATATATATATATATATATATATATATATTGAAATAATTTTCCTCTTCATCAGGTAATCGTACAAATATGTGTTTTATATCCCTTAAGTTATTGAAATCAATAGGTAGGTAACGCGAAGCAAAACGAAATAACGCGGCAAAAAAAAATTAAATATCTTGCGACTGATTGATGTCTCTTTAAATAGCATTCAATTGTGAGTGAGATAGTAGAAGGGAAATTAAAGTTTAGCGAGTTTTTACCAACAAAAGGCAAAAAATTTACAAATATCCCACGACCATTAGTGGGTTACTGTCCACATCATACTTGAAAATATTTTACTATATTGTATATATATATATATATATATATATATGTATGTATGTATGTATGTATATATATATATATATATATATATATATATATATATATATATATATATATATATATATATATATATATATATATATATATATATATATATATATATATATATATATATATATATATATATATATATATATATATACAGGGTTATAGGGAAAGTCGTCCTAGATAATTAAGGACGTTATAGTTTAGGTCGTTTCTGACCGATTTGACTCTGTGTTAGGTCTGGGCTTCTCGCCGGCCAAGGTATGGGTCCGCCTCTTCCAATCCATTTGTTGGGATAATTGTCATTGAGCCATGCACGAACACTTCCTCTGTAGTGAGCTGGGCAGCCATCGTGTTGAAATTACATGTTTTGTCTCAAACCAATAGGTAGGTCTTCCATCAAATTATGTAAATCGTTCCGCAAAAAATTGTCGTATTCCTCGCCATTCAAATTATCTGGCAGGAAGAATGGTCCAACCAAATAATTTGAAATTTACCCATCCACACATTTAAGCTGAATCTTGTTTGTGATCCTTTCGTTCTTTTTTTGTTTGGGTTGCCTTCCTCTTTAGAAGCCCAATAGTGGGCATTGTGGTACTTTGTAAGACCGTCTTTGTCGAATTTCGACTCGTCAGTCCATAGTATTTTCTTAAAAAAAGATGCATCTTCGACATCGGTATTGAGCATAAATCTGCAGAATTCTAATCGTCGCAATGGATCCCCTTCTTCAATGACTTGCACGGGCGTATAGTGGTAAGGGTGTTGCCCAACAGTATGCATTACAAACCATACCTTCCACTGCGAAATACCAAGCTGTTGTGCGACAACATTTGTAGATGTGGTTGGGTCCACCTCAAAGAGGCGTCGTATTTCGTTTTCTTCGTCTTCGTCATAGATACGTGGTCGTCCCATGTCAGTCCGCCGTCTTTGTACGGAACCAGTTTCTCGTAGTCTTCCATAAGTTCCATCAAATACGCTAACATCAGGTACACGACGAGTAGGATATCGCAGTATGTATTCATCACGTGCACGCGACCACTCCTTCGCAAAATCCGTAACACATTAGGATGTCAGCATATTTCTCGTTGGTATACGTTGCCATATTCACAAGCAGAGATCAAAATCCAGTTACGAGCCAATTCACACAGTCAGAAGATGAAACACAGATATTTTTGAAAAGCACGGTATAGCACATCTACCACGGACGAATCGCATGAGCAGACTAAAAAATCATTCAATAATGTTTAGTGAACAGAAAATGTCACTCGCACAGAGAGTACCCCGACCGGAAAAATTGCTTACCCAACCCTTTTTATTGTTTGAAGGTGCAGGTAGTAAACCGGTAATTGGTAGTATCTAAATTCTATTATTATGTTACTCTACATTTGGGCCTATTGAAATCTCATTTTCTTAGAATTTCCAATAGATCCAGTAGATATTATACCGTTTTAGACAGCTAAAAAGACGTAAAAGTTTTTAAAATAATTTGCAGAATAACTTCCATACATTATTTTTTCTCTTTATTGATTTAAAGTAGGAAACACTTGGTAAAAATTCGTAATTTAGAAACATTAACAAGCCGCCATTTGAAACTGTTAGTAACTAGTTCAAATTTTTTTGATGATTCTTGATACTTAACATACAGACTAACTAAAAATAACCAAAAAATCGCACTCGAGAACCTCTAATAAAAAAAAAAAAAATCGATATAAAAGCAAAAAAAACATGTTTTTTTTAGAAAATCTTTAAACTTCAATATCTCGAAAACGCTTATGTTTAGGACATCATGTCATAGAATCAAATCGGTCAGAAACGACCTAAACTATAACGTCCTTAATTATCTAGGACGACTTTCCCTGTAACCCTGTATATATATATATATATATATATATATATATATATATATATATATATATATATATATATATATATATATATATATATATATATACATATATATATATATATATATATATATATATATATATATATATATATATATATATATATATATATATATACATATATATATATATATATATATATATATAATATATATACATATATATATATATATATATATATATATATATATATATATATATATATATATATATATATATATATATATATATATATATATATACCTTAAATACGTTCATATAAATAAACTATTTGCAAGGTTTAACCTTGACAAATATCAAAACAAAACACTTTAAAAGTTTATTGATTAAAGAAAATCATCAAAATATAGAATTTTTTATATAAGAGTCATAAAATTAAGACAATTAATATTGTTATTAAGTCAATCAAATTAAAATGAAGTTGGTATTTTTTTCTCTTTTCCCTGACAGTTTGTAAGTAGATAATATTATTATTGTTTTTTAAATCAGACGTATTACAGAAAGAACACACTAAAATTATTTTTTAAACCAATATAAAAATTATTTTTGCTTGTGTTTTCTATAAATGCAGTAAATTTCCGGGAAAAAAAGAAGAATAATGGCAACAAAATTTTTTCATCTAATCTAGTAAAAAATTGATGTAATTCTAAAAAAATTTTAGACTTTTATCTTTTACGTTATGAATACCTAATTAATTAACATATTTTATGTTGATAATGAATTTAGTTAACCTATCTATTTCTACTATCACGAATATAATGATAGTTAATGATTAAAAAACTTTTTTTGTAATATTGCACGTTGTATTTTAGAATGTTTTTAAGTAAAAGCCGCGATACCCAAAATACAATTCGTGCCTAATGTTAACATTAGGAGAGCCAACCTGTGAACCATTCGTCATCACTGACAAGTTAAATTCATTTCGTACATGAAATATGAATAATTAAATTCACTACTCGTTAAACTTAAAGACCTTGCTCTAAATCGTTTTATGAAATTATTGAAGAAGGTTCTTCAGAAATATACTATCGCTTTGCTATCCAGAAAAACATAGGGACTGTTACTCAGTTGTGATTTGTCGTTTCCAGATTTTGATATAATTTTTGAAAAACTCAAAAAAAGTTTTTTTACGTTATAGAATAATACGTTCTTTTTCTTCAATTGGGTTTTTGAATAAAAAATAATTATCGATTTTCTTACTTTATTTTAAAACTTTATCATAAATAATATTTATAATCGATGCGAAAAACTTTTTACAATTAACTAAAAATTTAAATTTATGAAAATTTAAAAAAAATCACCTGACTACGAAAGTGCCACGATTGGCTACCATGTTTGTGGCGTCATTATTTTAAAGTGTTTTCACGTAAGTTCTGTCAACAGCTTCTACCTGTGTATATACTGTCAAAATTATTAAAGTATGCTATATTTTGTTATATTTGTTAAAAATGTAAATGTAAATAAGAAACATCGTCAGTCAATTTGTTGGGCGTTAGTTTGGGAGCAAATATGTCCTGGCATGAGCATGTCGCAGGCATAGCAAGGAAAGGTTGGGATTATTATTTCGAACCAGAAAGCTTTACATTCCACAACAACTATTAACTCTTTACAAAGCTCAAATTCGACCAACTATGGAATACTGCTCCCATGTTTGGGGCTCCGCTCCCAAACATACATTTGTTGGTTTCTATTCAGAGAAGAGCTGTTCGTCTGATTGGAAACCCGGAACTGACCGGCGGCCTTGATCCGCTGGAATATCGAAGAACGGTTGGCAGCTTGAGCCTATTCTACAAGTATTTTCATGGAAAGTATTCTGAGGATGTAGGCCGCTTAATTCCTCCCAGAGCGGTGCATGTTAGAAATACACGTCGCGCTAATACTTCACATCCGTATGAGGTTCAGCTTGTTACAACGCTTTTCAAGCAGTCTTTTATATGGAGAACATCATCCCTTTGGAATAATTTGCCGATGTCTGTGTTTCCCACCGAGTACAATTTACAGCGATTCAAGAACAACGTGAATGTAATAAACAAATAAAAAACTGAAAGATTTCCTAGTGTTATTCTCAGCTAATTTTACTTCTGAGCATTAAAAAAAAATCGCATAATGTGTTGTTGCGCACAACATATGTCGAATAAATTATCTCATCTGATGAATATATACCGTTCTTTTCCTAGTTGCGTTAGCAAAATTATGTGTAAAATCTAGAGACTGGAGCAAGATCTCTCCTACGTATATAGTACTATAAAGAGAGGAAATTTTGTAAGCACCTTCAGATTGTAAAGAAATTTTGTCTGTTAGTGATCTCAAGCATTTCCATATTTCCTTATACATGTTAAAAATTGTGCTAATATTAGGTCTTTTAAGTAATATGATCTACTAGCCGTGCCCGCGACTCCGCTCGCGTGGACTTGATTCACTACTATCCTCACTACTTATTCCTTATGTTACCTAACGTAATAAAATATCTCCCATTATTTCCCCTTATCTCCCAATATTTCTCCATATCTCCCATCATTTCTACATAATTTTCATTATCTAGGCTTATCTCTGCTCATCTCCCATTATTTCTCCTTATCTCCCATTATTTCTCCTTATCTTCCATTATCTCACCTTATTTCCCATTATCTAGGCTTATCTCGACTTATCTCGCAATATTTCTCCTTATCTCCCATTATTTCGCCTTATCTTCCATTATCTCACCATAACTCCCATTATCTAGACTTATCTCTGCTTATCTCCCATTATTTCTCCTTATCTCCCATTATTTATCCTTAT
This sequence comes from Pachyrhynchus sulphureomaculatus, assembly GCA_019049505.1. Taxonomy (NCBI): domain Eukaryota; kingdom Metazoa; phylum Arthropoda; class Insecta; order Coleoptera; family Curculionidae; genus Pachyrhynchus; species Pachyrhynchus sulphureomaculatus. The sequence goes on along the minus strand of CM032455.1, from coordinate 16,905,910 downwards.
CTTCCATTATTTATACTTATTTCCCATTATCTCACCTTATCTCCCATTATCGAGGCTTATCTCAACTTATCTCCCATTATTTCTCCTTATCTCCCATTATCTCACCTTATCTAGGCTTATATCGAATTATATAAAAATGCGTAAATTTATAAAAACACGTAAGTCGGATAAGTGGTTCTCGAATCATAAGCGCACTAACAGACAGACGGAGAGACGTTACATTTTATATATATATATTATATTCTTTGCTACATGATATTGTTCCATATTATTGCTTTAGGCAGTGTATTGCAAGAGAACGCGCTAGCGGCAAACTTTTCTCCGACTTGATTCAGTATTATCGTCACTGCTTATTCCTTATGTCAACTAACGTAAAAAAAATATATCCTATAACCTGGCCAGGGAACATACGTATGTTTAAAAAAAAGCACGTAAATCGGATAAGTAGTTCTCCAGTGATAAGCGCACAAACGGACAGACAGAGAGACGATGCATTTTATATATATTATAGATATTCTTTGCTACATGATATTGTTCCATATTTAGTGGTTTAGGCAGTGTATTGCAAGAGAACGCGCTAGCGGCAAACTTTTTTTCCGATTTGATTCACTATTATCGTAACTGCTTATTCCTCATGTTACCTAACGTAATAAAATATAGTCTATAACCTGGCCAGAGAACATATGAATGTTTTAAAAAAAAAACACGTAAATCGGATAAATGGTTCTCCAGTGATAAGCGCACTAACGGACGGACAGACAGACAGACGGACAGAGAGACGTTGCATTTTATATATATTATAGATACGGATTATTATTATTATGTAACCTGGCCAAAGAATATCTTTATGAATTTAAAAAAAGACATGTAAATCGGATAAGTGGTTCTCGCGTAATAAACGCACTAACAGACAGAGAGACATTGCATTATATATATATATATATATATATATAAATATATATATATATATATATATATATATATATATATATATATATATATATATATATATATATATTATAGATTATAGATATTCTCTGCTACATAATATTGTTCTATTTTTAATGGTTTAGACTGTGTATTGCAAGAGAACGCGCTAGCGCAAACTTTTTTCCGATTTCATTCACTATTATCGTCACTGCTCATTCCTTATGTTTTAAAAAAAAAAGTACGAAAATCGGATAAGTGGTTCTCCAGTGATAAGCGCACTAACGGACAGACAGACAGAGATACTTTGCATTTTATATATATTATAGATGTAATAAAATATATATCTATAACCTGGTCAGAGAACATATCTATGAATTTAAAAAAAGCACGTAAATCGGATAAGTGGTTCTCGAGGGATAAGCGCACTAACGGACAGACAGACAGACAGACAGACAGAGAGACGTTGCATTTTATATATATTATAGATATAGATTATTATTATTATTATATAACCTGGCCAAAGAATATATGTATGAATTTAAAAAAAGGCAGGTAAATCGGATAAGTGGTTCTCGCGTGATAAACGCACTAATGGACAGACAGACAGACAGAGAGACATTGCATTTTATATATATTATAGATTATAGATATTCTCTGCTACATAATATTGTTTCATATTTAATGGTTTAGGCTGTGTATTGCAAAAGAACGCGCTAGCTACTTCATTCATTATTTTACGTCACTGCTCATTCCTTGTGCTACATATCGTAATAAAATATAGCCTATAACCTGGCCAGAGAACATATGTATGTTTTAAAAAAAAAGTACGTAAATCGGATAAGTGGTTCTCCAGTGATAAGCGCACTAACGGACAGACACACAGACAGACAGAGAGACGTTGCATTTTATATATATTATAGATTAGTTTAGCGTAAAATTATCTTGTCTTCTGGCGAATAGTGAAGTTTTTAAACCAACTAGGCTCGATTCACACTATGAGGCTGCTCTTGGTTCGTTCTTATTTTGATAAAATATGTTTATATATATTATTATATATATATATATATATATATATATATATATATATATATATATACATATATATATATATATATATATATATATATATATATATATATATATAATATATACATACATATATATATACAATATATACATACACATATATACATACACATATATATATACACATATATATATATATATATATATATATATATATATATATATATATATATATATATATATATATATATATATATGTATATATATATATATATATATATATATATATATATATATATATATATATATATATATAATAATATACTCGTATATAAACATATTTTATCAAAATAAGAGCGAACCGAGAGCAGCCTCATAGTGTCAATCGAGCCTAGTTGGTTTAAAAATTTCACTATTCGCTAGAAGACAAGATAATTTTACGCTAAACTCATAGATCATATTACTTAAAAGTCCTAATATTGGCACAATTTTTAACATTTATAAGGAAATTTGGAAATGCTTGAGATCACCAACAGACAAAATTTCTTTACAAACTGAAGGTGCTTACAACATTTCCTCTCTTCATAGTACTATATAGGTAGGAGAGATCTTGCTCCAGTCTCCAGATTTTACACACAATTTTGCTAACGAAACTAGGAAAAGAACGGTATATATTCATCAGATGAGATAATTTATTCGAGATATGTTGCGCGTAACAACACATAATGTATTTTGTAATGCTCAGAGGTAAAATTAGCTGAGAGTAACACTAGGAAATTTTTCAGTTTTTTATTTGTTTATTACAACAATCAATAATATGTTGTAAAATAGATTAAATAATAGAAAGAGAAAAAAAAAAACGGTAAAGTGAATTTTCTTACAAACACGTAGTTTTAAATTAGGTGCTGAATATTATTTTCCTAAGGTAAAGAGCTACCCAATTTAAGCTCTGAGAGTCGATATTTTTAAGATAGGGTGCTGGTCCCTAAAGCGCTACAGGAGCGACATGTGTGCGGAAAACGCGATTCACGTTGTTCTTGAATCGCTGTAATTTTTACTCGGTGGGAAACACAGTCCTCGGCAAATTATTCCAAAGGAATGATGTTCTCCATATAAAAGACTGCGTGAAAATCGTTGTACGAGAAGTAACAAGCTGAACCTCATAACGATGTAAAGTATCAGCGCGACGTGTATTTCTAACATGCACCGCTCTGGGAGGAATTAAACGGGCTACATCCTCCGAACACTTTCTATGAAAATACTTGTAGAATAGGCTCAAGTCGCCAAACGTTCTTTGATGTTCCAGCGAATCAAGGCCGCCGGTCAGTTCCAGATCTCCAATCAGACGAACAGCTCTTCTCTGAATAGAATCCAACAAATGCAGTGTGTTTGGGAGCGGAGCCCCAAACATGGGAGCAGTATTCCATAGTTGGTCGAATTTGAGCTTTGTAAAGAATTAACAGTTGTATTGAAATGTCAATATGTTTAAGGTTTTCCGAGATATTTACATCTGAAACCTTCTGTTTCTCTTTGCTTAAGATTTTTATTAAAATTGGAGTAAAAAAATATTGCAATTTTCATATTTGTCGACTCTAAAAAGGATATAATACGACATGTATGACACAAAGCCTCTAAATTCCCGGCTTCACCTCATTAAGTTCTATATAGTTGATTATATGTAATTGAAAATATTACGAAAATAACAAAATTTTTACATTCTTAGACTCCAAGAACCCTAAAATGGATATATATTATTATACGATATATATGCAATCTTCGTGGTAACCCATCCAAAGAACCCTAAAAAGTCACAGAAGGGTAAATATATGCAGTAACCTCTCCAACCTTGCAGATGACAGTACGCTTATCTCTTCTTTCGCTTTGAACTCTCGGACATCGGCTACTCAGACGAATATCTGCAGACAGCAGGAAGTTATTCACCTTAACAAAGACCTGGAAGGAATTCTGTCTTGGGGTAACAGTAACCAAGTGGAATTTAATGCTACAAAAACTCAGGCGGCAGTTTTTTTTAAAAAAAGTTAACGTTGCTGAACCCGACTAGGTTATAGCGGGGCACTCCATTCCTCTAACATCGTCAGTCAATTTGTTGGGAGTTAGTTTGGGAGCAAATATGTCCTGGCATGAACATGTCGCAGGCATAGCAGGAAAAGCTTCTCAAAAGTTGAGAATATTATTTTATTATATATATATATATATATATATATATATATATATATATATATATATATATATATATATATATATATATATATGTACGATCCAATATCGATACATCTTAGAGAATATTTGGTCGAAGCGAGATCGGACTTGTTATGGCTTGTCATGGTAGTATGAATATGTTTTCGATCCTGCTCAATTCCGTACCCGCTCAGTTGTGCACTGGATAACAAGTGTTAACAAGTTTTAAAGACGTACTATCTGAAAGTGTGTAAATAGAAAGATTAACGTTAATTTTAAAAAGAATCACTTAACTTGTCTTTAGGAAAAGTATAACTAATGTTACAATACGTCAATTTCGAAATTTGAAATTGGCATTTGTTGCTTGGAAAGTTTTTTCATAATTTTTTTTTTAATTTTTAGTGTTTATCAGTGCTAATGCTGATCCTCAAGTTATTCCTGTACCAGGAGGTGTAAGTGGTTCTGGAATAACAACACGATATTGGGATTGTTGCAAACCAGGATGTTCCTGGAAAGAAAACCTGGTAGGTACTTCAAAGACAACTCCAGTACGATCGTGCGCTAAGGATGGAGCAACAACTCAAGATATTGAAGATCAATCTGGTTGTACAGATGTTGGTGATAATACGGCATTTATGTGCAATGATCAACAACCTTGGGTCTATAATAGCACTCTTAGTTTTGGATGGGTAGCTGCTTCGTTTACAGGTAAAGAGTTTTTTATTTTATTTATATACTCTTAGTTTTGGATGAGTAGCTGTTTCTTTTACAGGTAAAGGGTTTTTTTTATTTTATTTGTAAGTTGTTTTGACTAACTGTATTACGTAGATCATGAAAAAAAGGATGGATATATATATATATATATATATATATATATATATATATATATATATATATATATATATATATATATATCTATATATATAGCAGTGTTATGTGCTTGGGGTAAGCGGTCTTTGGAAAAGAACTAAAAAGTTTTTGACACCTTTTCAGCTACGCCAAGCTTTCGAAAATATTTCATTTTCTTCATCAGGGCTACAATTATAGTACATTATCAGTATTTTTGAGATTAAAAGTAAATAACAACCCTATTTGTAACATTAAAGTACTTACTGCTAAGTGGAGTATTCAAAAATTGTTCTTTGTGGGGGGCACTTTATTACACTTATTCATCAGAAAAAACAGAAAAACATAAGAAAAAGTCGACATACTCATCTCTCAGAAATATTATAAACTTTTACTTCATTTTGTTAGTATGGTACGAAGAATTATGTGGTTGTAAAGTGATTTTAATTTATAAAGGGTTTTTTTTTATGTTTTCTTGTCATTTTGCTAAGGGCAGTGTGTTTCTATCTCTTAGTTAAGTTGTGGTTAATTTATATTTGAAAGTAGAATGACGTTGACATTTTGTTTGATCGTTTTAAAGTTGAAAAGTTAGTGAAAATCAGTGGGATTATTATCAAAGAGATATGTCAGATATGTTGTACGAGTTTTCATTTTGACTGCCTATTTGTAACAGATTGGAGAAAATTAAACTGAGATCTTCAATGTCAGTTTTTTTATTGATCGAGTTCGGTTCAAGGTGGATTTCCACCATCTCCCTAAAGATTCTCCTGCCGAGATTTGTCTCTTTACATAGGATTTTGGTTTTAGCAAAATTAAATTCATGTGAAAATTGGCTACTATGCTGGGCAAGCGCACAAGAGTTTTTTTTTGTCTGCAATCACTTTTGTGGGAAGTGATTCTGTCTTTTAGGACTCTAGATATTTGTGCTATATAGATTTTTTCACATTGAGAGCAAGGGATGCTGTAAACTACTTCTGAAACTTTTGTGATATCATCTTTGTCTTTTAGACAAGTGAAAATATTGTTGATAGTTTTTTGTGTTTAAAAGCAATTTTTAAATTAGGTAATTTGTTGAAAAGTTTAGTTGTTTTGGTGGAAATTTCTTTTAAGTATGGAAATGAAAAATAACATTTGATTCGGTTTTCAGAGAGGAAAGCACTAATATCCGGTGTAAGATTGTTGTTTTGTTGTACGGGGGGTGTGGTTGAGTTAAATAATAATTTATTTATTAATTGGTTGGATAGGAGTTGGTGCGTAGAGTGTCTCGTAGTTTATTTAGATTTTTAAGTCTGAGGGATGGATGAAAAATCCTCTCTATTCTTGATTTCAAGCCCAATATTATGTGTATTTTGATTTTAGTGGTATGAGAGGAATGGAAGTTAATGTATATTCCTGAGTAGGTTGGTTTGGTATACCAATCTACTATGAGGGAGTTGTCTTCTTTTCTGACTAGAAGGGGACACTGTTGTTTGTTTCCTCTCCAATGGTGAACTGTAGTTTGGGATGAAAGTCATTAAAGATTCTGAGAATCTCATCCAATAAAATGGATGAGTATGTCGACTGTTTCTTATGTTTTTCTGTTTTTTTCTGATGAATAAGTGTAATAAAGTGCCCCCACAAAGAATCATTTTTGAACACACCACTTAGCAGTAAGTACTTTAATGTTACATATAAAATAGGGTTGTTCTTTACTTTTAATCTCAAAAATACTGATAATCTACTATAATTGTAGCCCTGATGAAGAAAATTAAATATTTTCGAAAGCTTGGCGTAGCTGAAAAAGTGTCAAAAAACTGTTTAGTTTTTTTCCAAAGACCGCTTACCCCAAGAACATAATACTGCTGTTTAACTAGTCGGTCAAGACTACTCTTCTCCTCCTGTATATATATATATATATATATATATATATATATATATATATATATATATATATATATATATATATATAGGTTATAGAATAAAAGTATAAAGTAGAAACGTAGTTTGAAACTGCGCCCCACAAGAGACATAACAGAGATGAAAAAAAAAAAAACACTTGGAAGCGTCGTATCGATCTTTTCTTTTATCTATACGTTTATTATTTTTACTATAAATGTTTTAAAATTAAACCTTTTTATGGGGCACCTCGTACTTTTTTGAGAGCCAAATGAATAAAAAAATATTTTTATTTATTGTCTTAGGTGGGACAGATTACCATAAATGCTGTGCTTGTGTCATCCTTAACTTCCAAGGACAACTACTAGGAAAGTCCCTGATCGCTCAGATTACGAACACTGGAAGTCCTCTAGCTCAAAACCACTTTGATGTAGCTATGCCAGGAGGTGGCGCGGGATTATATTCACAAGGATGTACAAATCAATGGAATGCCCCATCTGGTGGATGGGGTGACCCAATAAGCGGTATTTCATCTGAAGCGGTAAGATCTAGTTATTTTAATTCTGTTTGTTATTTGATTTATCGTTGTAATGTCTATATTATTTTTATTGTTTTCTTAAATCATCATCATCCTTCCACTTCTCCTGTCCTGTGCCAACTCATACCATCGCCTGCCTGCATGTTTTCTCACGTCATCCAACGAACGTTTTTTGCGGTCTGCCAACACTTCTCTTGGATGTTCTTGGCCTCCAATGAGATGATCTGTTGGGCCATTCGTCCAGATTTTTTTCGCCCACATGTCCATCCCACCCCCACTTGAGGGATGCTTTTTTTTATGGGTCTAGCACACGTGCTGCAAAGAAGTCCCTAAAGCGCTCCAGGAGCGGCACGTGTGCGGAAAAAGCAATTCAGGTTGTTCTTAAATCTTAAAATTATTCCAAGGGAAGGATGTTTTCCATATATAAGACTGCTTGAAAAGCGTTGTACGCGGAGTAACAAGCTGAACCTCATACGGATGTGAAGTATTAGCGCGATGTGTATTTCTAACATGCATCGCTCTGGGAGAAGTTAAGCGGGCTACATCCTTCGAACACTTTCCATGAAAATACTTGTAGAACAGACTCAAGTCGCCAACCGTTCTTCGATGTTCCAGCGAATCAAGGCCGCCGGTCAGTTTCGGGTCTCCAATCAGACGAACAGCTCTTCTCTGGACAGAATCCAACAAATGCAGTGTACGTTTGGGAGCGGACCCCCAAACATGGGAGCAGTATTCCATAGTTGGTCGAATTTGAGCTTTGTGGAGAATTAACCGTTGTTCTGGAGTATAAAGCCTTCTGGTTCGAAATAATATTCCCAACTTTTGAGAGGCTCTCCTTGCTATGCCTGCAACATGTTCATGCCAGGGCATATTTGCTCCCAAATTAACGCCCAACAAATTGAGTGGCGATGCTAGGGGAATGGAGTGCCCCGACATAACTATGTCGGGTTCAGCAACGTTAACTTTTTTAGAAAAAACTGCCGCCTGGGTTTTTGTAGCGTTAAATTCCACTTGGTTACTGTCACTCCAAGATAGAAATCCTTCCAGGTCTTTGTTAAGTTGAACGACCTCCTGCTCTCTACGGATATTCGCCTGAGCAGCCGATGTCCGAGCGTTCAAAGTGAATGAAGAGATAAGCGTACTGTCATCTGCAAAGCTGTAGATTGGATTTCCGGTCTTTTTCAGCAGATCGTTAATGTAAATGAGAAAGAGAGTAGGAGACAGTATGGGGCCTTGGGGTAAACCAGCGTTGATAGTGAAGGTGTTACAAAGAAATCGTCGACTGCTCCCTCTATGACATCTGTAACCCCCGTTCTGGTCCTTATGTCAACGTTCCTAATTCTATCTCTTATGCTTACCCCCAGCGTTGCTCGTTCCATTCCACGTTGTGCTACTCTCAACTTCCTGATTCTGTTTTCCGTTAAAGGGATCGTTTCCATTCCATATGTTACAGCTGGCAGGGTACAACTTTCCAATGCTTTTCTTTTTAAGGAATTTGGGATATCTTTGTTTCTCAAGAACCATGATATTTTGCCAAACGCAGTCCAGCCCAATCGTATTCTTCTATGTATTTCCGCCTGTTGGTTTGCTTTGTCTAGTTTACGAAGATGCCCCAAATATATATATTCTTGTACATTGGTTAATGTGTTATTATTAATTTTAAAATTTTTATTGCTGTTTGACATAATTCGTGTTTTATCTAGGTTCATTTCAAGGCCTACCTGTTCTGCGGCTTTATTTAACTCATTTAACATGAGTTCCAACCCCTCGGAAGCTGGGCTTATCAAGACTATGTAGTCGGCGAACCGCAGATGATTCAGAAATCTTCCATCCACATTTATTTCCTTCCGTTCCCAGTTTAATTGTTTGAACACATTTTCCAAGGCAAGTGTGAACAGTTTCAGTGATACTGTATCGCTCTGCTTGACGCCTTTTTTTAATGGAATTTTGCCAGTTATGGTGTCTTCGTCTATTTTTATGTGCATTGAGGTATTATTGTAAAAGTCTTTTATTATGTTGCTGTATCGAGAATCGACTCTTGTGTCGTCCAGTCCCTTGAGGATAGCCCATAGTTCTAGTGTATCGAAAGCCTTTCGAAAGTCAACGAAAGCCGCACGCAATGGAATATTATATTCCTGACACTTCTCTATTATGTTTCTCATTATTTGTATATGATACATAGGACTGCACCTCTTCGTAAATCCAGCCTGTTCTACTGGCTGAGAAAAGCATAGTTTGTTCATTAGTCTTATGATTAATTTTGAGAACAGTTAATATAAATGGTATAAAAGACTAATTGGCCTGTAATTGTTAATATCTGTTCTGCTGCCCCTCTTATACAGCAATATCACCTCACTTTCTTTCCATTTATCTGGAACCATTCCCTCTTCCGTATATAGATCAAATAGTTGTTTTATGGCTGTTAGCGGAGAGGGTCCCCAAACATAATCATTTCCTTTATGACTTGGTCCTCGCCGGGTGAGCGGCCATTTTTCATCTTTGCTAAAGCTGTCAAGATTTTCTTCTTCCGTAATGTCAGATATTCTCTCTGAATTTACATTCTTGATATTCTAAGAGGTTCTATGCGGTTCAGGTATTTTGAAGGAATATATATATATATATATATATATATATATATATATATATATATATATATATATATATATATATATATATTTATATACCATAACGATCTTCGATCATTTGTGTTATTGTTAATCTGTCATTTATTTCAGCCCCATTCCTTGTCTTTAGACAAGCCATTTTAGTTTTTTCCTCTGTTCAGTTTAGTTCTTAGTACTCTCGTTCCCTTGTTGTCTTCTATGCTTTGTTTAATAATTTTAGTATTGTCATTTCGAGTGTCGTTTCTAATTTATTTTTCTATTATTTTATTTAGATTTTCGTATTCTGCTGCGTTTCGATCTAATGTTCTTCTTTTCTTGATCAGTTCTTTAGTTTCTTTTGTTAATTTGTTATTTTGTTCTTTATTTCTGGTGAAAGTTATCTTGACGGCTGTACAAGTGTCTGTCGAAATTTCGTCTGATAGTTGATTTATATTTTTTTTTTGTCTAATGCATTGACAATTTGGAATTTGTGACCTTCTCATATTCACCTTTATATCTCTCTAGTGTCGGTGATATATTGGCTGTTTTTTTTGGAATATCTTTCTTCTTTCAATTTTTGTTTTAATGGAAATTATTGTTCTTATTAGCCTGTGGTACCTACCTGTATGCAACTGATTTAAGACTGAGATGTTTGTAATTATCTCCTTGTGGGTAGAAAACATGTAATCAATTTCGTTTTTTTTTCGTCCATCAAGACTGAACCATGTTCATTTTCTCTCCGGTGATTTTTTAAAAAAGGTGTTAAAGCAAAAGATTTTTTAGCATGTTTTCTTAAATTGATATCGATAATCAGCGCTCTATAAAGCTCGGTAAATTATAAAGGTATTCCAGTATTCCAGCCTGTTTTTTTAAGTCTTATCAGATCTCAAACCTAGCATTTAACATCAAGAATTTTTGAGTGAGAAAAGAAATGTAAGCAAGGCTTAAAAGTGCCTCTATACAATCGATAATGACTAATTAAATAGATTACATATTAAAATTTTACTTGCCCAAGATTGAAAATCAAAAAAAAAAACGTAGAACAATCCAATTTCTTCTTTTATTAATTTAAGTTATACATAAGAGGGACTCTACTTAGCGCCAAATTGTCACACTTGTCTGAACAGTGTCGTTTTCAATATTTGTTACATAGTCTGGAGCAGTTTTAGAGTATTTTTATTATTTATAGCATAAAGGCACAATGAATGATAGAGATATCTGGGTTTACCTTATACCACTAAACCTACGAAAAATAGACAATAAAAACTACGAAACAACTTATTGGCTTATAGAAAAAGTATTGGGCTTTTCAAGGTCAAAATTTAAACAATATTTTCATATTTTAAATGAACTTTATTAAATTAACTATATGTCGTTTCGATTGACGATCTTATACCATTTCTTTGGTAGAACCTTATCTCGACATTGTAAAACTTCAGGGATTTCTGGGCGATAAACTAAATCAAGTGATTTTCACCAGACAAAGACATGTGTTTTTCTTGCATTGTCATGATTCACTTCGGCGGCTTTCTGTCAATTGCTCACCACAGTCTGATTAATTCTTAAGAATAGAGATCAAAATCAATTGTTTGGCTAGATTCTAGCACCTCATGCTACCAGATTCCATTCCAATCCTACAAATATACAGCATTATCGTCCTTAACGTTAATTCTTACTTTACAACTGTCCTTACCTTACAACCAAGTGCACAGCTTAACCTCGCTTAGACCACAATCTTTTTCATACGTTAATATCGAACGTGATCCATTTTTCATCCTTCATGAGACATTTCAAAGATAGATCGAATTCGTTCTGTTTTAACAAAGTTTCGCGGATAGAAATTCAGCTAATTAACTTTTGTACCGTTAAATCATGTTGCACACCAACAGCGAGCTTCTTTTTGTAGCCAGTCTTCTCCAAATGGTTTAAAACTGTTTGATGATAGATATTTAGTTCCCTAGTGATGTAATAACTGTTTATCTACTGGTATTGTTTATCTTTTCCCTATATCTACCTCATCTACTTTTTCTGTGATTGGCCGACCAGAACAAGGTGTTTCTCTGATATCGAAATTTCCAGAACGAGTGCCGTTTTTGGTAAAATATATTGACAATAATGAGCACAAATTTCTTCCCAAGCACGCGAGTCATTTTTGTCTATATCGTAGAAAAATTGCAAAATTAAGCAATTTTTTTATAATTTCACTTAGTTTTATGATTCGGTAACATTGAACAGAATCCGTAAATATGACAACTTTTTTTTGTTTATTCTCTGAAATATTAGCTTTCAAACTCGCGCTAGTATGATCAGAGCAGATCACAAGTAAGCGATTTGAAGTCCATCTTACGAAAATAAGACCCTACGCTTTTTGGATGACCCATTTATGGCAAAATCTGGGGGCACGGCAGTCCCCCGCCAAGTCGAGCAGAAAGCACAGCCGTACCATCCTTTTCTCGAAGCCACTCACGACACTTTCGCCCCCCTGTAACTTCGTTGTGGATAAAGCTAGAAGCCTGAATTTTCAGTGACCAAGAGGACATACTATATTAGCTATATTCCTAAATTACCTACTATTTATACGTTATAGTTTACGAACTATCGCCAGTCGAAGTTCTTTAATTTTGTCACTGACACATTCACCGATCATCAAAATTCTAAGGTACTTCTAGCAGACACACGAACTTCAAATCTTGAATTTAGTTAGTGTTTAGCCTATAAAGGAAGGAAAAACTGAAACATCCCGAAATTTCAGTCCCGTTTTCTAAATTGTACGGTCACTTAAGCCAAAAAAGAGGGTCAACCTCGGAATGAGAGATAATAAGCTGTAAACTTGTATAAACCTTTATTTTGGCATTCTAAAAGTTGTCTCAAAAGTCTCATAAAATCTCGTGTCCGCGTCAAGGTCAAAGGTCACAAAAATCGGTTTTTTTTTCGCAAATATCTCGCTTCCTATGGTTTCAATGATATTTACATTTATTATGAAAATTGTAGAGCATAAAATTCCCTACAAATTTTGTTCTAAATATTTTTTTATACGCTTAACCGTTTTTGAGGTAGAGCGCGGAGAGCGCGGAGAGCGCGGAGAGCGCGCAGCGCTCAGCCATACATAGCATAATGCAAGGTCAACCGTAAGTTACGGTAAATAATACGTCGCATAAAGTTAATCAATCACTAAAAAATCCATAATTATGAATAATTTGTATTATTATTAATTAATATTAATAATATTTCTCATTTATCAAATATATTCGTTTAATAATACTTACCTACTTCGTGTAATTAAAAAATTGTTAAGTGAAATACTTTAAGTATATTTTAATTATAAAAAAGTATGAAGATGATGCTTCCATGACAGCAGGGCTAGAAGAGAATATAGTTATTAAAATAGGAGCAAAAGTCATGTTAAGACGAAATATTGACGTGAGTCTTGGCTTAGTCAACAGTTCTATCGGTAGAGTACAAGAAGTAAAGGTTGATCCTGAAAATACAAATAAAATTTAAAAAAATACATATTACATTTAATAATGAACATCTTTACGAGCTTGATCCGGTCAAAACTAAATTTGAAATTATTAATAGCGCTTATGTTCATCGCGAACAGTTTACGATATGTATAGCCTATGCTATTACCATACACAAAATTCAGGGGCTAAGTCTTAACAGTGCACTGATGGCCATCGGTTCTTCAATGTTCACATGCGGTCAAGCATACGTGGCACTTTCGAGAGTAACAAGTCTGGGCGGATTACATCTAATTAATGTCGACTTCGGTAGTATCAAAGCTCAGGAGTCCACATTCGTTGAATATAATCGACTTAGAAGCACTTATCGTCCAGACTTGTCAAAAATTGTTACATCATAGCCTTTGAGAAAAACCAATAGAGACAGAAAAAGAAATGAGATCCCATCAAAAACATAAAATGTAGAAAAATGCCAAGTCTCGCAACGCAGTCCTTCCACCACAAAAAGTTGTGAGATCTCATATAAAACCAAGTCAGTTATTTTAGTTAGTATCTATGGAAGCACTTGTTCAACAACTTTGTCATAATTTGTTATCTAATTAGTTACCTACCAACATTTATAGTGACCGTATCAATATTAGACATCTTTACTTCTATAATAAATATAATGACTTGGCAATCGCATGGCAACATAATCACATAAGTATAATCTACTATTTCGATTGCTAAGTAAGTCTAAACAGTGCACTTAACAATAAAGTATAATCACATAAGAATAATCTACTATTTAAAATACTTTATTCTTAAGTGCACTGTTTAGACTTACGTAGCAATCGAAATAGTAGATTATTACGTGATTATGTTGCCGTGCGATTGCCAAGTCATTATATTTATTATAGAAGTAAGGATGTCTAATATTGATACAGTCACTATAAATGTTGGTAGGTAACTAATTAGATAACAATTTATGACATAGTTGTTGAACAGGTGCTTCCATAGATACTAACTAAAATAACTGACTTGGTTTTATATGAGATCTCACAACTTTTTGTGGTGGAAGGACCTCGTTGCAAGACTTGGCATTTTTTTGCATTTTATGTTTTTGGTGGGATCTACTTTACATTTAACGAGTAACGAAAAATATAGAAAGAAAAATTTTGTTTTAAAATTGTTTGGTGCAAAACTATTTATGTTTAGCAAATCAAATAAAAATACTCCTTACTTATAGGTACAATTCTTCTGTACTACTTCTATGTCAATTTGTGTCGCCGATCATCCTTTCAGCTTCTTCAGAAATTGTTTCGAGAACTGACTCCTAAATCCAGTACAAAAACTTCAGATGAATTTTATCTATAAGCTCTGTAAGCTGTGCAAGGGTGTATCGCGTTGGGTCAGAAATGTACAACTTCTTTATAAAATATTTAAAAAATATACTTAATTTTTTTTCAGGAGTGTACTGAGTTACCAGATCAGTTACAGCAAGGTTGTCACTGGAGGTTCCAATGGTTTGAAGGTGTCAATAATCCTGATGTACAATTTTATGAAATTGAGTGCCCTCAAGAACTTTTAACTATTAGTGGTTGTGTATAAACTTTTTATTATCCTAGATATAAGATTATGTAATTCGTTATGCACGCTTAAATATTTACTAAATAAAATAAAGAATATGACAAGTTTTTTTTTTTAATTAATTTATTACTGCGATTTGGTTCTCAATATTTTAGAGAGAATATTAATTAATTCTACCAATATTGATCAAGAGGCCCAACCGAGTTCTTTTTATCTAGAGCTGTGAATCTAGAAGTACTAGGTTAGTAACATATAGTAACCGATTTAACACTTTTTTTATGGGTCTAGCACACGTGCTAAAGGGAAGTCTCTAAAGCGCTCCAGGAGTGGCATGTGTGCGGAAAAAGAGATTCACGTTATTCTTGAATCGCTGTAAATTGTACTCGGTGGGAAACACAGCGCTGGGCAAATTATTCCAAAGGGATGATGTTCTCCATATACAAGACTGCCTGAAAAGCGTTGTACGCGGAGTAACGAGCTGAACCTCATATGGATGTGAAGCACCAGCGCGACGTGTAGTTCTAACATGCACCGCTTTGGGAGAAATTAGGCGCGCTACATCCTTCGAACACTTTCCATGAAAATACTTGTAGAACAGAATCAAGTCGCCAACCGTTCTTCGATGTTACAGCGAATCCACGCCGCCGGTCAGTTTCGGGTCTCCAATCAGACGAACAGCTCTTCTCTGAACAGAATCCAACAAATGCAGTGTATGTTTGGGAGCGGAGCCCCAAACATGGGAGCAGTATTCCATAGTTGGTCGAATTTGAGCTTTGTAAAGAATTAACAGTTGTTGTGGAGTGTAAAGCTTTCTGGTTCGAAATAATATTCCCAATTTTTGAGAAGCTTTCCTTGCTATGCCTGCAACATGCTCATGCCAGGACATATTTGTTCCCACACTAACGTCCAACAAATTGAGCGACGGTGCTAGAGGAATGGAGTGCCCCGACATAATTATTTTTTTTTTTTTTGTCGGGTTCATCAACGTTAGCTTTTTTAGAAAATACTGCCGCCTGGGTTTTTGTAGCGTTAAATTTCACTTGGTTACTGTCACCCCAAGATAGAATTTCTTCCAGGTCTTCGTTAAGTTGAACGACCTCCTGCTGTTTGCGGATATTCGCCTGAGCAGCCGACGTCCGAGCGTTCAAAGTGAATGAAGAGACAAGCGTACTGTCGTCTGCAAAGTTGTAGATTAGATTTCCGGTCTTTTCCAGCTGATCGTTAATGTAAATGATAAAGAGAGTAGGAGACAGTATGTAGCCTTGGGGCACACCGGCGTTGATTGTGAAGGTGTTAGAAAGAACTCCATCGACCGCCACTCATAAAGAACTCTCTCTGAGGAAACATGAGAGCCACGAACAGAACTTTTCAGATATACCACAAGAGCGTAGCTTAGCCAACAGTCCGTCGTGCCAAACACGGTCGAATGCCTTGGATATGTCAAGAGCAACCACTCGAGATTCTCCAAAGTGTTCAATTGCGTTGTTCCAAACATGTGTTACATAAGTCAGAAGATCTCCTGTTGATCTATGTTTACGAAAGCCATATTGGTGATCGCTAATAATATTGAATCGTTCCAGATATTTTAGAAGATGCTGATTGATAACCTTTTCCATGACTTTCGATATTATTGAAAGCAACGCTACAGGTCGGTAGTTATTTGGCAAGGTCTTCTTGCCTTTTTTAGGTATCGGCTGAATCGTGGCACATTTCCAGCAGGACGGAAATATTCCCTTTCTGTAGGATAGGTTGAGAAGTCTACAGAAAACTGGTGTTAGTTCCTTTGCACTGTTTTTGAAATTTGGATTCAGCACTCCAAAAAATATAAACGACAGTTGAGAAAAAAACTATATTTTTTCTTGAAATGACTACTTTTTGTCCCCTGTTTACTGAACTATCAACTGAAATCGCATTCGATGATATTAGGTGGCTTTCTTTACGGAAAATAGAACATCATAGTACCTACTATCTCAGCAAACAAGAGGTTCTTTGGAGGCGAGTGGAGCTTGTCCTTAAAACTCAAGAAAAACAAAAATCATCACCATACTTCCATTTATATGGAATTAAAAATCGGTAATATAGTATATACGGTACATTACTCATGTTCGCTGCATGATTGCTTAACTCTCAAACAGTTCCTTGAAGAATAAAAATCACTGAAAAACGTTATAAGCAGTTTAGAGGTCACTATCTCTAAAGAACACTCCCATACAAAAATCGTGTGTAAGCAGTGATCTCTGGTTCGGGCTATTTAGGGGGCCGTTTTTATTCTCCTGTAGACGCTATTGGAAAAAAGTTTGTCGAGGTAAGAAACTTTGGGATTTAAATTACAATGAAAATTAACAATAATACTTTTAAAACTCTTTTGAAATATAGGGTTCTTTCCACATATTTTCCACTGTGCGCCATTTCTCCTTTTAGAAAGGTTGTCTCGTACGTTTTTATGTTTACTAATTTATTTTTTGATCGATCTGTTTAGATTCAGTTGAAAATATAATACTAGTGCTAATATAATTTTTTTTTTTGATCGAGTGGAACAAATATTTTATCATCATTGTTATTTAAAAAAAAAAAACATATGTAATAATCGCATAAATTGTCAATGTTGAATTGTGAAATAAAAATTTTACCTTAAGGTTTCTAGCAATATTTTTTGAATCTATGCCTTCATATTTACTTTGAATATACGAGGCTGGTTTGATAAGTCCGTGCAAAAATAAAAACTACTTATGTGTTTGGGGTAAACCTTTTTTTATTTTTCAACATAGTCTGCAAAATATCCATTAGTGTCTGCATTCCCTACCCTCCTCGTTTGAATAAAATCTTTGTCCCGTCAGCCATTTCTTCAAATTGGGGAACAAATAGTAGTCCGAGGGAGCCACGTCTGGAGAATAGGGGAGATGTAAAACGAGTTGGAATCCTATTTCCATTAATTTTGCGACCACAACTGCTGAGGTGTGTGCTGGTGCGTTGTCGTGATGGAAAAGGACTTTCCTGTGGGCCAATCGCGGGCGTTTTTCTTGCAGCTCGATATTCAAACGGTCCAATAACGATGAATAATATTCACCTGTAATAGTTTTACCCTTTTCCAGACAGTCGATGAGGATTATCCCTTGCGAATCCCAAAAGACAGTCGCCATAACCTTTCCGGCCGAAGGAACGGTCTTCGCCTTTTTTGGTGCAGATTCCCCCTTGGTAACCCATTGTTTAGATTGTTGTTTGGTCTCAGGAGTACAGTAATGTATCCATGTTTTATCCACAGTGACGAAACGACGCTTAAAGTCCTCCGGATTCTTCTGGAACAGCTGCAAACCATCCTTGCAACATTTCACACGATTCCGTTTTTGGTCAAGCGTGAGCAATCGCGGCACCCATCTTGCGGATAGCTTTCTCATGTCCAAATGTTTATGCAAAATATTATGTACCCGTTTAGTCGAGATGCCCACAGCACTAGCAATCTCACGCACCTTAACTCTTCTGTCATCCATCACCATATCATGAATTTGATCAATGATTTCTGGAGTCGTAACCTCCACAGGCCGTCCAGAACGTTCAGCGTCACTTGTGCCCATATGGCCAGACCGAAAATTTTGAAACCACTTATAAACTGTTCTAATCGAAGGTGCACAGTCACCATAATGTTTATCAAGCTTCTCTGTAGTCTCCTGAGGCGTTTTGCCTTTCATAAAGTAATGTTTAATCACCACACGAAATTCTTTTTCGTCCATTTCTTGAAAATCACTCGACTTCCTTGATTCACACGAATCCCAAACACAAAGAAATAGACCAATATGGCTGAAACTTGGTGTGCGTTCATTCAAGAGATGCTACTAACTAAACATGACCTCAATACGCGCCGGTGGTGCCATCTCTCGGACTTTGCACGGACTTTTCAAACCAGCCTCGTAGTATTATTTTATGATCAAAACGATCACGTTTCTAAGAACTATAGCATTTAAGGAAATATATGTAAGCCATAATATATCTTCACAAATGAGATAATACTTTATACAATTTTCTTCTTGGAGCCACTTCTGACTTTAAAATAAATAAGTATTAATGACAAAAGTTTCCGGTTAATAATTTTGGACATTCATATACCGTTAAAAAGATAAAAAGATTATCGACTTGACTGCGTCGAAGCTAGGTGACTTTTACCAAATGTGTCCTCAAAAATAGGATAAATTCCATAAATCAAAAAAAAATCATTTTTAAACTGATATTGTTGTCCCTTTTTAAAAAATATCTAAAGTAATATAAGTATGCATTTCTCAACAGAAATATTTTTAGGATATTGTAAAATTCTGAGAACTCGTCGTGGCGAACATAATATCTGGTGACTCAGAAAAATATGTAGATATTTTGGTTTAATTGGAAACAAACCAACTTTAGCACATACAAATCTAAATACAACATTTTTAATCTATAATATATATAAAATGCAACGTCTCTCTGTCTATCTGTCCGTTAGTGCTCTTATCACTGGAAAACCACTTATCCGATTTACGTTCTTTTTTTTTAAAAAACATTCATATGTTCTCTGGCCACGTTATAGGATATGTTTTATTACGTTAGGTAACATAAGGAATAAGTAGTGACGATAATAGTGTATCAAGTCGGAATAAAATTTGCCGCTAGCGCGTTCTCTTGCAGTACACTGCCTAAAGCAATAATATGGAACAATATCATGTAGCAAAGAATATAATATATATAAAATACAACGTCTCTCTATCTATCTGCCTGTCCGTTAGTGTGCTTATCACTCTAGAACCACTTATCCGATTTACGTGCTTTTTTTTAAACGTACATATGTTTTTTGGTCAGGTTATAGGATATATTTTATTACGTTAGGTAACATCTATAATATATATAAAATGCGTCTCTGTCCATTTGTCCGCTAGTGTGCTTATCACTCGAGAACCACTTATCCGATTTATGTGTTTTTTCTTTAATTCATAAATCTGTTCTTTGGTCAAGTTATCTATAATCTTCTATAATACATATATATAAAATGCAACGTCTCTCTGTCTATCTGTCTGTCTGTCTGGCTAGGTTATAGGATATATTCTATTTCGTTAGGTAACATAAGGAATAAGCATTACGATAATAGTGAATCAAGTTGGAAAAAAGTTTCTCTCTTGCAATACGCTGCTTAAACTATTACATATGGAACAATATCATGTAGCAAAGGATATAATATATATAAAATGCAACGTCTCTCTATCTATCTGTCTATCCGTTAGTGCGCTTATCACTCTAGAACCACTTATCCGGTTTACGTGCTTTTTTTAAAACATACATATGTTTTCTGGCTAGGTTATAGGATATATTTTATTATGTTAGTTAACATCTATAATATATATAAAATGCGTCTTCCTGTCTGCCTGTCCGTTAGCGTGGTTATCACTCGAGAACCACTTATCCGATTTTCGTGATTTTTTCTTAATTCATAAATTTGTTCTCAGACCAGGTTACCTATAATATATATATATATATATATATATATATATATATATATATATATATATATATATATATATATATATACAGTCCCTGGCCAAATTATTAGACGCACTGCAAGATTTCATGTAAAATATTAATTACCGAGTGATATTGTACCGTTTTATTATTTTAAATTGATTTGTTTTTTATTTTTATATTATCCAATCAATTACCTATTTATTTGACATAAATAAAACAGCATTAATTTAGAGAAGCATAAGTTTATTAAGTTTTAAAGAAAAGTGAAATTAATGTTAGTAAAAGTCAATATTTAGTTGAGCCACCTTTAGCCGCTATCAAAGCTTTAATTCTGCGCGGTATGCTATCAATGCAAGATTGTACTGTCTCCTGCATTTGAGGATGATGATTCCACACATGAATAATCTTTTCTAGGAGCTGGGTTTTGTTGGTAATCACATCTTTAGCCACTTCTCTTTTCATCAGCTCCCACACATTTTTTCAATGGGGCCAATCCAACAGAGGGATATTTTTTTCTGCCAAAAAAGCTTTAACAGACGGAGCAGTGTGGCAGGGAGCTCCATCTTGCAGGAAAGTGAATGGTTCCCCATTTGGAAACCATTCTCTGAGCTGCGGAATCAACCGATTTTGTAATACTTCTTTGTACTGATCTTGCCTCATTATTCCTTTGACGACGTACAGACGTCCAGTGCCCTTGCCGCTGATGACTGACCAAATCATCACTTTGGTGGGATGTTTAACCGTCGGAACGACACAATCAGGATGAAACTTTTCTCCATGACGACGTCGCACATACTGAGCTTTATTCTGCAAAATTTCGAATGTGCTTTCGTCACTGAAGCAGACCTGTCAAAAATAGGAAAAATATATAAACTTCCATGTTTATTTGCTTTATTTAACTGAAAATGATAATAATGTATTAAATGCTGTATCTTACCGATCTCCAGAAGTCCACATCTTTGTCTTGCCATTGTTTGGCCCACTTCAGGCGCTTTGCTTTCATTGCAGCTGTTAACTTGGGCTTCCTGGCGGGGCGACAGGCCTTAAAATCTAATTCTTTCAATTTTCTTCGAACAGTGCGTTCAGAAGCATTTACGCTAGCATCCTGGAGTTGTGATTTTATTACCTTTGTGGTAGCAAATCTGTTTTTCTACACAAATTTTCTTCAAACATCTTTCTGACCGTGGAGTGAAAATTGGTTTTCTACAGCATCTTTTCTTTCTTTTCGGGCTTAATTCCTTCCCTGACTCAATTTTCTTTTTTATGCGTCGTACACTAGCTTCAGAAACCTCCAATCTTCGTGATATTTCTCGGTTTGTAAATGTTTTCGCAATCACAAGGGCCTTCACTTCAGCTTTTTTACGTGGTGAAAGATCGCCTTTTCTACCCATAATGAAAATAGTCCAATTACTTTTTTAAAACACTGCATACAAAATAAACTAATAACTGAGTAGTATAAAACTGTTAAACAAACAATCACAGTCCATAAAGCCACAGAAACACGTCCGTACCTGACTCGATTCCGATCGCGACTGATACAGGTTTGTACTTCTTTACGTTCATGTATCATTTTGTCAACACAGTGTGGCCATATGTTAAAAATAAATACAAATATGTAGTCTACAAACAATTATTTTAAATAAAAATCAATAATATTGTAGTTTAAATATACCATTATTGCATAAAAACTCTTAAGAAACATAAAATTACTAAAAAAATACAGTGCGTCTAATAATTTGGCCAGGGACTGTATATATATATATATATAGATATATATATATATATATATATATATATATATATATATATATATATATATATATACATATATATATATATATATATATATATATATATATATATATATATATATATATATATATATATATATATGTGTGTATATATATATATATATATATATATATATATATATATATATATATATATATATATATATATATATATATATATATATATATATATATATATATATATATATATATATATATATAAATTGCAACGTCTCTCTATCTATCTGTCTGTCTGTCTGTCTGTCTGTCTACCTGTCCGTTAGTGCGCTTATTACTAGAGAAGCACTTATCCGATTTACGTGCTTTTTTTTAAAACATACAGACCAGGTTATAGGATATATTTTATTACGTTAGGTAACATAAGGAATAAGCAGTGACGATAATAGTGAATCAAGTTGGAAAAAAGTTTCTCTCTTGCAATACGCTGCCTAAACTAATAAATATGGAACAACATCATGAAGCAAAGGATATAATATATATAAAATGCAACGTCTCTCTGTCTGTCTGTCTGTCCGTTAGTGCGCTTATTACGCAATAACTACTTATCCAATTTACGTGTTTTTTTTTTAATTCATACATATGTTCTCTGGCCAGGTTATAGGATAGACTTTATTACGTTAGGTAATTCATCATCAGTCATGAATACATATGTTGGGGGAAGACGAAGCACAGAAGGGTGGAGATTTATTAGGGCGAACAGGACGGAAAAACGAGAAACAGTACCAATTCAGTTAATATCACAAAATGAATGGATAACACACTACAAGAACCTATTATCTGAAACCAGAGAATGATAGAAAACCACAACCACAGATACAGATACAGGGAGAAGAAATAACAGTGGAAATAGAAAGCATAAAAAAATCAGTCAGACTTCTGACAAACAGAAGAGCATGCGGACCACAAGACATATATCCTGAACTCATTAAATGTGGAACGGAAAAACTTTATCGAATGTTGAGAAATATAATGAACCAATGCCTGAATGGTCACCCCGTATCGCAAGAATGGAAACAGGCCTACATTTCCTCTATCCAAAAAAGACTCCAATAACTACCGAGGAATCTCCGTAACTGGCACAATCAGTAGGATATATGGAACGATCTTAAGGGACCTTATTGAAAAAGAGTACAGTAGACATGAGGAGGAAGAACAGAGCAGTCTCAAAAGAATTACACCAGGGCCGCTGCATATCAACTTTATTCAAGATCTTCATAGCTAAGGCATTGCAAACATGGAAAAAAAATGTCATGGAATGGGTATAGAACTTAATGAGAGATGCCTATATACTCTACAATTCGCGGATGATCAAGCCATAATATCAAACGATAAGGATGATATGGAATATATGGTAAGAAAACTAATTGAAGAGTACAGAAAGGATGGCCTAACAGTCAACACCGAAAACACAAAATACCTGTGTATTGGAGGACTTCCAGAAAACCTTGAGATTGATAATAATGAAATAATAGCTACATTTACTAAGTATAAATACCTGGGAATATCATTTAACAGACATCAAGATCAAGAAATAAACAGGACAGTAATACAAGCTAGGAAAATTATTGGATGTCTGAACGGGTTGCTGTGGAGTAAAAATATTACGAAGAAACGAAAATTCAACATCTATGAAGCAATTAATAAAAGTACAGTATTATATGGAAGCGAAACGTGGAGAATAATGGAAAGGAATAAAAAAAAAGTGGAGCCGACCGAAATAGACGCAATTAGACGAGCGATGAGAATTTCAGGAATAGAACGAATCAGAAACAAAGAAATTAAACGACGTATGGGAATAGAAGGAACAATAATGGAAGACATTACCAGAAAACAGCTCATATGGAATGGATACGTTCGTAGAATGAATAACGAAAGACAACCTAAGCAGACAATGGGATGGATACCTGCGGGAAGAAAAAAAAAACGGAAAGATCCAAAAAATCGTGGATACAGGTAATCCGAAAATCTATAAGCGAAAAAATCTTACAGACGTTATAACCGAGATATGATGAATATAAGGAATGAGCAGTGACGATAATAGTGAATGAAGTCTACGCGAGTGGAGCCGCGGGCATAGCTAGTGTTTATATATAACAGACACTTTCGCAATGTTTTATGTACCGCACACTGTCTAAAAATAGGAAATTGTTCAAACTTAAAATGGAAAATATATCAAATATAATTTTTCAATTTAAATAAAATTTATGGAGTATGCGGTCGGTTCTAGGTGAAACATCTTAATATTTACACTTTTGAAAAAAATACAGTATAACTCTTTCACCGACTTTATTCAGATCACTCTGACACGGGTTTTGGTCTCGCGACCATTTTCGAAGAGGCTTACAATAAGACTAAACTTAAGTTCTGAAATATACTATATTTGGATGATTAATTGGTACTAGATTTAAATTAAGAGGTAATAAAATTGAGTTAATCACAGGTAGTCTATCTTAACACGGCATCTAAATGGGGGTATTTCCAAATTCTACTTGGGTGTTCGTTATTTTTATATTATTTTTAAAGGCTTTAAAACAAAATTCCCAGCTTTTGAAATGCTCTTTTTGCTATGATGCATGTTCATGCCAAGACATATTTGCGCCCAGATTAACGCCCAACGCACTAAGTGACGATGCTAGAGGAATGGCATGTCCCGACATAATTATGTCGGCTTCCACAACGTTAACTGTTTTAGAAAAAACTGCCGCCTGTGTTAGTTTTGTTTGTTTGTTTCTGTTGGGCAGGACGCATTGACAGCTAAGATCATTTAGCGCCCACTAGAGTTAGTTTGGTATAAATAGATTAGACTATGAAGTTGAATTCTTTTAAGTAATTGGTTATGTTTTCTTTAAGTGGGACAAAAGATTTTATGAGGATGGTGATGTTGGATGGGATGCCGTGGGTGTCTCTCAAGTTTTGATGTTGAATGGATTCGATTAGATGTAACACTGATAAGGGGGAGTCACATTTAGGACAGAGTGGAGGGGGATCTCTCTTTAATAGATGTACATGCGTGGAGTAGGTGTGTCCCAATGCCAGTCTTCTCATTATTACATTATGTCTTCGGTTCAATTCTGTGGAGTTAAGGGGAGGAAATACATTGGTTTTGATGGACCATAATTTGTTGTTGGGATCTTCCAAGTCCCATTTGAGTTGGAAGAGAGAGCTGTGTAGGTGTTTTATGAAGATGTTAAAATCAGAGTAGTGATTCTCTCCCATGTTCATACTGCCCCTTTCTATGGCAAGTTTAGCTAGATAATCCGCTCTGTCGTTATGAGGGTTGCCAATGTGACTGGGCAACCAAAGCAAGGATATCGTACGTTTTTTCAAGTTGGCCGTGTACATCAGATCCAGAATTTGCCTGATATAGTTGAAATTGGGATTTCTAGAATTGATGGCTTTGAGAGCGCTTAGGGAATCGGAAATTATGAGGGTTGGTTGTTGGATGTTTGCTTGGAGGGAATATCTGATAGCTTCCTTTATTGCCAACAATTCTGCGGAGAAAATAGAGATATGTTTAGGTAATTTAAACATTTGGACGATATTATCAAAAAAGAAGGCAGCCCCAACTCCCTTTTCCGTCTTTGATCGATCTGTGAAGAAAAGTAAATGATTGGGATAGATATTGGATAGTCTGTCAAGAAATAGCTTGTTAAAGAATATGTTTGAATGTTCTGATTTTTTATAGGAGTGCAAAGTTAGGTCAATGTTGGGGAGAGGGGAGAGCCAGGGAGGAAAGGTGGTTTGGAGGGGGTAGTTGTAATAAGGGGGGAGATATTGTGCTGGATGAGTAATTTGTTGATTCTGTGGGGAATAGAATCAGTGGGGAATGTAATGTTTGGTCTGTGGACATTGACCAGGTTGAGTGAGGATCTGGTATGAGGTCGATGTAGGGAAGTTGAGTAAAATTTTAACAGTGAGAGTTGGCGAGATAGTTGGAGTGACTGAGTGGATGTGATGCACTGTAAGCTAGTGATTGGGGTGGTTCGGAATGCGCCTGTGGCCAGTCGGAGACAGCAATTTTGTATAGTTTCAAGAGGTTTCTTGACACGAGGGCTTGCGGAGTCATAGATGAAGTTGCCGTAGTTGATTCTGGAAAGGATAAGAGACTTGTATAGATGAGAGAGAGAATGAAAGTCTGCGCCCCAGTTCGCGCCAGAGAGCATTCGAATGAGATTGACGTCAGAGAAAGATTTGGTTTTAAGGGATTGTATGTGAGGTTTCCAGGTGAGTCTATAATCGAATATTAGGCCTAGGATTTTTAGTTGGTCTGCTGAGGGGATGGAGATGTTTGCAATGGTTAGCGGATTCATTCTAGGACAGCATTTCTTCTTGCAGAAATGAACGGATGAAGATTTATGAGGGGAGAAAATATAGCCGTGTTTGGTTGCCCAGGTGGATAGTGAGTTAACGGAGCGTTGCAACAATCTGGTGCAATCTGAAGAGGAAGGAGAGGAGGTGTACATGAGGATATCATCAGCGAATATTTTGCATTTTATGTTGGGGGCAATGTGTTCTGAGAGTGTACTAAGGGCGATGTTAAAAAGGGTGGGGCTGAGTACAGAGCCTTGTGGGACTCCCAGAGAGGTAGTGAATGGAATGGAAATAATACCGTTGGCTTTGACTCTGAATGTTCTGGATTGAAGAAAGTTGATTAAAAATTTAGTAGACCCGCTGAAAACAACTGAGCAATGATAATGTTTTTATTGGTTATGTCGAATGCTGAAGAGAGATCCAAGGAGATTAAAAGGGTGTGATTATTGCTAGAAAAGGAACGTCTGATGTCAGTTTCTAATGATGCGAGGTGGTCCATTGCGGAACGGTGTTTCCGAAAGCCATATTGAAGTGGGGACAAAAGTTCTTTGGTTTCGATTAACCAGGTCAGGCGAGCTAATACCATGCGTTCGAACAGTTTACAAAGATGGTTCGTTAGTGATATAGGGCGGTAGCTACTCAAAGATGTTCTGGGTTTGCCTGGTTTATGGATGGGGATTATTGTTGAGAGTAACCAGGAAGAAGGGAATTCAGCCTGTAACCATATGTGATTGTAAAATGTGAGTAGAGAGAGAAACATATCATAAGGGAGATGTTTGATCATGTCCGGATGAATATTGTCTGGTCCTGGGGCAGAACGTTTCATGTTGTTTAAGGCTCCCTGGAGTTCCTGAAAAGAGAAAGGGGAATTGTATGGAAGAGATTGGTTGGTGTTAAAATCATTGATGTTGATGGGGGTAGAATGAGAAAGTTGAGCAGATTTGGTGTGGAAGTAGGAGGCTAGTCCATTGGAAATCTCAGAATGGTCAGTGGTAAAAGAATTATTGATGGAAATAGTGGGAATGCGATTACACGGAAAACCCTTCATTCTTCTGTGTTAGTGTAGCGTCAAATTCTACGTTGTTACTGCCACCCCAAGATAGAAATTCACCCAGGTCTTTGTTGAACGACTTTCTCCTATATGCGGACATTTGCATGAATGGCAGATGCTTGTGTGTTCGAAGTGAATGAAGGAGTAATTGTACTACCATCTAAAAATCTGTAGGCTGGATTTCTGGTCATATAAAATAGAGGGTAGAAGGGGACCTTCGAACACATCGGCGTTGATAGCAACGGTATCCGTCGGCTGCTACTCATAAAGAAGGCTCTTTGTGGAAACACGACAGCCATCAACAAAATCTTTCAGACATACCAGAAGAGCGTAGCTTAGCCAACAATTCGTCGTGCCAAACATGGTTGATTGCCTTGGATATATCAAGTGCAACTGCCCGGGATTCTCCACAATGTGTAATTAAATTGTTCCAAATATGTACGACCTATTGATGATCGCTAATAATATTAAATCCTGATAAATAGCTTTTCCCATAACTTTCAATCTTATTTAAAGTAGTGCAAATGATCGGTAGTTGTTTGGCAAGATCTAGAGAAACTATAGCGCACTTTCAGCAGGAAGGAGATATTTCCTTTCTGTAGGATAGGTTGAAAAATCTACAGAAAACTGCTGTTAGTTCGCCCGCGCATCTTGAGTACTATGGCAAGTATTCTGTCAGTAATGGAAGCTTGATTGAGAAACGTGATTTTAAAGAGTCCAGTGTAGGGACAATATTTTCTTTGAACATTTGATATACTTTTTTTCGAATGAAGCATTTTCCATTTCGGTCCAAACATTTTGTTTTGCCCACATCATGTTTCACTTTTCCCTCCAGACAAGACTTTGTGACAAAATCGCTTAACGTGGATATAGACACTATTTTCAAGTCACTTGTTTGTCTCATAGCACTTATGTGCTAGTTCTTAATGAAGGTGAAGTCTTAATTTCTATTGATGTGAGTTTTTTGTTCCCAGGTGGGCCAATACCACAAACTTTACAATATCTCGAAGAATTACTTAGAATGAATTACTTTGAGGACGAAATTATTCGTGAATACTTAACATTATCTAAACTTTGTAAGGAACAAAATTATTTCCAATATAACAGTCAATTTTATGTTCAGAAAGAAGGAACAGCTATGGGTAATTGCTTATCACGTTTCATAGCCAATTTAGTCATGAGTAAGTTTGAAACCGAAGCCAGTCAAGAATTCGAATATTTCCCAAGGTATGGTATAGGTATGTGGATGATACTTTCGTGATTTTTATACAAAGAAAGCAAATATTGATGATTTTGTTTCTAAATTAAATAGCCGGTATGATTCCATTAAATTCACTTACGAAGTTGAGAACAAAGGACAATTGCCTTTTCTATATATTTTAATTATTAAAAATAATAATAAATTAGAATTTGATATCTATAGGAAGGACACAGTAACAGATAGATATATTCCTAATGATTCATTTCAATGCAAACAACACAAATTAGCCTCGTTAAATTTTTTAGTTCATCGTTTGGTCACTTTCCCTCTGAATAGAGTAATAAAGAAAGGAATCGTATTAGAAATATAACTAGAGTTAATGGTTATGACAATGACTTAGTAAATAAGCTAATATATAGACATAAGTTTAGGTTTAATATTCAGAATTCCACCTTTTTTACACGCGAAGAAAACAACACCAAGTATGTCTCCATGCCATATAATCCGAAATATAGCGAGGGACTCAATAAGGACTTTAATAAAGTAGGCCTCACCTTAGTCTATAAGTCATCAGACAATCTGAGGAATATCTTAGGAAATCTCAAAGATAAGAATCCTAATTTTGAGAAAAGTGGAATTTATGAAATTAGTTGTAATGATTGTGACAAAAGTACAGTCCCTGGCCAAATTATTAGACGCACTGCAAGATTTCATGTAAAATATTAATTACCGAGTGATATTGTACCGTTTTATTATTTTAAATTGATTTGTTTTTTATTTTTATATTATCCAATCAATTACCTATTTATTTGACATAAATAAAACAGCATTAATTTAGAAAAGCATAGGTTTATTAAGTTTTAAAGAAAAAGTGAAATTAATGTTAGTAAAAGTCAATATTTAGTTGAGCCACCTTTAGCCGCTATCAAAGCTTTAATTCTGCGCGGCATGCTATCAATGCAAGATTGTACTGTCTCCTGCATTTGAGGATGATGATTCCACACATGAATAATCTTTTCTAGGAGCTGGGTTTTGTTGGTAATCACATCTTTAGCCACTTCTCTTTTCATCAGCTCCCACGGGGTTCATATCAGGGCTATTACGCGGCCAATCCAACAGAGGGATATTTTTTTCTGCCAAAAAAGCTTTAACAGACCGAGCAGTGTGGCAGGGAGCTCCATCTTGCATGAAAGTGAATGGTTCCCCATTTGGAAACCATTCTCTGAGCTGCGGAATCAACCGATTTTGTAATACTTCTTTGTACTGATCTTGCCTCATTATTCCTTTGACGACGTACAGACGTCCAGTGCCCTTGCCGCTGATGACTGACCAAATCATCACTTTGGTGGGATGTTTAACCGTCGGGACGACACAATCAGGATGAAACTTTTCTCCATGACGACGACGCACATACTGAGCTTTATTCTGCAAAATTTCGAATGTGCTTTCGTCACTGAAGCAGACCTGTCAAAAATAGGAAAAATATATAAACTTCCATGTTTATTTGCTTTATTTAACTGAAAATGATAATAATGTATCAATTATTGATTAAATTGCTGTATCTTACCGATCTCCAGAAGTCCACATCTTTGTCTTGCCATTGTTTGGCCCACTTCAGGCGCTTTGCTTTCATTGCAGCTGTTAACTTGGGCTTCCTGGCGGGGCGACAGGCCTTAAAATCTAATTCGTTCAATTTTCTTTGAACAGTGCGCTCAGAAGCATTTACGCTAGCATCCTGGAGTTGTGATTTTATTACCTTTGTGGTAGCAAATCTGTTTTCTATACAAATTTTCTTCAAACATCTCTCTGACCGTGGAGTGAAAATTGGTTTTCTACCGCATCTTTTCTTTCTTTTCGGGCTTAATTCCTTCCCTGACTCAATTTTCTTTTTTATGCGTCGTACGCTAGCTTCAGAAACCTCCAATCTTCGTGATATTTCTCGGTTTGTAAATGTTTTCGCAATCACAAGGGCCTTCACTTCAGCTTTTTTACGTGGTGAAAGATCGCCTTTTCTACCCATAATGAAAATAGTCCAATTACTTTTTAAAACACTGCATACAAAATAAACTAATAACTGAGTAGTATAAAACTGTTAAACAAACAATCACAGTCCATAAAGCCACAGAAACACGTCCGTACCTGACTCGATTCCGATCGCGACTGATACAGGTTTGTACTTATTTACGTTCATGTATCACTTTGTCAACACAGTGTTACCATATGTTAAAAATAAATACAAATATGTAGTCTACAACAATTCTTTTAAATAAAAATCAATAATATTGTAGTTTAAATATACCATTATTGCATAAAAACTCTTAAGAAACATGAAATTACTAAAAAAAATACAGTGCGTCTAATAATTTGGCCAGGGACTGTATGTTGGGCAAACTAAAAGGCCAATTAAAACACGATTTAAATAACATTTAGCACACTTAAAATACAGTAGAACAAAAAAGTCTAGCATTGCCGAACATACCCTTGAATCTGATCATACTGTACCATTAGATAATCTAAGATTAATAAAAAATGTATCTGATAGGAAATTGTTGAACGCATACGAAAGTATGGAAATTATAAAATGTAAAAGTAGTTTAAATAAAGACAGAGGGCCTATTCCTTATAGTCCCCTCTACTGGTTACTTGACCAGAACTGATGGCCTTGCCTATGCCATTAGTTCCGCCTGAGTAATTCCAGGGTTAGGCTAAGTATAAATAGGGTAGATTTGTAGTTTAGCTTTAGTCAATCATCGCTTCTGATGAAGCTAACGTGGTTAGCGAAACGCGCGTCGAGTCCAAAAATAAAGTGTTTGGTGTAGTAGTGATATATACTGAGTAGTATCATTGTGCCAAAGATTCCACATTCCCAACTTAGTCATAGCACTTATATTATCACGGCTTCTTTTCCGAGACATTGGTTATAATTTGCTTTGCATCGGGCGATAAATGTTTTCTGGAAAATTTAGAAGAAACCCGATATCCCACTCGTAAGTAGACATTCTGATGTAATTCTCCCTACTAACATCTGAATGTGTGAAGTCCTTCTGAACTTTTACCAAACCAAACTCACTTTCTCCGAACATCTTGCATTTATCCTGTAGTTATTATTTTTGTTTTACCTTATTATGCCTAAGGATTAAAATGGGCAGACTGGTGCGTACCAGCCTGATACTATTACGTAGTAAAGACAAGATTAATTAAGAATCATTACTAGTCAGACGGTATATGTTTGGATCAACCTTAACTATATCCTTGTTTTAACACTTTTACGTCATTGGGTAGCTGATGAAATAAGGAAGCTATCTATTTAACTAATTTATACCCACAATTTATAATATATAATTTTGTATTAAAGCGCCATAATCGACGTAACAAAATATTAATTAGATAAGTACAGTTTCAGAATCCCCCGTGGGGGAGCGGGATAGAATATCTCCCCCGGTACGTTCTGCCTGTCGTAGGAGGCGACTTAAAAAACAACCGAGATGGTAGATGCCCAGATCCCACCAGCATCGCCCGGTGTGGTACCATCGCATCGGCTTACGCTGCGTGAAGTTGCTTAACGTTTCGTGGCTGTGCCGATGTCTCGGACTGTGGGACCAAATAGCATGATGAGGCACCTGGATACAAAAAATTCCGGAGGTAAAATAGCCCCCCGTTCGGATCTCCGGGTGGGGGCTGGTTCAGGTGCGTCGACATGCAAAGATCAGAATTTTAAAATGGATTTTTGCAACATACGAGGTTTAAAAACGAACATAAATTCAGTGCATTAACACCTGCAATCAAATAAACCTCATGTACTCGCTCTCGGTGAAACCAAGGTCAGTTCATCGACCAGCACAGTCAACTATCTTTATCCTGGGTATGACTTCTATTCCCGATTTAGGCGTAACTTTGGAATCTGTCTTTTTGTCAGAAGCGACCTCTCTGGCCAACGAGAAGAGGCTCTGGAGCCCCCAAACTTTGATGTTATGTGGTAATAACGACTCAACCAACCACAAAGTTCATTTGTATCCTCTATCGACCACCAAGTAATACTAACTTTAGAACACTTTTCGCTTCTCTTGCAGACACCAATGATCATTTACAAATCAACTATCCAAATGCCGAAATTGCCATCCTGGGTGACTTTAATGTCCACAAAATCAACTGGCTTAAATATTTAAATACTACCGACCAGCAAGGTCGTGAAGCCGAATCATTTTCAATCAGTTGTGGCTTAACTCAGCTTATTGACGAACTAACACGGATCCCTGATCGAGACAGGGAGTTCGCCAGTCTTCTTGATCTGTTTTTAAAACATCAATCCGGAGATTTACATGGTCAGCGTAAATCCGCCGTTAGGTTCTTCTGACCATAAACTATTTTCGACATCGAATATCCTACCAATCAGTGACAGAGAGGCGCCTAAACCGCGCAAGATTTGGCACTACAAATCTGCTAAAGGGGAACATCTCATGGAATATTTTCGAACTTTCCCTTGGTTGGACGTTTGTTTTCGATCCAACGACCGATCTGACGGCGCCAGGGACGTTTCCGATGTTATTTTGGCTGGTATGGAGGCTTACATCCCTTTTTGGAAGAAATGCTCTTCCAACGGTAAGCCTTGGTTTAACCGAAAATGAAAAGAAGTTGTTGCTTCTAAACATCTTGCCTACCGACAATGGCGTGAAAATCCTTGCCAAATAACTACCGACCAATCGTACTGCTTTCAATGATATCGAGAGTCATGGAGAAGGCTATCAGTCAGCATCTTCTAAAATATCTTGAAGGATTCAACATTATTAGCGATAACCAATATGGCTTTCGTAAAAATAGACAAATAGGAGATCTTCTGACTTATGTAACACACATTTGGAACAACGCAATTGAACACTTTGGAGAATCTCGAGCGGCTGCTCTTGATATATCCAAGGCATTCGACCGGGTTTGGCACGATGGGTTGTTGGCTAAGCCACGCTCTTATGGTATGTCTGAAAAGTTCTGTTTGTGGCTCTCGTGTTTCCTCAGAGAGCGTTCTTTACGAGTGGCAATTGACGGATTTCTTTCTAACACCTTTACTATCAACGCCGGTGTTCCTCAAGGCTGCATACTGTCTCCTACTCTCTTTCTGATTTACATTAACACGTTCAGTGCCGATATGAAAAGTGCGCCAATTAGCCGTGGCCGACCTAAACTTTAACCAATTCGACACCCGACGCGGTCCCGCGTCAGTGGCCATAGCTATTCACAACCTCCAAACATGTTTTAATTTTCCACTTGTTTCAGTTTATTTAGAGGGGATTAGAAGTAAATATACTAAAATATTTGAATATAATTTTATTTATTTACAAAATTATAAAAAAAAATGTTTGTTATTAAAAGTAAAATAAAAAGAAAATTGAAAAATAAAAAATAGTTATGAAGCAAGAGTACAATAATGTTCAATTGTGAAACATTCAGGGCAGAAGCCAGGAGTATTTACACATGTTTTACATTCGTAAATGGTATCAGTCCTTTTTTTATTTTTTGAGCATACAGTGCACCTTTTCCTGCATATTTCTCCTTTGGCGTTCCTTTTTAAGATTTTGGTAAATCGGTGTGAGGGGGCTACTATATTTCTCCGCTTTTCAATATTGAGACATGAAAACACCTGTTTTGTTGGTTTACCAACAAGTGCGTAAATTATACTCAGTCTGTAGTCATACAGACTGAGTTTTTTGTCACTATATTTGTTAAATAGTAAATATGAGTTATGGATCATTTGCAAAAAAATGTGGATTGATAATTTTTTATACCATCTCATTGTTTTCTTTTCGCAGCTGTAATAAGACAGTAACTGGTCCTGCAAATCAATTCCACTCATAAATTTGTTGTATAAAGCCACCGCACTAGGTTTTTCTATGGTTGTGTGGCGTTTTGTTGTGACTTGGCAATTTTCCATGGTAATTTCTGTGGAAATCATCATTACGTTTCTTTTGTCCTTCCACTTACCCACACATACTCCTTTCGAATTAAACCTTTCAATTACCTCTCCTTTTTTGAGGATTTTATTTTTAATTTCTTCAGGAATGCCAACTCTATCGACCCGCATGGTTCCAGTACAATGTCTTATTTTGTGCGAGTTTTTCTATTAGACTTATACTATTATAATAATTATCCATAAATAAACTATGGCCTGCATTCTTAAAATCATCTATCAGAGCCATAACAATTTTCTCAGCATGTCCAACTCCACCAAGAGTATCTGATTTTCCAGAATATATTATGGATCGTAAAACAAAACCGTTTGGTTCAGTCAGTAAATAGAATTTGACACCATATTTATGCCTTTTGTTTTTAATATAGACCCTAAAAAATAATCTTCCACGCCACAACATTACGCTCTCATCTATGCATAAGTTTCTGTTTGGGTAGTACAACTGCTTATTTTTTTCATTGAAGTGGTCTATTACTGGCCTTATTTTGAACAACCGATCATCAGATTCTTCATTGCCAACTGGATTTTTAGCAAAATGAAGGCACCTCATTATTAAAAAAAATCTGTTACGGCTCATATAGGCGCCAAAACCCAAGTTAAAAAGTGGGCCCTTTTTCCAGTAGTCTATAATCCTGCTTGCTCTAATGGTACCAGTGTGGAATAAAAGACCTAGAAATACCTTCAGTTCTGGGACATCAATCGGTTTCCACTTAGTTATACGGGATTGTTCTCGAACACCCGCACTTTGAAATACACACTCAGCATAGTCATTTGTTGCATTTACTATGAGTTCAAGAAATGTGTCAGTAAAATATAAATTAAAAAAATCTATTGGCTCTGTGCCAGTTAATATATCGCATCATAAAAAAAAGAATTACTTTTTGTGAAGGGAAATTTTGTGATATTGCTGTTGTTACCTTCGAACCAACTTTCAATTTCTTGTCGCATCTCGTCCAAGGGAGATGGGTTTTTACCTTCAAACATCTCTCTCATTTGCTCCTCTACTTCATCAAATTCATCTTCTTCAGTTCTGTCTACAACCGCAGGTTCACTAACAAAATCCAGATCTTCATCATTATCAGAACCAAATTCATCTAGCATACGAAAAAGTTCGTCATCATTTGCGGGAAAATTGGACGTATCCCGCGAGGTTCCTGGTTGTGACTGCATATTTATATTGCATATATTTATTTTCTGTAAAAAAAACAAAATATATATAATTGATGTTTTTACTATCAATTGAACTGCTTTGTTCTGATCAAAATTCAAAATACAAACAAAAAATAAATGACTTATAACTTACCTATTCCTGTGTGAAATCTTGAATATATTAATTTTTTTAACGCTGTTTGATTATAAATAATGTATATAAAAACGCCCAGCAACAATATTTTTAAACTTTTAATGTTTTAAATCAATAATATTAATATAAATAAATTTACAATTTCTAATACTCACAAAAAAACTGCAAAAAACAAACATTGAACAATAACCTTAAATACCTTTTTTTTTGGCTATTCTTCCGGAAACCAATCGTACCAACATATTCTCAATATATTACAGAAGTGCCATGCCAAGTATGACAGCCAATTGACTAATGCCGGGCTCAAAAACTTAAATTGAAACTAAAGTGGACGAGAACGCGGGACCACGTCGTGGGCAACTGTGGATAGTTCGGCCTGACGCGGGACCGCGTCGGTGGCACTGAACGTGTTAACGATCTCCTGGAAAAGACCGAGAATTCAATCTACAGCTTTACAGATGACAGTACGCTTATCTCTTCATTCACTTTGAACGCTCGGATATCGGCTACTCAGATGAATATCAGCAGACACCAGGAAGTCATCCAACTTAACAAAGACTTGGAACAAATTCTATCCTGGGGTGACAGTAACCAAGTGAAATTTAACGCTACAAAAACCCAGACGGCAGTTTTTTCTAAGAAAGTTAACGTTGCTGAACCCGACATAGTTATGTCGGGGCACTCCATTCCTCTAACATCGTCACTCAATTTATTGGGCGTTAATTTGGGAGCAAATATGTCCCTGCATGAACATGTTGCATGCATGGCAAGGAGAGCTTCTCAAAAGTTGGGAATATTATTTCGAACCAGAAAGCTTTACACTCCACAACAACTGTTAATTCTTTACAAAGCTCAAATTCGACCAACTATGGAATACTGCTCCCATGTTTGGGGCTCCGCTCCCAAACATACACTGTATTTGTTGGATTCTATTCAAAGAAGAGCTGTTCGTCTGATTAGAGACCCGGAACTGACCGGCGGCCTTGATTCGCTCGAACATCGAAGAACGGTTGGCGACTTGAGCCTATTCTACATGTATTTTCATGGAAAGTGTTCGAAGGATGGGGCCCGCTTAATTCCTCCCAGAGCGGTGCATGTTAAAAGTACACGTCACGCTAATACTTCACATCCGTATGAGGTTCAGCTTGTTTCTCCTCGTACAACGCTTTTCAATCAGTCTTTTATATGGAGAACATCATCCCTTTGGAATAATTTGCCCAGGACTGTGTTTCCCACCGAGTACAATTTACAGCGATTCAAGAACAGCGTGAATCGTTTTCTCCGCACACGTGGCGCTCCGCTTTAGGGACTTCCCTGCAGCACGTGTGCTAAACCCATAAAAAAAAATCTATTGGCTGATATAGGTTATAAAAAAGTACAAAATTTTAAATATTTCGAAAAGTTTATACTCAAGTTAAATTTGTAGTATTTCAGCTAGATTATCACAAATTCCAAGGAATACATCTACTTTCTGGTAATGGTGAAAAACATTATCCCTAATGCTCACGCAAACAGATAATTAACAACTCTAAAAACGAACAATAATTTTTACAAACAAAACCAATATATTTTTTGGATCTTACATATTATCACAGCATTTATCACAGGATTTATTACAAATATATCACAGTTACTTGTTTTGCCTCGTCACAATTCTTTTTGTTGAGCTTGTTTTTCTAATCACCCTTCGTGGTCCCTCTTGAGCTTGTCTAGATCCACTTCCTCTCGCTGGTCCTCCTCTTATAAAATCGCTGGCATCACTAAGTTCAAGTTGTGGTTGAGCCTGAACAGCGGATCTTGTTCTGGACCCTAAAAAGTTAAAGAAAATGTAAGACATTTCAATGCAAAAAATACCTGAGACCAAATTTACATACAAGAAGATAAAATTGTAGGACAACACAAATTTTATGAAATACAATAAATAAGAATTTACAATATCAAGCATTGCTCGGATACGGCAGTTGTTTTCGGCAGAATAGCAGAATTATAAAAAAATATAATGAGCATGATGCTAGCAAAAAAGATTTCATATGATTCATTTATTAACTCTCCACGCAAACTTTACATGTTGCACAAGAAAATAATAAATTTCTTGAATGTTTACATCCATCACGATCCAAAGAAACGTTAATTATAAACCGATAATATTTAAGTAGAGTAGGTTTAAAAATACAAATAAGTCGGTCAAGTGCAAGTTGGACTTGGGCAATTAGTGTTTCGTACCGTGACTGCCTTTCCAATAAAAGTTTTTCTTACGGAAGTAAGTAAGTGACTTCACAAAACACACCCCAGATGAGTTTTCTATAAAAGAATCAATAGCCTAGATTACGAATATATCTAGTCAGATTCTGACTCAGCAAGCTAATCAGACCAACCAGAATAAGACGAAAAGTTTCTGACATGTATACCAGGTGTACAAGTATGAAATGCTGATTTTTTTTCTAAAAAAAAAAAACATGTTAAACTCGGAAGAATGATAAAAAGTATGCTCCATCGCTTGTTATACATTTTTCCCATCTTTCGGGCAATTTGTGAATACCACATCGGTAAAAATCTTCCCCTTTTGCTGCGAATCATTCATCGAGCCATTTTTTCATCTTCGTACGAACCAAAGCGCTGCTCAGCAAGTGCGTGACCCATCGATGCAAACAAGTGGTAATCGGAAGGAGCCAAGGCTGGTGAGTAAGCCGCATGGGGTAGAACTTCCCAGCTGAGTGCTTCCAACGTATCGCGAACTGGTTTTGCCACATGTGATGAAGCATTGTCATGAAGAAAAATGACTTTGTGTTGCCTCTTTCGGTATTCTGGCCTTTTTTCAAGCAGCGAACGGTTCAAATCGGTCAATTGTTGTTGGTAACGTTTAGTATTAACCGTTTCCCCAGGTTTTAACAGCTCATAATAGACCACGCCCCTCTGGTCTCACCAAACACAGAGCATCGTCTTTTTGCCAAAGCAATTCGGTCTTGCGGTCGATGTGGATGGTGCGCCTGAGTCTACCCATGATTTTTTGCGCTTGGGATTCTCAAAATAAATCCACTTTTCATCCACTGTAACTATACGATGCAAAAAAAACGACTTCCTTTTGTACCGAGCCAGCAAAATGTCACACGTGTTTTTGCACTTTTCCATTTGCCTGTGGTTCAACTCATGTGGTACCCATCTACCGATCTTCTGAATCTTTCCCATCTCTCGTAGCCGATTAGAAACAGCTTGTTGACTAACGCCCAATTGCTCGGCGAGTTGTTTTTGTGTTTGCGAATTATCTTCGTCCAACAATGCTTGCAATTCCACATCTCCGTATTTTTTTTGGCGGTTTTCCACGTTCCTTGTCTGCAACATCGAAGTCACCACTTTTGAAACGCCGAAACCATCGTTCACACGTATGTTGCGATGGAGCATGTTCACCATAAGCTTCTCGAAGTAATCGGTATAATTCAACAGCAGTTTTCTTCAAATGAAAACAAAAAATAAATGCTGTCCGCGAATGCTCTTTGTTCGGTATAAATTTCGACATATTGAACACAACAACACAAACACTATGCACACACTTTTCCAATTTATCACTCGTGCGCTTCTGACACTTGTTGATGGCGCAGTATCAAATCTTTATAGCACGAACTGCATTGGTGCACCATCTGTTGTCTGAAGTCCGCATTTCATACTTGTACACCTGGTAATATATGAATAAAATTTAATTTTTTCACCTCCTAGGTACAGGTCTGTATTAAACAATATGTTTTTTTGCGAAAACAATTATAACATTTTTAGTTTTAATATAAATATTGAATTACAACTTTGACATTATGAGGAATTTTTATAACGGAGAAGTCTTGTTGCACAGGCACGCACTTAAATTTTTAAATAATTCATTACATTTTCTTATATTTAGCGACAATAACCTTGCCCTTTTACAAAATACACTAGATAGATAACATTATTCTAACCTCCACATCTTCCACCTTGTTGGCCTCCACACCCTTGCCTCTTGGAACTCGACGGCGGTCGCATTCGCGTACGATTACCACCATCAGCTGAACCCGCTTCCATTCTTGGGCCTCCTGTCATAAAATCTTGTACCGATTGCATTGGAGGTTCCGGAGCTGGTATTTGTCGTCGCACCTAAAATAGTACGATATATATTTAGCACTGGAGAATAGGCTTATTGTGTGATTATTGTCTCAGGACTAAACACATTCTACCAGGAAATAAACTATGTCATTCATAAAATCATTTCCCGGCAAATAAATGATGTATTAGTGAAGGCGATATGGACAAGTAAAAAACACACTGGACAGAATTTAAACCCAGACTTATACACCTTATTGCACGTCAGGGTAACACCGCTAAAAAACCTTCTTTGGATACATATTGGTATTGTCACTAAAATCACTAAAGTTATTCACGTTAATGGATTGGACTTTTAATGATATTGAAAAAGCCAGTAAACCAAGGATTTTTTTAATATTAAAATGTGATAATACTATACATTTGAACGATTCATGCGAATGCTACTAAACAACGAGTTTCCAGGCAAGATTATATATTGTAACATTTATTTTTTACAATTTTTTACATTACGCTACGGAGTTTTCACAAGTATATCACAAAATATTGGTAATAGTATAACCACTTCAATTTCACTAGATTTTCAGAGAAATGTTCCTACCCCAAAGGACCCGTTTCTTTTTTACCTTGGGTATTTTTTTAAAGTTTCCTTATATTAATAATAGTACGTAATCTTCTTCTTCTTACTGTGCCTTATCTTCTAAGGACGTTGGTGATCACATTTGCCCATCTGAATATATCTATTGCCACTCTAAATAGTTCAGTAGATGTCATGTTTCTCCACTGTCGTAAGTTTTTCAACCAGGAGTTAAGGTGCCTTCCTGGTCCTCGCCTACCGCTTATTTTTCCTTCAATTATAAGTTGCAGGAGAACATACTTTACTTATTTACTTTTACAAAGTAAGTGCTTTTTCTTTCTTTAACAGCTGGAATCAACTCTCGTTCTTTTCCCATCCGATCAAGTATTTCCACGTTTGTGGTATGCGCTGTCCAAAGAACACACAGCCTTCGGCGATAGCACCACATCTCCGATGACTCCATTCTTTGTTGTCTTGTCTCTGTGATTGTTGTAACTTCTATACTGTATAACGTGACCGAGAAGACATAGTATTAATAGAGTGGTCCCAATCTTCACTAATTACGCTTCCCAAGTACGTTATTTTTGTTACCCTTTCAAGTGTTGCTGATATACTTTAATATTTATTTTTGTATTAGGATTCTTACTGACCACCATTGTTTTTGTTTTGTTCGTTTTCAGTTTCATTCCATAATCCTCACATGCATCAACAATTCCATTCATGAGTCTTTGTAGGCCTTCTTCACTGTCTACTAGAATGACAGTATTATCAGCGTAGCGGAGGTTATTTACACACACACCATTAATTGTAATTCCATCTTTTCCGAATAGACATTGAATAACAGGGGTGACAAAATACAACCCTGACGTACGCCTTTCTTTATTTTTATTTCTTTGGACATGCGATTCTCAACTTTTATTTTGGCAGTCTAGTTCCAGTATAAACTTGTCTTTGTCATCCATATTACACGATTGTAGTATTTCCATCATTTTCTTATGATTTACCATACCAAAGGTTCTTTGGAAATCTATGTACGTAATGGTGTATTATATTCCCTTTTTGTAGCTCACAATAAAGTCAGTACATCTATTTGGTTATAAATATTTTAGTATTTCAAGTTTTCTATTTCAGCTCGAGTTTTAATGGTACTATAAGGTATAACCTCGCAAACGTTGGAACCAATACGACGGGGCTTCGGCAGGCAGGTCGGCTACAACGTAGGATCAGTTTTCAACAAAGAGCGAACGATAAGTGTTTTAGATTAATTCTGTGCACTGTTTTTTAAGATGCTGCGTCCCAAAATGGCAACTTTCTCTGTCATTTTGGGTTAGAAAACTCTGCTGTGGAAAGCGAGCAGACGCCATTTTAAAGTATCGCGTTCCTCCCAAATACCTTTGACCACATACTCCAGAGTCGACGAGAGTTTTATTACTTCTACTGCTGTCTTGACTGCTACTTTTGTTCACCAACATTTTTATTAACAGTTCCCCTTCCAGCTACATTTTTCTCTTTCAAGAGATTTTAAATATCTTTTTTGGTCTTTCAGATACTCTTTTGTTTTTCAGACTTGTCAGCCCTTTTTGGATTCCTATTACCGAGAGTTAAACCCACCGGCCTAAGCAGAATAGGTATTTCGTCAAGAGTGAAGAGAGAATTTTTAAGGCTAGTAATATTTGATGAACCTTATATATGTGTATATATATATATATATAT
Organism: Pachyrhynchus sulphureomaculatus; assembly: GCA_019049505.1. Taxonomy (NCBI): domain Eukaryota; kingdom Metazoa; phylum Arthropoda; class Insecta; order Coleoptera; family Curculionidae; genus Pachyrhynchus; species Pachyrhynchus sulphureomaculatus. The sequence continues at coordinate 16,863,391 of CM032455.1, read as the reverse complement.
ATATATATATATATATATATATATATATATATATATATATATATATATATATTTAGCAGTTTCATTTTTAATATTTTCTGTTACTATACTGATTTACAAGTCTAAAATGTAAGTACGTATATACAGACAGAGTTTCTTTATTATATTCTTCTTCTTCCTCTTACAGTAGAACGAGCCCTGTTATTTCTGTTTTTATTTTAGCCTTCTTGAGATGCGGATGTCCAGCATTCATGCCACCTCTTAAGTCGTCTTCCTGTTGGGCGACGGGTGTTCGGCTTTTCTGATTTTGCCCATTTTACTAGCCGCACTGGTTCCACTCGGTCTATGTGATTCCTCCAGTTTCTCCCCCGAGCTCTGACCCATCTAACAACGTCTTGTACTTTAAATTCCTCTCTTATTGATTGGCTGGTTACTCTATCTCTTAAGGTCACTCCTTTGATGCTTCTCAGCGTTCTCATTTCCAGTGTACGTAATACTCTCTTCGTTGTTGAGGTATCGGCTCTCGTTTCTACCGCGTAGGTGAGCACAGGTCTAAAGCATGTTTTGTATATTCGGAGCTTACTTTCTGGTGTCATATATTTGTTGCGCCAGATGATATCTCTTAGATAGCCTAATATTCTTGCTGCTTTATTAGCTTGTGAACATACTTCTTTAATTAAGTTCCGTCTGCTTGACATTTCCACTCCGAGGTAGTTAAAGTTTATAACTTGTTGGATTATCTTGTGGTTCACCACTAGTTTACATCTAACTGGGTCTCTGTATATTACTATTGATTGTGTTTTTTCTGTTGATATAGTCATATTGCTTTATTTTATTGTTTATTTTCACAACGTTTATAGGACCTAGCATTTCCTATTTCTATACAAGGCAGACATAGTTGCTAAATAAAAGTAGGTGGGACCTAAAATAAAGGAAATAATCATATTTAATAGCGTCATTACTGCTAGAATACATTCTCTGCAACATTTAGCACAGGTAAGTTTTTATAAAAAGAAGCTACCACAATGTGTAATCGTTTTAGTGTAAACAAGCAGAACCTTGCTTAGGATTCAGATCCGTCTGTTTGTAGCGACTTGTATTGTCCTAGTTTTCACAAAACTAAATTTACCACAGAGTTAGAAGAGTAGATAAGAGGATAAAGTTACTCAGTTTAAGCTCTACCAATCGATATTTTTAAGATATGAACCTAATGGTAAAATATTAGTCCCAGAAAAGATGTAGGGCAGAGAAAGCATTTATGAGATATTTACATCTAAAATCTTTTAATCCTCTTTACTTACTATTCCTGTTAACATTTAAAATGGTGAAAAAATAACACGATTTACATATTTTCTGACCTCGAAGATGATAAAACACGAGATATGTGAAGCAGTCCGCCTTATGAACCCCTATATATACATATATATATATATATATATATATATATATATATATATATATATATATATATATAATGTATATATATATATATATGGAACTCTACGACAACGAAGAAACCACCGACATGGAGGAATATAAAACAGAACCCACACCTTTTAATCCTCTATACTTACTATTCCTGTTAACATTAAAAATAACACAATTTACATACTTTCTGACCCTGAAGATGATAAAACACGAGATATGTGAAGCAGTCCGCCTCATGAAACCCTATATATATATATATATATATATATATATATATATATATATATATATATATATAGGGCACTTTTGTACCCTGTGAAAAGTTGTTTGTCCCACGCTTGAGCACAATTTTCTTGCAGCCCCGCTTTAATTTCTGATAATGAATTGAGTGATTTTAAAAGAACTAAAGAAATTAAACACACACTAGCTCAGTTTTCTTTGGTAGAGAGATATGGGTAAGAGATAATTTTTGTACGTCTTTTTGGAATTATTTTCTATTTTTAAAGAAACCTCAGCTGTACGACTTTTTGGGCACCATTCATTTTAAAATAGAAAGGATCTAACTTCAGCTAAAAAAATGAAAAAATACTGAAAGGGTGTACTGTTGGTAAATAAAAAAATCAGTTTGGTACAGCCGTTCTTATCCTGAAAAGTAAGATAGGTATTCAGTGAGACACTAGCTTTAATCAACAAAAAGAAAATTTATTCATGTTTTTTAAAAATAAAAAGTTCTAACCTTTGCAGTTTTACAGGATTACTAAAAAATTTTAGCCTAACAGGTAGTTATGACATTTAAATTCCAAACTCTGACTACTCCCGAGGACGAAAAATAGTGCTTTTCACTTCACTTTTTAGTCAGTTCGAATTGCTGTTAAGGCACTACTCAGGGATAAGTCTATGGAAGGATGTTTTGGTAACTTACTGTTTTGATTTCGGCTTCGATGGAACACGACCGATTTCACACTTTTCTAGTAAACACTTAGAGAGCCCACTACGGCTTTTCGTTAAAAAAACTTGTGCTTTATTTAGCTCTCATGATTGTAGTTATGAGCCTTTACTGCAGCTCTGTCGAAGGAAGCCTACTTGGCGGCTCCGATGAAAATTAGCCTGGCTGCGGCTTGATGGTACTCAGCCCCGATCCCTGTCCTACCGGACCCTTAAATAAGCCGTGGGCCTTCCTTCGGTCATATCGCGACGCCGGAACCAAAAATCCGGATACACATTTTCAGCCAATCCCGGCGTGCCGATAGATTCGGTCAGAAACCCGCACAGCACACTAATATACCGAACGGCTTGGAATCTCTTGTTAATATACCGTTCGATACAAAAATGAAAATAAGTACAATTTGAAGTGAAAAATCAGTAACATTACATGGTCTTAAAATCTAGGAAAAAATGAATGTTACAATATATATATATATATATATATATATATATATATATATATATATATATATATATATATATATATATATATATATATTAATAAGAGGTGCAATCAAGACGAATCTCCCTTCAGGGAACTATACGACACCGAAGAAACCACCGACATGGAGGAATATAAAACAGAGTCTACATCGAGCTCTGACGAAACAGAAGAAGTAACAATAATGAAGAAATTAAAGAACAGAAGGGCACCGGGACGAATAGAATACCAAACAAACCACTGAATTAAGGTAGCCAGCAACTTGCTAAGAACCTTACAACGTTGTTTAATAAAATAATAAATACAACGGAGGTACGGACAATTCCGATCTTCAAGAAGGAAAAAAAACGTACCTAAAAGACCACAGGGGATCAACTCTTCTAAAGACAACAATGAAATTTTTCGTAAACCTGTTGAAGGTGAAACTGGAATCACAGATAAAAAATAGAGAAGAACAACAGGGGTTCCGGAAAGATAGGTCTACCATAGACGCAATATTCATTATGAATCAAATTAAAGAAAGAGCAATGGAGTACAATACACCATGCTTAATAGATTTAACTATAACCTTTGACAAAGTTCGACTCAATGATGTAATACATACGTTGATGCAGAAAAAGACATATGTTGTGAAAGTCACAAATATCTTGAACATGAACAATGAGACGAAAATTAAACAAGAACAGTACAGGAAATATATCCCCTCTAGGAAGAAGCAGACAAGGAAACTGTGTCAGTCCGTGTTTACTCAATCTTTTAATGGACAAGCTAATTGAAGACGTGCAGTCACTAGGACTGGAATACAGAATAAGTAACAACATAATTAGCCTGTTTTGTTATGCAGATGATGCAGCATTGATCGCCGAAAACAAAGACGACCTACGGAGACAACTTTTTAAATTTGATCAAGCCTGTCGATAGTTTAACAGCATATCTGCTGAAAAGACTAAGAGTATCATAACTGCCAAAGGCCCCATAGGTACAAACTCGTAGGGGAAGATAAATCTATAGAAAAGTTAACCCGGTTCAACTACCTTGGTGTTGACCAAGCTGATAAAACCAGTCAGAGACTTTAGAGGATTGATTAATAAAGCAGCAGTTACCTTAGGCTGCTTAAGAGATTTTGTATGGACCAATCAATACATGTGAACAGAAAACAAGCTTAAAATATACAAGACTTGCACAAGACCCATAATGACCTACGGCATAGAATCACAACAGGACACCAATAGAACAAAAAGTATGTTGGTAAAACAAGGAGGGATAGGATACAAAATACTGACATCAGCGGGTAATGTGCCGTGCACGACGTAGTAAGATGAGAAAGACAAAAGAGAAAACAGTTTGCATAACCACGTAAAAGAATGGAGGAGCACAGACTACCAATAATTGCTCTGGAAGAAAAACGAGCAGGTAAACGTCCACCTGGGAGACCACCAAAAAGATGAAGAGATTGTTGGCCATCTACCGCTTAAGAAAACCTACAACTTCCAAATTAACAGATTACCAGATCTGTACAAAGTTTATGACGAAGAAGCTAAATTTAAGTCAAATAATCACGCATAAATTTTGTACATCTAACCAAAAAAAGAGAAAAATTCACATAATACTGTTAAAACATATTGACATCCAGCTGCTTACTCTGAAATGATGTCATTCAAAAACTATAGGTTTAATTTTTACTTTCGGTGTTATTATCAATTTCTTCGAGAGTTATCGTGCCAAACACACCAACAGCCAGGCCGACGAGAATTAGAAATCATGTTTTTCGTGATATTTTCACAGATACACTATTTCGCTTTGACAAACCATGTAAAAGATTTTGCCTACTATGCTACAACTACGTTTCAGTCAATTACACTTATCGTTTTTCTAAAACCTTTTCTATGCTCTACTTAACATTCTTCAGAATACTATTTCGGTTAAAAGTCAAAAAAAGAGCAAACCACTGAATAATTAGTAAATTACAATATATACGCCATTACCCCACATCCCACTTCACGCTTTTCACCCCCATATATCTTTACTATAATACAACCATATCAACCAAAAAAACAAAAAATATTATCATAATACTTTTGAAAATATAAAATATTTAATGACCCCACCTCTTTCACCCTCTACCACTATTAAAATTGAAACTAATGATTTAATAATGCATTTAGATTCCTAGTCTCCAAGAACTCTGAAACACACCTATAACACTGTAAACATGAAACCACGTTAGTAACTCTCTTCTCCACCTGTTTAACCCCTTTTATGTCTCACCTTAAAATAGTTGCGGTTAATATTTGTCAATTATCTTAAACAAAAACATGGGATAATCCTCATAACATGATATATATGGGGCAACCCCTTTTGTATATCAATTTCAAAATCCCGCAAAATATAAATATTTTAAAATCAGGATAAAGTGCTTTTCAACCATGAAATGTTATCAGAAAGTTCAAGAGTTTTTGCCTGATATTTTATGGTTTTTGTATATTTTATTCTATTTCCTTTTCATATTTTGATATTTTTTTGTAATTATTATTTTCTTCTAAAAGGTCTTAAATTGGTATCATAATTTATTGTAGAACAAATAAAATACACCATATTGTTAGTAGTTCTAACAGTACCTGTGGCGGAATAAAACCAGTGAACGCTTGCGCAGCAGGCGGAGGTGCCATTCTTGCTTCTGGTGGTCCAGCTTGGTCTTTCCTCTTTCTAGCCATAATTCTGGCTCTTGCTTGTCTTTGAGCCTCCTCAGGAGTTATTCTTGGCCGTGGAGCTGTTTCAGGAGCTTGCTGTATGTCTGGTTGTTGCAGGAAATCTTGCACTGGTTGTAAATCTAACTGTGGTTGTAGCTGAGCCTTAAAAAAATATAAGTGTCATTCAGGTTACTTCGATGAACTAAATTATTTACTATCAATTTACAATAGTGGCGATCATCAAAACGGTTTTGTAAGCAATTAAAAGAAGATCTGCTAAATTATATCACATATATTTGGAATAACTAAATTGAACATTTTGGAGAATTTTGTGAGATTACACTTGATGCATCCAAGGATTTCGACTGTGTTGGTTTTTGTTTATAGCTCTCGTATTTGCTCAGAAAGCGTTTTATATGAATGGCAATTGACGGCTCCATACCATATCCTACCACTATTTTTCTTCTTTATATTAACGATATGCTGGAAAAGATCAGGAATCTAATCCATAGAGGGTTTCTTCATTTACCTCGAACTCTCAAACATTAGCTACTCATACAAATCTGCGCAGACAGTAGGAAATGGTTCAACTTACTAAGGACTTTCAAGAAATCCTATCTTGGTGTGATATTAATTCAGTAGAATTTAACGATAAGTTAAAACTAACGTTGCTGACCACGACATAGTTATTTCGGAACATTTTATTTCACTAGTATCGTCATGCAACTAACTGGGCGTTAACTTAGGAGCAAATATGTCGTGGTATAATTATGTTGTATAAATAGCAAGGAAAGCTTCTCAAAAGCAGAGAATATCACTTCGTATTAGAAGACTCTCGACAAGAAATTTTAACCATGTATAAAGCCTAAATTTGACCAACAATGGAAGTATTCCCATATCGCGAACTCTGCTCCCAATCATACTCTGCGTTTGTGAGATTATATTCATAAGAGGGCTATTTGCTTGAGTAAGGATCCAAAACTCACCAGAAATCATGATTTTTCTGGAACGTTGAAGAACGGTTAGTGACTTGAATTTATTTTATAAATATTTTCAAGGGTTTCAAGTGCTCAATGGATGTAGCTAGCTTGACTTCTCCCAGAGTGATGAATGCTAGAAATATATGTAGCGCGAATATATTAAATTTGTACAAGGTTCCACTTGCCACTCTTCGTACCACCTCTTTGCAGCGGTTCGAGTCCAACGTAAATCAACGTTTGTTATATGTAATTGTACTAAGCTAACTAAAAAAGTAATCGAAATAATTTTAGCAGCTCTTTTTACATTTTATAAATTGAAATGATCATGAAATAGGTTAGATTTAGAAAGTTCGTAATATTATTATCTTTATCACCTAACTAATTTTGAAAAAGTTTTTATATCAAAAGCCAATATATACGCTACCGTCAGAAAGTATTTGCCCACCTAGTTATTCCAGTCCCAGGACAACAAAAACCCAGAAAATATATTTTTTTTTTTAGATTTTAATGAATTTTTATTTATTTTCACATTATTTACAGTCTAGAAAATCAGAAAAATATTCATGATTTTCCAGGATTTTTCTCATCTATATGACCTCCTTTGTTTTTAATTACCGCTTTACAGAGTTTCGGCATTCTGTCCAGTAGTTTCTTCAGTTATTTTAGCCCATTCTGGTTGTAAAAGTTCCCACAAGTGATTTTCTGATGTTGGGTTGAGTTTTCGAATACACCTGTCTAAATGGTCCCATAGCAATTCGATGAGGTTCAAGTCGGGTGATTGTGGAAACCAAGTCATATCTTCCAGCACGTCATCGGATTTTTATTGGTCCAAAAGTTCTCTAGTTTGTTTAGCAGAATGTTTACGGTCGTCATGCTGAAAATTATATTTTCCCTGAAAAATATCTCTTTCAGAAAAAATCCTTTGAGTTACCAAAATTTCTTGATACTGTTCTTTTCGCATGATTCCTTCTATCCTAAAGATTTTTCCAACTTTAGCGTTACCAAAACAACCCCAAACCATTACTGAACCTCCACCATGTTTTACTGTAGGCTTCCAACATCCTGTTTCCAGCTGACCGCCGCACGTAAACTTGTCGATTTGAACCGAAAATTTCGAATTTAGATTCGTCGCTCCAAAGGACGGAATCCCATTGTTCTGATGTCCAATTTTCATGTTCTCGGGCCCATTCTAATCGTTTACGTTTATTCACTTGCCTAAAAAGTAGTTTCCTCACTGCAACTCTCCCGTGTAGTTCACCTTCTGCTAACTTATTCTTCACGGTTGTCACGCTGGTGGGGATGGGCCGCTCCATGTTTACTTGAGCCGTACGTCTGCTGAACATTGTTATAATTCTGTCTTCAGCGGGAATCGTTTTTCGAGGCCTTCGTGAACGTTTTTGGTTGTGAATTCCATGTCCCGCAGGAAATTTTTTTACGATGTAATCCACCGTTCTCCTTGGCATTCGTATATCACTCGCGATTTGTCGACTCGAGTGACTATTTTGATGTCTCGCAATTATCAGAGCCCGATTTTCAACGATAGCTTCTTTCGTTTTTGGCATTTTCACAAAACAATTGAGCCTGTATCAATGACAAAGTACTGTTTGCGAATGCTTAATTTCCAAAAGCGCAATGGTATTTATAGCATAGTTTTCATCTTAAAATGTCACTAGGAATTTCCATAATCCCTAGAAACTTGAAATGAGTTCTTACTTCAACTGGAATTCCCAGAAATCGCCTCAAAACGATTATCATGCAAAACTGTTTGTTCTAATTGGTTTTTAATTTGTGAGTTCAACAAAAAGGCTTATCTAAACAATTTTATGATGGACACTTGTTAAGAACAATTAAATTTCGGCGTTAGTAAATTTCACACCAAGACTACCTGCGCCCTTAATACAACAGGTAAATTCCACACTAACCTTATAAGGGTGCTTAAATCTTACAGGTAATTTCCACACCAAGCAAATATAATTATGCTTTATTCATCTAAATAAAATTGGACGGATTTCTTTTAAATCAGTTTTCATTGAAAATTTTAGATATTTGCAAAAATATATGTTTTTATTTCATAGTAGAATAATATTGATAAAACATGAAGTTTTTGCTAAATACATAAAATACAATTGGACAAATTTCCTTACATATACTGGATAATGCTACAAACTTATACATATCTATTTATATATATTTACAAAACAGGTTGAGAAAAATAGGAGACACATTTTAAAAAATGGAAACGATTAATATTTCCTAATTGTCTTTGTTCATAAAGATTTTTTAAATGTTTTAATTTTTGATTATTACTTATTTTAGACTCGTCGACACTTTGTATTTTTATATATACGTTAATCTGAAGTTCTTTCAGCCTATCGATAAAAGTATACAGAGACGGATGTGTAGAATAAAAAGAATTATTTAGATGGTAATGGAAGGACTCACAACAGTTAGTCGTTCGAGTTGAAGATGGACTCGATTCTGCCCATATTTTAACTGGAAAATCGGCTCCTTCCTCTATATACGTTTCTAGTAGGTAATCACAAAAATTTATTTAAACGTTCATCCTCAGGTTTTATAGAATATAAATCGTATGCAAAACTGTCACCTAATTCTTCGGGTGCTAAATAGGACAAGCCGAAACAATACTTTAACCAACGACCAATTTCAGAATTTTTGTCGCAATATTCTTTAGTTAGACCTAGATTCTGTATCTTGCGAAACCAAGATTGGTGTAAATGAAATCTACATCCTAACACTTTAGCATTTGGCCAAACTTCAGATACTGCCTTATGAATAGATTTTTCGAAGTCAATAGTAATTTTCTCTGGATTGAAATACAGTGTATCTGTAGAATAAATCTTACATTTTAATAATGTGAGGAGGTTTTTTTATGTTTCAGCTCTCTTATCATGCAATAAGCAAAATAATAATGGAATGTAATGACCGTTTGGAAAACCATGCACTGTAAATAACTGTGTAAAATATTTAGTGCAGTATGAAAAGGTGCCGTCCATATATATATTGAATATTTTACACAACATGTTGACATTTGTAGTGCAAGAAAAAACAATAACGCCACTTTCGAGCTCATTGACATATAGAAAATTCTCACCCTTGCTAGTTTCGATTTCAAATGTCTCTAAAACACTATGCACCTCCTCAGCACTTCTTGGATTACGTCCTGGCAAAAATTTTCGTCTTTGGTTATAAATGTTTTTTCTGATATATTCGACATCTTTTTCTGTTACTGTTTCAGGCAGCGTGTTTTGTAGTTCTTGTCGGATAATTTTAGATGGCCTTTCACTCATATGCTCTCCGGCTTTTCTTTTGCAGGAATTACTAATTATTTGCCGATTCAGCTTCTTGGTGTCGGCTTCGTGTGTATGGAGTCCTTCACTTCTGCTAACTAAATTCTCGGGCCCAACGGGAAAGACTTTTGATTTGCAATCTTTTTTTGAACATCTCCAAAATGTTTCTCCACATTTTAGCACCTTTTGTCGAAAGTAAGTGTAGTAATTCACACATAACATGTCCTTTCCTCGATTACTTTTTATTAACTTTGCTTCCATATTAGCAACACTTTAAAAAATATACGCACAACCAAGTAATAGTCACATATTAATAATATGTACTAAACTGATATGTAGAAGGGTTTAATAATGATTTAATTGAACAGGCCGGTGCGTACCACCACATATTTATCAACCCTCATCCTCTACCTGAAAGTACTCGGTGTGGAATTTACTTCTGCAATTACAATCCCTTAAATATGTCTAGGTCATAAACGGATTAGTGGTGTGGAAATTACCTGCGCCTTTAAATTTACCTAATATAATAAAAGGGTTTAATTAGGTGTTAAATTACATTGAAATTTCTAGGTAGGCGAAAACTTTCTGACGGTAGTGTATTATGTATATATATATATATATATATATATATATATATATATATATATATATATATATATATATATATATATATGTATATATATATATATATATATATATATATATATATATATATATATATATATATATATATGTGTGTATATATATATATATATATATATATATATATATATATATATATATATATATATATATATATGTATATGAATGTATGTATACCCCTGCACAAGGTGCTCGTCTTTGCCTTGGTCTTCCTACGTCTTTATACTTGTTTCGAGCATCCGCTATTCTCTGTGCAGATTCTTTTCTTTCCGCTTCTTTAACAAAAACCTGGCCTGGCAGCAGCAACGGCTGGTCTAAAACCTCCAGGGATGGGTCCTTCGGGCAATTTAGGCCTTGGTCTAAAAAAATAAACCGATTTATCTTAGGTAAAGAAACATTCGAAAGTATATTAAAAGCTGGAAAATACAAAAAATTTATTTTAAATATATGTAGGTTAATCTTGAAAATGACTGAATTTTATAAGAAAACTTAGATAAAATTTTTTTTTTCAATATTTAATAAATATTTGGGGAGATGCAACGAAAATGCTGAATATGAGTCAATTTAAATATTAAAATGCACACCCAATGTATAATTAACATTAGTAAATAAGGCTTTTCAACGTCAATTTAGAAATGTAGGGTTTTAATGCCCTTTAACTTAAAATTTCTTATTAAATTAAATGCAAAGGCATGGGTAAAAGTTAATTTTACCGATTTCGTTGGTCATTTTCTTCATGTATCTTATGGTAGCCGTAGTAGTAAGAGCTGAGAGATCGTGTTTTGCTTAGCCCTAAATAAACCCCTCTATCTACTCGTAGTTCTATTAGCATCTTCCCGATCTCCCTTTAAAGATAAGTTTAAAGTATTTCCAACGTATCGTAAGTGACAAGTGGAGGTTAGGCAAACAGAGTAATTTTGATCGTCGACTCCAGTACAATCCACGATGCCGATTTAACCTACAAAGCTTCGACGATGAGATTTAGAGCACGTCTAGCAGCTACCTAAATTAGTCTTTTCTGGTTCAAAAGAAAATTCTGGGTCTACATGTGACCCAGATTTCGATATTGTTGATCTTTAGAGCAACCATGGGCTAATTATTTAAAGTTTGTTTCTAACTGCTTTTTAGATATCTCTACAGCTAGTTGGAATACATGGAACGTAATTTTTGTTCTGATATCCATCGACCCCAAATATTTCTAAACAAAATCTTCAGAAATAAGGACTAATTTTAATGGCATTTTGCAACGAAAGAAAAGCTATTTCAAATAATTATTAGTCTTAGAAAATAAATCTGATAAAATAATACTATTGAACCTTTTGACATATGGAGCTCCAGGTGTGACTAATTATTTAAATTTTTACCTAAAAGGTCGCTGTCGTCTTCTTGATTCTTCTGGTGATACAATTCTGACTCTTGGTTCTATAATTGTTGCAAAGTCTGGGGGTGGAGCACGCCTTTCCACTGTCCTTTGTGCTGAACCGAAACGGCTTGGATCTCTTACGATTACTCTAAAAGAGCATAAATAAATAGTGTCCATTTAAAAGAAATGTGGTACTAAAGTTGCCATTTCGTCCATTGCGATAATATACAAATGTGTTTATTTTTATTTTTATTGGCCAGAAAATATAATCCCATCAAAAAATAAAATGTAAAAAATGCTCGCAAGACAGTCCTTCCACCACAAAAAATTGTAAGGTCTCATGTAAAACCAAGTCAGTTATTTTAGTTAGTATCTATGGAAGCACCTATTCAACAACTTTGTCATAAATTGTTATCTATTTTAGTTACCTAACAACATTTATAGTGACCGCATCAATATTAGACATCTTTACTTCTATAATAAATATAATGACTTGGCAATCGCACGGCAACATAATCACATAAGAATAATGTACTATTTCGATTGCTAAGTAAGTCTAAACAGTGCACTTAAGAATAAAGTATTTCAAATTACCGGGACTCACGGTTGACCTTGCATTATGCTATGTATGGCTGAGCGCTGCGCGCTCTCCGCGCTCTATCTCAAAAATGGTTAAGCGTATAAAAAATGTTTGGAACAAAATTCGTAGAGAATTTTATGCTCTACAATTTTCATAATAGATGCAAATATCATTGAAACCATAGGAAGCGAGATATTTGCGAAAAACCGACTTTTGTGACTTTTGACCTTGAATATCTTAAGACGGGGACACGAGATTTTATGAGACTTTTGAGACAACTTTTAGAATACCAAAATAAAGGTTTATACAAGTTTACAGCTTGTTATCTCTCATTCCGAGGTTGATCCTCTTGTTTGGCTTAAGTGACTGTACAATTTAGAAAACGGGACTGAAATTTCGGGATGTTTCAGTTTTTCCTTCCTTTATAGGCTAAACACTAACTAAATTCAAAATTTTAAGTTTGTGTGTCTGCTAGAAGTACCTTAGAATTTTGATAATCGGTGAGTGTGTCAGTGACAAAATTAAACAACTTCGACTGGCGATAGTTCGTAAACTATAAGGTATAAATAGTAGGCAATTTAGGAATATAGCTAGTATAGTATGTCATCTTGGTCACTGAAAATTTAGGCTTCTAGCTTTATACACAACGAAGTTACAGGGGAGTCGAAAATGCCGTGAGTGGCTTCGAGAAAAGGATGATACGGCTGTGCTTTCTGCTCGACTTGGCGGGGGCACTGTTGTGCCCCTAGATTTTTATTCATTCTTGGTTAATACTACTTGCTAAGTACTTTATATGCCTTTAAGATTTACACGGTCTGTCCAAAAAGTTCCTGAATTACCTTAATAAAAGCTAAAGCTAATTAAAAATTATATTTATATAACATAATGTTTACGGTATTCATATAACTACCTAAAACTCTTAGAATATTCTTTTTTTGAGATTTTCTACACAATCGTTACAGTGGCTTCAATGTTTTGAAATCGTCGTAGCGCTGACTCTTCAAGCTGAGCCTGACTTTAGTAAATAAAAACTCCAAGCCAAATCAGGTAAATATGAATGATGGTAGAGGATGAACTCTTATTTCCGCGACAACAACTATATTATAATTTCAACAGTGTATGTGGTCGCATTGTCTTGAAGCAAGAAATTATTCTTTCCAATCTATTATTTTGTCTGAAGCCACTGAATTTTCTTGCAAAGCCGTTCCATGACATCCACGTGACACTAGGCAATCACTGTAGTGCCCGGAAGAACAAAAGCTTTTTGGATAATTTCATCAGCGTCAAAAAATATGGTGGGCAATGTCTTTATTTTTGAATTTGTCAGTCATTACGATAAGCATTTTTATAGACACGCATGGTTTCGGAGGTATTCTACCGATTCTAACATGAAATCTGAACGCTGCCTACTGCTCCATCATAATTTGTAATACAATATCTTTGCCACAACAAGTTAACACAAGTGGTACTGAGCACTGACTGACCACAAGAGTTGCACCGAATGCATATATTGTATTTGCTTTTGTTGGATTCAAGCTTCCACTATCATTCAAGAGATAATGCTACTTGTAGACCTGGGCCTGGTAAAAATCTATCTGGGAACTCTTTGAAGAGACCATGTATAATTTGAACATGTTATTTTTACTTCGGTACTATTACACGTTATAAAATTGAGCTTAATTAATCGAGATTTAAAGTTCATGATGAGTCAAAAATCGCGGCTAGCATAAACAGAAATTCACAATTTTACGTGGAGTTAAATATAACTTTATTTAGGCTTTATTTTTCATAATTAACGAAGTAATTTCAATGCTGAAAAAAAAATTCCAAACTGACAGGGACTTTTTAGTGTTCCATACGGAACACTTATAAGATTACTTCGGTGTCCGTCTATCTGTCTGTCACACCCGATTTTCTTCGAAACTATTTGGCATAGAAAGTTGAAATTTGGCATTAACATAGGAATTGATGGCCTTATTAGAGCCGTGTGGTTTTGAAAGTAAAATTTTTACTTAAGGGGTTAGTTTTGGGGGGTGAAATCGGAAGTTAAAAAAAAATATTACCAGGTGAACGAGTGGGTGTCAAATGAAAGCTTGTAAAAGGACGAGTCCAAAATATATGTAATGTAATACTTGCGCACACTTCTTTTTGTATTATTTTAAAAAAATCGCTGTCTCCTGTACTGATCAAAAAATTTTGAAAAAATTGCAGAATATTCTCTACAGGGTGTAGATTGAACGAAATTTATCACAAGTGCTTTACGTTTAATAATTTATCTGGTAGATAAAAAAAACACATGTGAACAAAACAACCTTACAATATTAAATGGACACTACCAGTATAGAGATATTCATAAATATACGTGGAGACAAACAACAAGAGTTTTAAAAAGTATTATCGACTATATGATAATACGACAGAGATCTAGTTTAAACTTCCTAGATGTAAGAGTCCAAAGAGGGGCTTCAGGTGGCAGCAAACTGGAAGATACAAGTACACAGCACACAACAAGTGAAATAACAATAAGATATAATACAAACAGCTTACAAAATAAAAAGTATAAGAAATCTATACAAGAGTAGACGGACCAAAAGATAGAACGGACGGGATTTGTTAATATAGAAGAATAATATAAGTGTATGAAGGAATGCCTACACGCAGCCGCACTGGGAGCATTAGGGTATCAAGAGAAAAAGGGAAAAACAGAAAAAATCATATTGGTAGGATGAAGAAATTGAATACGAAATTGAAGAAAAACGGAAAAGCTATCACAAATACTTAGGTTCAAAGAGCACAAACGACAAATTAAAATACAAAGAATCCTAAGCTAGAGTACGCAAAATGATTAGTGACAAAAAGAACAACCAATGGGAAAAGACATGCTCAAGACTCAACACTTACATGGGAGGAAGAGAAAGCACAGAAAGCTGGAGACTTCTCAAAAATATGAGAACAGAACGGAAAAGAGAAATCTTCTCACCAATAACACCAGAAAAATGGAACCAATACTTTACAAATATGCTAACAGAAGATAGACCAGAGTTTAAAAGTACCCAACATGAAAACTCAAATATAGTTATACGAGGATCCCCAATAAGGATAACAACATCAGAAGTTAAAGAAGTATGTAAAATGCTAAAAAATGGTAGAGCTCCAGGACCAGGAAACATCGCAGGAGAGATAGTAAAATACG
The DNA here is from genome assembly GCA_019049505.1 of Pachyrhynchus sulphureomaculatus. Lineage (NCBI taxonomy): Eukaryota > Metazoa > Arthropoda > Insecta > Coleoptera > Curculionidae > Pachyrhynchus > Pachyrhynchus sulphureomaculatus. The sequence goes on along the minus strand of CM032455.1, from coordinate 16,847,802 downwards.
GAACTGAAAAGCTATTTAGCGCTTTGAGGAACTTATTCCAAAGATGCATTAACACATCAGAAGTGCCTGAGGAACGGAAGATATCATATATATCAACAATTCATAAGAAGGGAGACAAAAATGATTGCGATAACTATCGGGGAATAACGGTTACAGGATCTATTAACAGAATATACGGAAAAATACTTAAAAATATAATAGAAACGGAATACGCGGATGTAGAAGCTGAAGAACAGGCAGGCTTTAGAGTAGGAAGATCCACAATAGACCATCTCTTCTCACTGACACAAATCCTAGAAAAGAAAACCGCATTTGATCAGGAAGTCCATGTCTTGCTTGTTGATTTAAAAAAGCGTGCGCCTAATGAGATTGTGGGAAACACTACAACAGAGTAATGTAAACACCGAAATAATTAAAGCCGTAAAATCCTTAAACCAAGACGCAAGAAGTAGTGTGAAAACCAAATATGGTATAACAACAGATTTCCAGGTCACAAAAGGTCTCAAACAGGGCTGCTGTATATCCCCAACGTTATTTAAAATCTATTTGGAGAGTACACTGAAGAACTGGAAAAGGAAATGCAGCAGTATGGGATTACCACTGGATGACGATACTACATGGTACATGCTGTCATTCGCGGACGACCAGGGAGTAGTCGCTCAGGACATCGATGATATGGAATACATGACACGAAAACTTATGGAGGAATATGAAAAGTGGGGCCTAGAAGTCAATATTAAAAAGACCGAGTACATGTGCGTCGGAGGACAACAGCAGGACTTGAAACTGGCCACATTCGATCTTGTGATATTCCAATTTTTTATTTTCTCAGAAAAAATGTATTAAACAGTGCGTAATACTCGTTTACAGCACAGATAACTTCTTCATTCGACAGAAGCTCTTCAGATTACGCTGCAACTTTTCCACACACGATTTTGAAATGTCCATCCTTGTGTGTTTGTAGTCTGAAGTCAATAAAGGCGGTACCCGTTGCAAACTCAGCTTTTTCATTTTTATATGCAGTATATTACGTATTTGTTCATTTGAGATGATTACCATCTCAGCAATCTCATAAAGCTTAATGCGACGATCTTCCATCAGGTTACCGTGAACGTCATCGAGCGTTTATTCAGAAGAATCTTCAATCAGGTGTACTGAATATACAGCATCTTCAGTACTCGAACGACTACGTTTAAATGAATTTATCTACTAACAACAGATGGTGCACCAATGCAGTTTGTGCTATAAAGATTTGACACTGCGCCATTTTGTTGTGTCATCAACAAGTGACAGACGCGCACGAGTGATAAATGGAAAAGTGTGTGCATAGTGTTGTGTTGTTGTGTTCAATATGTCGAGATTTATACCGAACAAAGAGCATTCGCGGACAGCATTAATTTTTTGTTTTCATTTAAAGAAAACTGCTGTTGAATCATACCGATTACCTCGAGAAGCTTATAGTGAACATGCTCCATCGCAAGATACATGTGAACAATGGTTTCGGCGTTTCAAAAGTGGTTACTTAGATGTTGCAGACGAGGAACGTGGAAAACCACCAAAAAAAAAACGAAGATGTGGAATTGCAAGCATTGTTGGACGAAGATGATTCGCAAACAACTTGCCGAGCACTTGGGCGTTAGTCAACAAGCTGTTTCCAGTCGGCTACGAGAGATGGGAAAGATTCAGAAGACCGGTAGACGGGTACCACATAAGTTGAACGACAGGCAAACGGAAAAAAGCGCAAAAACTCGTGTGACATTTTGCTCGGTCGCTATAAAAGGAAGTCGTTTTTGCATCGTATAGTTTACAGGGGATGAAAAGTGGATTTATTTTAAGAAACCCAAGCGCAAAAAATTATGGGTAGACCCAGGCGCACCATCTACATCGACCACAAGACCGAATCGCTTTGGCAGAAAGACGATGCTCTGTGTTTGGTGGGACCAGAGGGGCGTGGTCTCTTATGAGCTGTTAATCCCTGGGGAAATGGTTAATACTAAACGTTACCAACAACAATTGACCAATTTGAACCGTTCGCTGCTTGAAAAAAGGCTAGAATACCGAAAGAGGCAACACAAAGTCATTTTTCTTCATGACAATGCTCCATCACATACGGCAAAACCATTTCGCGACACGTTGGAAGCACTCAGCTGGGAAGTTCTACCCCATGCGGCTTACTCAGCAGACTTGGCTCCTTCCGATTACCACTTGTTTGCATCGATGGGTCACGCACTTGCCGAGCAGCGCTTTGGTTCATACGAAGATGTGAAAAAATGGCTCGATGAATGGTTCGCAACAAAAGGGGAAGATTTTTACTGGCGTGGTATTCACAAATTGTCCGAAAGAAGGGAAAAATGTATAACAAGCGATGGAACATACTTTGAATAAAGCACTTTTTATCATTCTTCCGAATTTAACATGTTTTTTAGAAAAAAAAAATCCGCATTTCATACTTGTACACGTGGTAGTCTTCAGTTCAGTTTCTATTAGTGCGGCAGTTTACTTTTTAAATAAAAATATTTTATCATTGTACGGCACATGGCCTTATCCATTTCTACGAATGTACGTATACATAAGTATATACATGAGTATACACTTACCAACAAACAACTACGCAATGTGCCTTTGAACACAACTGTTACAAAAATCACGCTTACTAACATTCACGCCGCTTGATAAAATTTCCCGCCATTTCGTAAAAATTTACTTATCAATCAACCCTCGTACGTCATTACAGTAACTTATGTTGGTTTGAAAGAAACATGAGAAATGAAAGGACTTTTATTATTTGCAAAGAATCGAAATTTAGAATGACAATATCGGCAGCAAAAGTAAAGTGACAACATCCAAAATACCAATAATATTGGGCCTGGGAAATAGTTCGTGGCGTTTTTCCCGATAGATGGCGTCAATTGCAATTAACTCAAGAAACACACATCGCAGCGACACCACTAAACGCTCGTTGGAAAGGTGACACTTCGAGTGTTACTTTGAATGTATAAACATAGAAATTGGTGCAGTGGTTGGAAAGTTGTTTTCGTTTGAGAATGGAGAAAAGTAATGAAAAATTGCGCTATATTTTGCAATATTATTACGACAAAGGGAAGAACGCTGCGTAGACTTGTGAAAAAATTTGTGCTGTGTACGGTGAAGGTACTTTATCAAAATCTGCTGCGCGGAAATGGTTCCCTCGCTTTCGTTCTGGTAATTTTGATGTGAAAGATGAGTCACGCTCTGATCGTCCAATCACTGAAAAAGTTGATGAAATTCTTGAAAAAGTCCAGCAAGATAAGCATGGAGCTAGGCATTGACCACACAACGGTTTTGAACCACTTACACAAAACTAGCTACAAAAAGAAGCTCGATGTATGGGTTTCTCATGAGTTGAGCGCGAAAAACATGATAGACCGAATTAACATCTGCGATGCGCTACTGAAACACAATGAAATCGAGCCATTTCTGAAACGTGTCTTAACCGGTGATGAAAAATGAATCACGTACGACAATCGGAAGCGTAAAAGATCGTGGACAAGGGATGGTGATTTGTTACAAGCATTTGCGAAGCCAGGATTGACGCCGAAAAAGCTGATGCTGTGTGTGTGGTGGGACTGGAAGGGAATCGTCCATCATGAGCTACTTCCAGTTGGTCAGACGATTGATTCTCAACTCTACTGTGGATAACCAGAGAGATTACGCCAGGCAAAGAAAACGACCCGAATTGATTAATAGGAAAGGTGTTGTCGTCCATCATGACAACGCCGACCACACACTTTTTTTGATGACCCGTCAAAAATTGCGAAAGCTTGGTTGGGAAGTTTTGATGCATCTACCGTATAGTCCAGACATAGCACCCTCTGAATATCACTTGTTCCGATCTCTGCAGAACTCTCTCAATGGAATGTTGCTTTCAAAAGAAGCCTGTGAAAACCACTTGATTCAGTTTTTGAACCAGAAACCACAGAAGTTCTTCACCGATGGCATCATGGCTCTACCGGAAAAATAGCGAAAAATTGTCAATAATAATGGAGCATATTTGGTTTAAATAAATTCATTTTCACACTATAAGAAAACCAGTTGAATTTTACTAAAAAAACGCCACGAACTTTTTCCCAGACCTGATATATAAGCTTGTTGTCCTTGAGGAAAAATATATAACGATAATATGTAACAAGAACTAAAATTTAAATATCTAGGCATATACTGAGTGTTAATGATATCGACACAGAAGTGGGAAACGAAGACAAGCGGAGAATAAAACCGTCGGTATAGTTAAACGATGCAATTTTGGGAAACAAACACGTAACAAACTTTCCACAGAAGTGGAAATATTGTGCAAAATACTAATCGGTGAAAAAAAGAGAAGCGAAAATATTCATAGCCATGTGAAATAAACAATACAAATGATTGGTGATAAACAAAAAAATATAATGAAACAAACACATAGATAAGTTCACAAGAGAAGAATCACATGAGATGTATTACAAATATGAAATAGGAACACAGATAGACCTTGAGAATTTAACTTAATAGACAATCGTTCCTATCTAAAGGAAAAAGAAGACAAAAAAGCTAGCGGAAAAGCATTTTTTTGCTCTGTTTGTATCGTTTGATTTAATCCATGACGTGACTAAAAGTGATTGTATCGTTTGATTTAAGCCACGACGTGACTAGTAATCAAAAATTCTAAATCATAACTATGGATTACTATTAGAAAATGTATAGCTTTGCGTTTATGTTGGCGTAGAAAATTACCTACTTTAAAAACTTTCTAATACTTACTATTCCAACTTTACTTGAATTGATTCATGTTTATTTAATTTCTCCTCATTGAGAGATCTACATATATTCTATGGAGATAGCTTGCCGCAAGCAATGTTTGCGGCACGGCTAAAGCGAGATAATCAAACATTACATTTACATGGAGATAACTTATATTGAAGAGATATAGAACTAGAGCGGTGCGAACAATCTACAGCGACCAAATTTTTTAACATTGCGACTCGCGTCAGATACTAGTTGACTCTCAGAAAAATTACAGTCACTACAAAATGGAGTGTAATTATACAGAAAAAATAATTAGAGCAGTAAAAAATTAAGGAAATTTGTGGGCTATAAGTAATAAAATAACCGGTCAAGTGCAAGTTGAACTTGCACAATTAGTGTTCCGTACGTTGATTACAAATAAAAAAAATTGTTACGGTGGTATAAAATGATCAGCGACTTCACAAAACACATCCCAAATGAGTTTTCAATCAAGTTTGCTTCCAATCTTTACTGAAAACCGATGACCTTGAAATTTTTGTTTTTTTTTTATATACCAGATAAATTATTAAAGGTAATGCACTAGTGATAATTTTCGTTCAATCTACACCCCGTGGAGAATATTCCAGAACATATGACATTATACATATATATATATATATATATATATATATATATATATATATATATATATATATATACATATATATATATATATATATATATATATATATATATATACCTATATATATACATATATATATATATATATATATATATATATATATATATATATATATATATATATATATATATATATATATATATATAGGTATATATATATATATATATATATATATATATATATATATATATATATATATATACATATATATATATATATATATATATATATATATATATATATATATATATATATATATATATATATATATATATATATATATACCTATATATATATACATATATATATATATATATATATATATATATATATATATATACATATATATATATATATATATATATATATATATATATATATATATATATATATATACATATATATACTACTCGTGTTTTCACAAGCTTTCATTTGACACCACACTCGATGACCTAGTAAAAAAATTTTTTTTTTCACTTCCGATTTCACCCCCCAAAACTAACCCCTTAAGTCAAAATTTAACTTTCAAAACTACACGGCTCTGATGAGGCCATCAATTCCTATATTATAACCAAATTTCAACTTTCTATGACAAATAGTTTCGGAGAAAATCGGGTGTGATAGACAGACAGACGGACAGACACCGAAGTCATCTTATAAGTGTACGGAACATTAAAAATAAAGTATATGGGTGTGCTAGAAAACAAACTTGACTATTTTTTAGTATAGTTTTTTTTACAAACCAAGCTAGTCTCTTTTAAAGTTGTTTCCTTAGGTAGCTACACAGCTGCTGAGGCGTTTTATCCATTGTTTGTAGCAGTGCTGGAATAGTATTCGACCTTCAAAAATAGGTACCCCTTAAATGATTTTTGAGTCGGAGGAATAAATAAAAATAAAAAAGCCTGTAAATATAACAGCTGGGGAGCCAGAATAATATTATTTGGCTACTCAGCTTTGTTAGTGGTCATACTCAAAAATCTTGCTTGAATAAGCGTGAGTAAAATTTGTTCGCTCAATATTTTGACAATCCGTTCTCATAACGCACCTCATAAACACAAATTTACTTAAAACGCCCTCAACAATGATGTAGCAACTGAACAAATTCAAACTAGTACTGTGAACAAGGCAAAAGTTCAGTGGCAGCAGTGTTATCCGTACGTACATAGCATTGCGTATCTCATTAATTTTCTGCTACATCACGTTTGTAGCAACAGTATTTTATTGCATTTTTAGTGTACTAGTCTAGAGTAATCTTTAACTATTTCTCTCACCATGATGATTTGAGAAGGAATTCTTGAAGCATACATTAGTTATATAAATACACTCACCCTTATTGGTGAAAGTGACGTTATAATAGTTTATCTGGGTGTTAAATTTTTAAAACAGTTAAGGGGGTATTCTAGTAACTTGTTTTCAAAAAATCGATTTTCTACAAACATTTTCTTATAGTAAATATATATAGAAATACGTTACAAACCATTATTTGCTCTGGAAAGGTCGAGAACAGGATGAAAAATGCGATAGTATAGAAGGGTCTCGAGGCAGTCAGTGTATACCTGACTGCCGTATACTTACTGTCTCTATCCCGTTTTGGTAAATCCTCGGTCTACAGGCATTTCAGTTTCAGTTTTCGAACAACTGAGTGTTGGTTTTCGTCAAGAAAGGAGCAGTTGAGCGTCTGTATATCGTTTAGTATAACGCTTTAAACGCATTTTTCTCGAAACAACCTTTTTTGACCTGGTCGACCTGATTTAGAAAAAACTATTGCACGGATCGGGCTCAAATTTTATGGCGTATTCTACACATGAATGGCTATCGCCTACTTTTATAATTATTCAATAATATTTAATCACATTTTTAAACAATTGAACACTAAAAAGCATAATCATTTATCATTAAGGGTATCACAATGAATCTAAAAGAAACAAGTAACGACAAAACTGTTAATGTTAATGATACTTGTCCGTCTTTTTCCAACTATTTAATTTTAATTTCACCTACTTTCCGTTACGATATTGAACTTCCATTGGCGCCAAATAAGTTCTAGTGGTAATAGGCTTCCCGTTACCATACTTTTGATGAACAAATTTGGCAGTAACTCCTTGTAACACTGATTTTACAACTCACTAAAATATATTTTTAGTGCTCCGTGTGGAACACTTATAAGATCACTTCGGTGTCTGTCTGTCTGTCCGTCTGTCACAACTGATTTTCTCCGAGACTATTTGACATAGAAAGGTGAAATTTGGCACTAATATAGGAATTGATGGCCTCATCAGAGCCGTGTAGTTCTGAAAATTAAATTTCGACTTGAGGGGTGAAATCGGAAATAAAAAAAAAAAAATTACCAGGTCATCGAGTGGGATGTCAATAAAAGCTTGTAAGAACACGAATTCAAAAATATATATAATATAATACTTGCCCACACTCTTTGTATTATTTTTAAAAAATTCTGTCCCCCCTTATCTCGAAAAGTACTCATCAAAAAATGTTGAAAAAATTCTGAAATATTTTCCACAGGGTGTAGATTGAACGAAAATTATCACGACTCCATTACCGTTTTAAAATTCTATTAATTGTTATAGATACAAAAAAAAACATTCATAATTTGTTACTATAATACCTCTATATTATTTGGACATCTTTTCGTAACAATTTTGTAAGAACGAAGATTCTTTAAAACCAAGATTCAAAAACTACGCAAGATCATGTTTTTTGTTAAAGTGACTTTTCTTCATTGAGTTATCTTTTTTTGTGAGCAAAATTTGAACTGGAAGCGAAGGGCAAACTACTTAATAAAATTCCTTATATACAAAAACTACTGTTATGTGCAGTATATATCAGAAAGTAGCACTATTTTTGCTAGATGTGATTTTTTACCAGCATATTAAAGGCTCTATTGCTGATTAATAATCTTAAAAATAAACACTCTAATAATAAAATTTTTGATCAATAGCGTGCAAAACTGTAAGTTCTGCAGGTGGTAAAATGCTCTTCTGCCTCACTGCTGTTAATGGCTCGGGCAGGCCATAGTCTTAAGGTCTTTTTAAGACCCGACGAAAAATATATTTGAGTTTTAGTTCATTACTACATCGAATAATTTACAACTTATTTATCTGATAGAAATATAATCTGGCCTCGTTTTAATTTAATAATTTCTTATCAGGGAGTGTGTTCTTTATCTGTTACTATTATTATTATTATAAAAAATAACTTATTGTAAATCTCCAGAAATGTATGCTGATTTCGTGCATGTTTCGACTTCTAGAGCAAGAAAAATTTCTAGAGCTGATAAAAACCAATTCTGCCGGACGTAGCAAATTCTTAGATAGGTCAGAAAAATCCTTCATATCATGTAAACCTACCCAATAAGTATTTAATCTTACCTAGGCCTGACACCTCTAGCGAAATCAGCAGGAACCTGATGACTATAAATATTAGCATAAAAATCCATATCTGGTCCAGGTGAAGGTGGCCCGGGAGATGGTCCAAACATTTGCTGTATCTCCTCTATGTTTCTTTGATAGTGCTGTTGCCGTAATTCTTCCTCTCTTTGTTTTCTTCGTTCTTCTCTTTCCATTTTCTCCATGTATCTAAGGTAATTAGGCTAATTAAATATTTAATGATACATATATCCTTGTGCAAATGCAATTCCCAATGTAATATATTAAAAATTTATGACCTCATATCATCCCTTTCAACTAGAGAATCATCAAATTACAGGTTATATATCAGCCAAAAAATTTAAGTTTTATGATACTGAAAAATAATAAATTCTTGCTAATCCTTATTTACAAAAATATTGTTTAAGGTTTGTGATTAAGTCACGAGTTGAAAAATTCGATCGGGATGATCCCACAGCAGGCAGACTGGTTGAGACAAGTACTGAGGAAATCATCAAGCTTGTTGAAGATTTGATCAGATAGACTAATGCACATTCCAGTACTTGCTCAATAAACTGAAATATCCAAAGTGGTAATTCGGAAAATTGCGTACGACGATTTGGGAATAAAAAAGTTTCTGCGCGATGTATCCTCAAAGTCCTTACTCCAGAGCACAAACTGACGAGGAAAGAACTTTTTCAAAAACATTTGGTCGCATTAGAGAACAGTAAGAGATATTTTTCGCAAAATGTCACTGGCGACGAGACTTGGGTGGAGGCAAAACTTCAATCGCCTCAGTTGAGTTAATGAGAGTGTTTTTGTATCTGCGAAGGAAGGATGCACAATGAAGAGCTTTACGGAAGAACGATCCAAATCCTGTAGTAAGACGTTGGACAACAGCGTTCGTATTCACAAAGAACCAAAACATTGCTGCTAGATCTACAAGACTCGCACAGTTAAAGGTGAATTCATCAGGTTGCAACAGCCATCTCAAAGCCCTTATTTAGTGTGCACCGTGACTTATTTTTGCTCAAACATCTGAAGAAGGACCTCCGGACCAGAAAATATTTTCCAGATATTCAGTTGAAATCCACTATCGTATCTTTTTTTAAACCATAAACAAATATATTTTTTGGGGTGGAATAAAACAACTCGAAAAATGCTTGACTACTATAAATGTATTAGTATAGATATTGGTTATGTGGAATATGTAGTATATATATATACATATATACATATATACATATATACATATATATATATATATATATATATATATTATATATATATATATATATATATATATATATAGATATATATGTTATTTTTTAAACTCCTCGAGTTTTTCATCATAGCTTGTGAGAAGACCTAAAAAAAACCGTCATACAAAATATAGTTACATATTTTATTATTTAGATATAGAGACCAGGATAAGAAAAGCAAGAGGTGCATTTACCTTACTTACAAAAATCTGGCGCTCGAGAGTGTATAGTGTCAGAACCAAAATCAAGTCCTGTGTGATCTCTCTCCTTCTACATGGTTATGAGACCTGGCTTGTTACGGAAGTAATTAAGTGAAAATTACAAGAATTTGTCAATCGCTGCCTACGTCGAATCTTGCGTGTTTTTTGGCCTAACATTATCTCCAAGAATGACCTATGGGCCAGAACTGATTGTAGTGATATTAACCTTGAAATATGTAGGAGGAAATGTGGCTGGATCGATCACATCCTAATGAAATCCGTCACAGTACCGTACTCTACAACCCGCAAGGACGAAGGAAAAAAGGACGACCCAAAGCCTCCTGGTGTCACTGAGTGATATCGGATATCAACTCTTTACCTGAAAATCGAAATCAGCAAATCAACAACACCGCAAGTCTAAAGCGGCTTACCGAACGCCGTTCCAGATGGAGAATTCTTATTGGCAGCCTATACTCACTTTGAGGTAGCTCTGAATCTGCAGACAACGAGCAAGGCGCTAAGTAAGTAAGCAAGTAAGTTCTTTTTGGAGAAATGCTAGTTTTAAGAATATAGGTCATACATTTTTATACTGATTCATTTTATTTAAGTTATTTTACGAACTTTCCTCCTTCCCAAGTGCAATTACAAATTGAGCGTATGCGACACCATTTATTCCGCGACATACTAAACTCAAAATTGGACCAATTCAATACTTGCACACTAATATCTCCCGCGGAGATAACTATTCATTTATACTACGTGTCGTGTGTAATAAATGGACTCGCAATAGCTCGGGGTGTCCAGATCATAAGTATAAGTATATGCATACATTTCTAATGCAGATCGGGTAGGCGGTACAGGAGGAGGAGGCGTTGGAGGTGCTGGAGGTGCTGGAGGTGGAGAAGGTGCGGCGGGCGGGGTACAAGGCATGCATGGCCCCAATGGCTCTGGAGAAAGTGGAGGTGGCGATTCGAATCCTTCGAGTTCATCATATAGACCTTGATCAAAAATAACTTTGAAGTTAATTTTAGGGGCATTAAAGTTTACGTTAACGTGAAATGATCTATGTATTTGTCACTATTTTTAAAATGATTTATATGTCTGGAGTGAGAAAAAAAATGTGAATGTTAAAATCATCTGCATCCAATTATGAGGACACTAATGATACCTTTATCATTATGGAATTATCTATATTAAAAAAGAAGATGGCTTGATTCGTCAATAAGTTGTCTTGCACTAAAAGATCTTGCTAGCACTGCTGTTTTATATTGTTACTACGACTGTTGACATTCAGTATAACTCTGTTACCTTATTAGTCGAATCAGTGAAGGTTTTTACTTCTTAATCCTCAAGAACAGTTCTGATTTTGATCATTTTTTTATCTTTATTTTAATATATTATTTGAAATCAGAAATATTGTATTGGGGGAAATAAATATTTATATTGTTTAAACAATAATAATGACATTTATGGAAAAAATTCATTTTTTCGCGATATTTATTAAAAAATAGTATAAGAAATAGTTTTTAAACAAAAATCTTTAGTAAAAATTTAATATTTCAATTTTTTACAACATAAAAATTCGGTATAACGAGAGTCAAAAAATATGTATAAATTGTGAGTATATATTATAAGAATATATTACTATTATAACTGAAAATCTTATTAGAAATGGAAAAGGGTGGTTTTTTTTGTATAAAAAATCTTTCCTCCCCACCTGGTCATGAATTTTGAAAATACTGTGTTGAAAATTTGATAGGCTTTTAGAGTTCCTTAAAGGGTGACGCCCGCCGTTTGTCAACTGATACTCCCTCAAGTGTACTATTTTTTTTCCTTAAAGCAATACCTTTTCTCTCCATATGCCCTCCCATCCCTTGGACATGGCTAAGTTACTGTGTATCAGTAATCTGACCTTCAAAATACCAACTTGATTAGCCATTACATCTGCTAAATTTGGTTGTCTCTTTTATTGTTTTGAACTTTCAATATACCCGTTTTCAATATGACCCATCTAACGTCGATGGGGAGGTTTCCGATGTTATTTTGGCTGATATGGAAGCTTCTATTCCTTTTTCGAAAAAATGCCCTTCCAACGGCAAGCCTTGGTTTGACCGAAAATGCAAAGAAGCTGTTGCTTCTAAACATCTTGCTTACTGACAATGGCGTGTAAATCCTAACAGCATAAATCGTGTTCGTGCCCGGAACAGATGCAAACAAATTATCGACCAAACCAAGGAGGCATAAAATCAACGAATTAGAAACAAACTTCTCGCTTGTCCCAACAATTCGAGGTCTTCCGTTTGGTCAGTCGCTAAGGTAGTTAGTCAAAATTTCACCAAATCTACCATACCACCACTCACACGGCCAGATATTTCTATTGCAACGACACCTGTTGAGAAAGCGAACTTGTTGGCTGAACTCTTTGCTTCACATTCTACTGTCGATTTCCAAGGAAAAACACCACCTACTATTCCCATAGTGCAGTCAAGGATGCTCGATATTGTCTTCAGACAGCGTATCATGAAACGTATTTTAATGAAGCTAGACACCAAAAAAGCTTCTAGCGCTGATGGAATACCTGCCATAGTTCCCGAGAACTGTGCGAGGGAACTAACACCAGTTTCCTGTAGACTACAGAAAGGGAACATTTCCTTCCTGCTGGAAATGTGTCACAGTTCAGCCGATACTTAAAAAAAGGCAAGAAGACCTCGCCAAATAACTACCGACCAGTCGCACTGCTTTCAATAATATCGAAAGTCATAGAAACGGAATCAGCATCTTCTAAAATATCTTGAAGGATTCAACATTATTAGCGATCACCAAGATGGCTTTCGTAAACATAGATCAACATGAGATCTTCTGACTTATGTAACACATGTTTAGAACAACGCAATTGAACACTTTGGAGAATCTCAAGCGGTTGCTCTTGACATATCCAAGGCATTCGACCGCGTTTGGCACGATGGAGTGTTGGCTAAGGTACGCTCTTATGGTATGTCTGAAAAGTTCTGTTTGTGGCTCTCATGTTTCCTCAGAGAGCGTTCTTTACGAGTGACAGTCGACGGATTGCATGTTAGAAATACAAGTTGCGCTAATACTTCACATCCGTATGAGGTTTAGCTTGTTACTCCTCGTACAACGCTTTTCAAGCAGTCTTTTATATGAAGAACATCATCCCTTTGGGATAATTTGCCCAGGACTGTGTTTCCCACCGAGTACAATTTACAGCGATTCAACAACAACGTGAATCGCTTTTTTCCGCACACGTGTCGCTCCTGTAGCGCTTTAGGGACTTCTCTGTAGCACGTGTGCTAGACCCATAAGAAAAAAAATACGTATCTAATTTTTATAATCTAATTCATTTCAGTTTTTTTGTAAACTTCACGGTTTCTGCATAACGATTTGAGGACTTCTGTACAAGAATTCATAATTCATAAAGTATGCATTTCGACATAGATGTCCATTTTTCCAAGTTTGAATGAATTGAAATATAAGCGTTTTATAACGTTAGCCTCGAAGAATAAAAACAAATTAGTTGAGTACCTTTGACAGAAGCTGCAGCCAAATAACATATCAAAACGGTCTATTTAAAAAAAAAGAAATGGAAAAATAATTCTCCTATAGCTCCCGAACACTAAGGTCGGCAAAGAGAAAATTATTTGACACCAGTAAAAATGTCGCAATCAGCAGCACCGAACAACGTCTTGAAAATCATATTTTGCTCTTTACAAAATAGGATGCGATACAGCATGTGGCTTCAGAAAGAATGGTCTGCATTGCTCACCTGCATGCATTGTTTACAGTGGAACTGACTGCGATAACCACCCATCACCTGAAGAGAATGAAGTCTCCAATACTACAGATTTAAATGAAAATTAAATCTTATCATCGTTTTTTATATTTATGTTATAAAGTAGAAAATTGTTCATATGTAATAAAAAAATTACCTTATTTTATCGCATATATCAATTCTGTAACTTCCTTTGATGTATTATATGAAAAAAAATTCTATTCAATTACAATAATTTATAAAATTTTTTGAAAATTTAAATACACCTTGCCATTTAAAAGTTCAATAAATATCGTGAAAAAAATGATTTTTTTTTCATAAATATGATTATAATTGTTTAAACAATATAAATATTTATGTCCCCCGACTACAATGTTTCTGATTTCAAATAATATATTAAAACAAACGTTTAAAAAAGAAATTTATCAAAATCATTATTGTTTTTGAGGATTAAGAGGTTTCAACGATTTTTCTACTTCATTGACACGATTATATGTATTCTTAAGGAATCGTCAAGTTTATTCTTTTTTCAGATTTAAGATATTAAATATGGTATACTCATGCTTAAAAATTATTAAATTATAAAAATGTGAATAGAGTGGGTCGAATTGCACTGACTTTCCGACGTCCTCCTTAGGATCGCACGAGAGGAGTTTTACTCTTGAAGATTAGAATACTAAATAAGCCAGGAGTAGTTTTAGTCGCATCATGACCTAGTGTAATAATCAGTTTTCATATGCGATGTAGATAGTTACCCGAAAAAATCAAATACTTAGGCATTCACTGACTTGTCATTTATAATAGAAACAACAAGTACATTTTTGAATAATTTGATTACATTTAGACATGATCGGAAGAAATCAATGGATGAATTACAGCCATAGTGTAAATCTCTGGATTATGGTTAAAGACAGGTCAAGAAGACAGGCGGACTCTCCGTCACGATCATAAGCTTAGTAAGGTTGCAACTAACTGAAAAGATTTAACCTTGTTGTAATTGATGTTTTTTTATGAACCTGACACACGTGCTGCAGAAAGTTCCTAAAGCGCTACAGGAGCGACATGTGCGGAAAAAGCGACTCATGTTGGTCTTGAATCGCTGTAAATTATACTCGGTCGGCAACATAGTCCTGACCAAATTATTCCAAAGGGATGAGGTTCTCAGTACAAAAGACTGCTTGAAAAAGGTTGTACGAGGAGTAACAAGCTGAACCTCATACTGGTGTGAAGCACTAGCGCGACGTGTATTTCTGGCATGCACCGCTCTGGGAGGATTTAAGCAGGCTACATCCATTGAACACTCTCCATGAAAATACTTGTGGAATAGTGACTCAAGTCGCCAACCGTTCTTCGATGTTCCAACGAATCAAGGTTGCTGGCCAACTCCAGGTCTCCAGTCAGGCGAACAGCTCTTTTCTGAATAGAATCCAACAAATGCAGTGTATGTTTGGGAGCAGATCTCCAAACGTGGGAACAGTATTCCGTCGTTGGTTGAATTTGAACTTTGTACAGAACAACAGTTGTTGTGGAGTGTAAAGCTCTCTAGTTCGAAGTAATATTCCCAGCTTTTGAGAATCTTCCATTGCTATGCTTGCAACATGTTCATGCCAAAACATATTTGCTCACAGATTAACGCCCGGCAAATTGAGTGATAATGCTAGAGGAATGCAGTGCCCCGACATAACTATGTCGGGTTCAGAACGTTAACTTTTTTAGAAAAAACTACCGCCTGGGTTTTTGTAGCGTTAAATTCTACTTGGTTACTGTCACTTCAAGTTAGAATTTCTTCCAGGTCTTTGTTAAGTTGAGCGACCTCCTGCTGTCTGCTGATAGTCGCATGAGCAGCCGATGTTCGAGCATTCAAAGTGAATGATGAGATAAGCGTACTGTCATCTGCAAAACTGTAGATTTGATTCCTGGTCTTTTTCAGTAGATCATTAATGTAAATGAGAAAGATAGTAGAAGACAGTATGAAGCCCTGTTGCACACCGGCGTTGATAGTAAAGGTATTAGAAAGAAACCCGTCGATTTCTACTCGTAAAGAATACCCTTTAAGGAAACTTGAGAGCCATAAACAGAACTTTTCAGGCACACCAGAAGAGCTTAGTTTAGCCAACAATCCATCGTGCCAGAAGATCTCCTGTTGATCTGTGTTTACGAAAGCTATATTGATGATCGCTAAAAATATTGAATCCTTGAAGATATTTCAGAAGATGCTGATTGATAGCCTTTCCCATAAGTTTCGATATTATTGAAAGCAGTGCGATTAGTCGGTAGTTAATTGGCAAGGTATTTTTGCCTTCTTTGGATATCGGCTGAACTGTGGCACATTTCCAGCGGGAAGGAAATATCCCCTTCTTGTAGGATAGATCGAAAAGTCTACAGAAAACTGGTGTTAGTTCTTTCGCGCATTTTTTTAGTACTACGGCAATTATTTCGTCAACGCCAGAAGCATTTTTTGGTGTTTAGCTTCATTAAAATACGTTTTCTGAAAACAATATCGGCCATCCTTGACTGAACTATAGGAACAGTAGAATGTGAAATAAGGTTCAGCCAACAAGTTCGCTTTTTCAACAGGTGTTGTTGCAATAGAATTATTTGGCCATGTGAGTGGTGGTATAGTGGATTTGGTGAAATTGTAACTAACTACATTAGCGACTGGCCAAAAGGACCTGGAATTGTTGGAAGAAGCAAGAAGTTTGTTTCTAATTCGTTGATTTTGTGCCTCGATGGTAGTCATCGCCTCCAGGCGACAGAGAAGTGAAAAGTGTTATGAAGTTAATATCACTTGGTGATCGCCACAGGATAGGAGTATTATAGACAAAAGAAGAAATAAAACTTCTCAAGAACCACCCTATTTATAAATTGATTTCAACATCGAGTATTCCACAAATCAGTGATAGAGAGGAGCAAAATTTGGCACTACAAATCTACTAAATGGGAAAAACGTATGAAAAATTTTCGAATTCTTCATTACTCAGAGACTTGTTTCAGATTCGACGATACATCTGACGAAAGGGGTTACCAATATCACTGTTGCTGACGCGGATGCTTACATCTCTTTTTCAAAGAAATTCCCACACAGCAGAAAATTGTTCAACTTAAAAAAGACTATAAAGAAATTTTATCTTAAGTAGCGGCAACCAAGGAAATTTTAAAGCCACAAAAACCCAGGAGTTGAACGTTGAAGAACCCGATATAGTCATGTCAGGACGCCCCATTCCACAAGCATCATTATACATATTATTATATTACGGAAGTATCTTGGGAATAAATATGTCTTGTAATGATCAGGTTGCATGCAAAGAGAGTTTCTCAAAAGCGAAGAATATTATTTCGTACTAGAAAGATTCTCAGCTTATAATTCCAAACAAAGCTCAAACTCGAACAACGATGGAATACCGCTGCCATGTTTAGGGCACTTTTTTTTTCTTTTTTTTTTATAGGTCTCGCACACGTGCTACAGGGAAGTCCCTAAAGCGGTACAGAAGCGACACGTGTGCGGAGAAAGGAATTTACGTTGTTCTTGAATCACTATAGATTGTACTCGGTGGGAAACACAGTCCTGGGCAAATTATTCCAAAGGGATGATGTTCTCCATATAAAAGACTGCTTGAAAAGCATTGTACGAGGACTACTCCAAAACATGCGCCGCATGTTTGTCTGACTAAAGACCTGGAATTTGTCAGTTCATCGAATAACGGTTGATGACTTGAATCTATTCTAAAAATAACACGTATGCTAAAAAGTCTTTGGTCTAGCTACATAAAACACATTTTTTTTGCAAAATTCAACTTTATTCATCAATATATAGTCTCCTTCAAAAGCGAGACAATCAGTCCAACGCTTTTCTAACATTTCTATAACTTTCTTGTAAAAGGATATGTCTTTGCCTTCAAAATAGGCTTCAGTTTTGGCGATAACTTCCTCACTGGTACATTGTTTTGAGGTCTGCGAATAGATAATAGTCGCTGGGAGCCAAATCTGGAGAATATGGCAGCAACTCGAACTTCAATTTATGCAATTAGGCCATCGTAACCATTGATTTGTGACACGGTGTACTGTCTTGATGAAAGAGTATTACAGTCCCTGGCCAAATTATTAGACGCACTGCAAGATTTCATGTAAAATATTAATTACCGAGTGATATTGTACCGTTTTATTATTTTAAATTGATTTGTTTTTTATTTTTATATTATCCAATCAATTACCTATTTATTTGACATAAATAAAACAGCATTAATTTAGAAAAGCATAAGTTTATTAAGTTTTAAAGAAAAGTGAAATTAATGTTAGTAAAAGTCAATATTTAGTTGAGCCACCTTTAGCCGCTATCAAAGCTTTAATTCTGCGCGGCATGCTATCAATGCAAGATTGTACTGTCTCCTGCATTTGAGGATGATGATTCCACACATGAATAATCTTTTCTAGGAGCTGGGTTTTGTTGGTAATCACATCTTTAGCCACTTCTCTTTTCATCAGCTCCCACACATTTTCAATGGGGCTATTACCCGGCCAATCCAACAGAGGGATATTTTTTTCTGCCAAAAAAAGCTTTAACAGACCGAGCAGTGTGGCAGGGAGCTCCATCTTGCATGAAAGTGAATGGTTCCCCATTTGGAAACCATTCTCTGAGCTGCGGAATCAACCGATTTTGTAATACTTCTTTGTACTGTTCTTGCCTCATTATTCCTTTGACGACGTACAGACGTCCAGTGCCCTTGCCGCTGATGACTGACCAAATCATTACTTTGGTGGGATGTTTAACCGTCGGGACGACACAGTCAGGATGAAACTTTTCTCCATGACGACGACGCACATACTGAGCTTTATTCTGCAAAATTTCGAATGTGCTTTCGTCACTGAAGCAGACCTGTCAAAAATAGGAAAAATATATAAACTTCCATGTTTATTTGCTTTATTTAACTGAAAATGATAATAATGTATCAATTATTGATTAAATTGCTGTATCTTACCGATCTCCAGAAGTCCACATCTTTGTCTTGCCATTGTTTGGCCCACTTCAGGCGCTTTGCTTTCATTGCAGCTGTTAACTTGGGCTTCCTGGCGGGGCGACAGGCCTTAAAATCTAATTCTTTCAATTTTCTTCGAACAGTGCGCTCAGAAGCATTTACGCTAGCATCCTGGAGTTGTGATTTTATTACCTTTGTGGTAGCAAATCTGTTTTCTACACAAATTTTCTTCAAACATCTCTATGACCGTGGAGTGAAAATTGGTTTTCTACCGCATCTTTTCTTTCTTTTCGGGCTTAATTCCTTCCCTGACTCAATTTTCTTTTTTATGCGTCGTACACTAGCTTCAGAAACCTCCAATCTTCGTGATATTTCTCGGTTTGTAAATGTTTTCGCAATCACAAGCACTTCAGCTTTTTTACGTGGTGAAAGATCGCCTTTTCTACCCATAATGAAAATAGTCCAATTACTTTTTTAAAACACTGCATACAAAATAAACTAATAACTGAGTAGTATAAAACTGTTAAACAAACAATCACAGTCCATAAAGCCACAGAAACACGTCCGTACCTGACTCGATTCCGATCGCGACTGATACAGGTTTGTACTTATTTACGTTCATGTATCACTTTGTCAACACAGTGTTGCCATATGTTAAAAATAAATACAAATATGTAGTCTACAACAATTCTTTTAAATAAAAATCAATAATATTGTAGTTTAAATATACCATTATTGCATAAAAACTCTTAAGAAACATAAAATTACTAAAAAAAATACAGTGCGTCTAATAATTTGGCCAGGGACTGTATGTTCTTGTTCATTTGGGGCCGTTTCTTTGCGATTTCTGCTTTCAAACGCATCAATAACTTTATATGATATTCGCTATTGGTGGTTTCTCCCTTCTCAGCATAGTTGATGAAACTTATTCCATGCGCATCCCAAAATACAGAGGCCAAAACCTTCCTAGCAGACTGTGGTGTCTTTGGTCGCTTCGGGCGGCTTTTACCGGCTGCTGTCCACTCAGCTGACTGCCGATTTGATTCCGGTGTGTAGTGGTGGATTCATGTTTCATCCATCGTCACATATCGCAAGAAAAAATCCTATTTATTGCGCTTAAACGGGTCCAAACAGCGCTCAGAATCATCAACACGTTGTTGTTTTTGGTCCAGTGTGAGCAAACGCGGTACCCATTTCGAACAGAGCTTTCTCATGCTCAAGTGTTCATACAAAATATGACCAACACATTCTTTTGATATCCTTAGGGTGTCAGCTATCTAACGCAATTTTACTTCACGGTAGTCCAAAACAATTTTGTGGATTTTTTTTATCTTTTATGGTGTAACCACCTCATTTGAGCGTCCAGAGCGTTCAACATCATTTATATCTGCCCGACCGCGTTTAAATTGAGCATACCAGTAAATAATGGACAGAATCCCTGTAACACTTGTCGAACCATTGCTTTGCTTGAACGGTATTTTTTCCCATCAAAAAACAGTGATTAATCAACACACGAAATTCGATTTTTTCCATTGTTTTGAAAATATGAAAAGTAGCGTCACTAAAACCACTGTAACTTGTAAACTAATCGTCGAAATATCATAAAATTTTGACACTTATCGTTTTAAGGTTAGTACTTCCTAAAAATCATATGGATTTTTTTGAAAGGGGCGACATCTGTCAGACCAAGAAATTTTCAGCCTACGTGTTACGTTCATGAAAAGTGTACGAAGTATGGTCTGTCACTCCTTGTACTATCTTTTTCAGAAATTCTTTTTTAAGAAGAAATTCATCTATATGGAGTAAATTTCCTACCGAGCAAAATATACAGCGATTCAAGATAAACATAAATCGCTTTTTGGGCACTTACAATGTTTTTTTAGTGTGTGTGGTACTAATGAAAAAAGAAACTCCCCCCTTCATTTTTTAGTAATTTATAAAAATATTCCTCCGATTGATTTTAATAAAGATAATTCACACATATTCACATAGAATCATAATCGGAAAAGATCTTAATGCATATTATTCGCTTTAAAAAATAAGTATGGACCTATTTCTGATCCATGGAGTACATTAGTGCACTAAAGAAAGGTAAAAACATTGATGAGATAGGCATAGTTTAGATACAGCAATATTATGATTTTATCTCTCTCTCTCTGAGGTATCGCCAGGAGTATTGTCGTGAGTTTCGAACCTCTAAAGACTGGTGCTCTTTTGTTTATAAACCAACGAGGTTTTCAAAACGCGTTTTTCAAGCTTAAAATGTGAATAACTCCGGTTTATAAGTCGGATCGAGACAAAAAAAAATCGAATTCTTTGTAATGAAATTTGCAATAAATCCTCATTTTAAGTCGCTCTAGTGCATATAGTAAATCCCAAGATATAAGATCCTGAGATTTTGCTTTTCAATGGGGCATTAAGATTCAAAAGATACTTTTTATTATTTTTATTTTTAGTTTTACTTCCAACGTAACGGTTCTATTTTAATTATGAAGCGTCCGTGGGAAAATTGCAATAGTGGCTATCACAAGAGAAAACATTTATCACTTGACGCTAAACAAATAGTGAAAAATCTTTACGACAGTTTGGTAAAAAGAAATTTGAATAAACAAAGTGCTTTGCAAGAAACCAGTGAACTAACAAAAACCTCAATTTTTACGAAAGAGTATTGTAGGAAAAGTATCACTCAGGAACAGGAAAAAAACGGATAGATTTTCAAATGCATCATGTAGACGATTGTGAAAAAGACGTCATCAGGAGAAAAATATATTCTATGTATAAAGAGCAGTTGGTGCTGACACTAGACAAAATAAAATTAGGACTGGTGCAGGACGAAACCAATATACATTGTGGCCGATTAACCCTTTACAGAATTCTCTTAAGAATGGGATTCACGTTCCGAAAAATCAACAAAAGGCAAGTAGTGATGGAGTCACAAAGATTACGAATCTTGCGAAATACTTATTTAAAAGAAATTAAAAAGTACCGATCAGAGAATTGGCCAGTAATTTACCTTGATGAAACAGGGTTCGATACCCATGATACTGTGAAAAAGGGTGGGTTGATAGCAGTACAAAATGTCAGACTAACGCACCTTCAAATAAAGGTAAACGAATAACCATTTTGCATGCTGGATCTGAAAAGGGCTGGGTATCAAATTATCTACTATTATCTACAAAAACATAAAAGATTCTAGTTTGGACTATCAAGAAGACACGACCGCAGAACTTTTTGAAAATTGGTTTCAAAATTCTCTTTTGTCAAATGTTCCCGAACAGAGTGTTATAGTTATGGACCATGCAAGTTACCATAGTCGCCTACTAAATAAGGTTCCTAATGCAGCCAACATCAAATAGAAAATACAGGAATATATGTTAGAAAATGACATTTATTTTGACTTTACTTATAAAAAAGTGATCTTTTGGAAGTTCTGAAAGACTATAAATTGAAAAAGAAATATGTTTGTGATAGTATGGCTGAGAAAATGGGACACACTGTTTTGCGGCTTCCTCCGTATTATTGTGTGTTTAATCCAATTGAACATACCTGGCATCAAGTTAAATCAAAAATAAGGGCACAAAATGTTTCTCCTACTTTAAGCGTGTCAATGATTGAATTAGTAAAAAGAGTTATAAATAATATACCTTTTAAAAGCTGGAAGAATACCATTCAGCACGTTGTTAAAGTTGAAGATTCATATATTTATGTAAATAATATAAAACCACTGACAATTACCTCAGCTGATGACAGTGATAGTAAAACCGAATTAGCTTAAGCTTAAGTTAAAATATATTTTTATTTATACAATATGTCCCCTCTTGTAAACCCCATTCATTCAAACTGTATATTTGTGCTTCTTATCCATTTGTTTTTACATGCATATATAAACATCTCCAAAAACACTTATTATTTTATTTATTTGCAATAATGAATAAAATTCTTAAGTCCATCTCTGCAACCTATCATAGACAAAAGGTCATTTTTATATTGCTCACTTAAAACGGGAAAAATCAGGATATTATACTTTGGGACAGGTTACAAAATTGAAAAAAAAACCAGACCAAAAACTGTTTTTTTTTTTTTTAGTGTACAGGCCAACTAAATGAACCGATCAGCTTAAAACTCTTAGAAAATATGCCTTATATTATGGCAAAAATACCCTGAAATTTTGGTATAAAAATATTGAACCTAGTAGGCACAGTTGAATTTGTTATTTAAAATTTGAATTTCCAATATTTTCTGCCATTTGATCCAAAATGGATCTATTTTTTCAAAATTTAGGTCTCGATGCCAGCTTTCTGATGCCATCAAAAAAAATGTTTTTGGAGTCATTTTAACTTTTTTTTACATTTGTTTATTAATCAAATAGCAGCAAAAGCGTTTTTTGGTCATATTGAACAAAAAAATTGAAAATTTTTTATCACATCTGAGATCGCGAGACTTTTATTAAAAAAAATCATTTTCGTAAACAATATTTTTTTCAAAATGACCGAAAAAATGCATTTGTTGTTATTTCATGAATAAACAGTTGTAAAAAACCGGTTAAAATATTTAATGGCGGGCAATTCAACTTAAATAATAAATTCAATTTTGCCCACTGGGTTCAATATTTTTGTACCAAAATTTCAGAATATTTTTGCTATAACAAAAGGCATGTTTTCTGAAAGTTTTAAGCCGATCGGTTTACTTAATCGACCTGTACAATAAAATGAAATAAATGCCTGTTTTTTCAATTTTGTAGGTTATGTACGTACTTGAGCGACTTAAAATCAACGAGGATTTGTTGGAAATTCCATTACGAACAGTCTGAGTTTGAAGTTATTCACATTTTAAGCTCAAAAAGCACAAGTTTTTCGAGCTCCCAAACTCAGGACCACTCCTGGTGATACCTCAGAGAGGATAAAATCATAATATTGCTGTATCTAAACTGTGCAATTTCAAGTTCTTTTCTTACTGCACTACATAAAAATATGTTTATTTTTCTTTTCCTAATATCCGTACTAGCCACTTTATTTAAAAACAAATTCATACGACGTGTTAATGTCAAAGCAATAACACAATAGTACGATCTAAATTTTATGAGCTATAAACAGTGTGTTCCTAAGTTTTAGGCCGATTCCCTTAAGGTATATTTACCCATGTCTTCTGGTGTTCCAGGTGGTGTAAACTCCCCAAACGTACTAGCATCATAACCCATTTTTTCCAGCATGTATTTATTAAGAGCAGCTTCATCGAATGCTGGAGGTCGCCAAGGAAAAACACGACCTAGATAAAAATAATAACCGGTCAAGTGCAAGTTGGACTTGCGCAATTAGTGTTCCGTACGTTGATAGCTTTTGAAATAAAATTTTTTGTTATGGGGGTATAAAAGTATACTCTCAGTTTATTTTCTCACGTAACATGTAGTGCATCAGTTCAGAACAATAAAGATGTCTTCCCCAAAACGTCAAAAAATGACGGCTTTAAAGCTTAAATGAAAAGATCATAATTAGGAATATGTTGAATTACATCAAAAGTGATGAAAATCTTAATTTAAGTGTCGAAGATAGATTCCATCTGTTTCTATCTTCCCAGTCTCCATCTGTTAGACCCCTGTCCTCCATAGCCTCGTTCACATCGTCTCCCCACGATCGTCTGGGTCTTCCTCTTTTTCTTCTAACTATAGGGCTCCACTCCGTTATTTTCTTTATCCACCTATTATCTTCGCTTCGTCTTATGTGTCCATACCATTTTAATCGTTTTTCTTCAATGGTGTTTATTGCGTTCTCTTTGATGTTCATTCTGCTTCTTATTTCTTCACTTGTTATTCTCTCCATACGTGTCACTCTACAACATCTTCTCCAATACTCCATCTCTACCGCGTTAATTTTAGATTTATTTCTTTTGTTGATCGTCCATGTTTCTGACCCGTATGTCATTATGCTTTGTATTATTGATTTGTATATGCGTGTTTTGTTTCTCTTTGTAATGTGCTTGTCCCACAGGATCGAATTTAATTGTCTTACGCATGTCCGCGTTTGTCCTAATTTAGCTTTAATCTCTTCTTCTGATGTTGCGTTTTTTGAAATAATGGTTCCTAAATATTTAAATCTATCGGTTCCTTTGATTATTGTTTTGTTATCTACTTCTAGATTCTCCACGTTTCCCACCTTTGTTGTTAGATATTCCGTTTTATCAAAGTTTATTGCTAATCCTGCTATAGTGTATTCTTGTTAATTAAAAGGGGAGAAATCGTACGTTGGAGAAGAGATTATCTGAGAAAAATTAGACACGAGCGTTCTCAAGGGAAACGTATTTATTATTTAGACGAAACCTGGATAAATGAAGGGTACACCGTAAATAAGTTTTGGCAGGACAAAAACGTTTTGAGTTCAAGACAAGCTTTTATGGAATGTTGGTCAACCGGTCCCCGTCCAGCAACTGGAAAAGGGTGCCGCTTAATTATAACACATATAGGGAGTATCCACGATTTCATTAATGGCGGTCTGCTTACATTCGAATCGAAAAAAACATGAGATTACCACGAGGATATGAATTCTGATGTGTTTGAAGAATGGTTTAGGCAGATGATACGACTTTATTCAACGAAGTTCAATAGTTGTCATGGATAATACAAGTTAACATTCCAAGTTGAACGTGCTCCCAGGATGGGATGGCTTAAATGTGAATAAAGTCTTGGTTAACTCAGCGAAATATATTATTCTGTGGTGACAATGTTAAACGCGTGTTAATACAATTAGTCAAACAACAAGTTTTAATAAACAAAGATAAGTACAATAAGTACGTTATCGACGAAATTGCCAAAACTAGGGATATAACTGTTCTTCGCTTGCCACCATACCACTGTGAGCTTAATCCTGTAGAGCTTATTTGGGCTCAAGTAAAAAGCGAAGTGGCTAGAAACAATGTGACCTACAAATTAACAGACTTTAAAAATCTATTTGCAAAAGCAATATGTAATGTCACTCCGGAAATCTGTCAAAAATGTGTTGAACACGTAATTAAAGACGAAGATAAAATATGGACACTAGAATTATCAATGGACCAAGTTGTAGAACCACTAGTTACACCATTAGATACAGATGATGCTTTGTCAGATTTTAGTTCGGATATGTCTGACATGTCGGACATAGAAGGTGTTTAAGATTAACTCAGCACTAGGGTTAGATATAATAATTTTATTTTGTCATTAAATTTAAGTTATAGTTTAAGGTGATATTTTATAAATGATAAACTTTTAATTGTTACCCTCAGTGTTAAATGGGCATGTCCCGTGGATAAATAAATAAATAAATATTAATAAAAATAAAAAACCAGTCAACATACAGTTATTGGGTCTTCCCTGTGTGACATTTGTATTTGTCTTCTTTTATATTTTAGGCTTTAAATAATGTTTTGTAAAGGCACATATAGGAGCATGCACCCAGGTGCGTTTATATTTTAAAACTTGTTTATATGTAATTAATTTCCTATTTATTTGCAAATTTATGTAATTTGATTTGATCTGAACTATCATATTGTTTTGTATGCATATATTATGCAGGGAGGTAATCATCTGGCATTGATGGGAGCCGTTCTGTCATTTTATTATAATTCCTCAATTTTGTTTAATACTAGTTTTACTCCTGTCATTCTCGAGATTTTCAAGGCAAAAATGCTATAATTCTATTGTAATTTTCCATAAATGTTAGTCCAAGCTAATACTACCGATACAAATAATCTTGTTGTAACTTTTTTGCGTAAACTGTGCAGTACTGATACTCGTACTATCGCGTGAAGTTAATTTGCATAATTTTACATGATTTATTACTTCGTCTTGCAAACGGATAGAGTATAATACCAAATTTCAACTTTTTATTTTAAACAGTTTCGGAGAAAATCGGGCGTGATAGACAGACAGACAGACTGGCAGACGGACGGACGGACACTGAAGTGATCTTTAATTGTATACTAAACTAAAAATAAATCTTATAATATAAGTCTACACTAAAAATAAATAATAAATATAATAAGCCTATCTTTGATTGTGTTTTGTATTTTATTTTTTTACCTAGTGAAGACCCACATTTTAAATACATGATAGCCAACAAGATTAAAAAAGAATTATTTGAACAACCACAACCAAGACAAGCTAAAGAACAGAAAACAGCAGTATCGATCAAAACCAAAGCCAAAGAAAACAACATAATATTCACTAGAGCTGATAAGGGTGAGACTGTAGTAGCTATTTCTAGAGAACAATATATACTTAATACTCTTTCTTTTCTTAACACAGACAAATTTCAAGTATTAAATAATGACCCAACAAAAGTCTACCAAAAACTAATAAAATCTACTTTAAAAGATCTCACAATTTTCAATGATTTTGAAAAAAGTACTTTAACAATAATGAACCCACAGGTTCCAAAATTATATTCCCTAATTAAATTACATAGAAAGGATTTCCCTATTAGACCAGTTGTATCGTTTGTTACGGCACCATCAATCAAACTATCACAAAAACTCATCCCTTTACTACGACAACATTGCAAATTTAAACCGAAATATAGTATATCCAACACCTATGAACTAATTGATAAAATTAAAAACCTTAACTTACCGGAAAATTCTAGAATTATCTCATTTGACGTACAAAACTTACTTCCTAGTATCCACCATATGAAGTCATAGAATTAGTAGATAAGCTCTTAATCAAGAATAAGTAAACGAAATTATTAAACGGGATATTTTAGATTTACTTAAGACGTGCTTGGATCAAAACTATTTTGAATTCAACGATAACTTTTATACATCTAAAGAAGGTCTAATAATGAGTAATCCTTTAAGCCCTTTACTAGCGGAAATTTTCATGGATCATTTAGAACTAAAAATTCATCAAAACGCGGTAAGCAAAAATATTGTTTACTGGTATAGATATGTTGACGATATCATTTCCTGTTTCACGGGAACAGAGAGACAACTAACAATCCTCCTTAACTTCCTAAATAATTTTCATTCTGATATTAAATTCACCTTAGAATTAGAAACCAATAACTCCATAAATTTCTTAGACATATCTATATCAAAAGTGAACAATAAACACGATTTCTCGATTTTTCACAAACCTTCACATACTGACACAGTCATACACAATAGTTCATCCCACCCTTATGCTCACAAAATGGCAGCTTTTAACTCTTTCATACATAGATTGTTACATATCCCTATGTTAAAACTAATTTTAACAAAGAACTCAACATAATCAAACAAATAGCAATTAATAATGGATATGACACCAACATTATAGTTAATATCTTGAATAAAAAATTCTTTAAACAAGCAATCTCTAATTTATCCCCCAATTAATGACAAAAAAGGAAAATTTAGTACAATCACATACACAGGGAAAATAACTAGAACAATTTCCAAACATTTAATAAAAAAGAACAATAAAATAACATTCAAAACCAATAATTCCTCAGGGAGTATAATTTTGAATGACAAAACCAAATGTAAGAAGTCCTTAAAATCAGGAGTTTATTTATTAAATTATGCATCTTGTACTAAAACCTACGTAGGACAAACTGGTAGATCTTTTGAAACTCGCATTAAAGAACATAAACATAGTTATTTGAAAAATAAGAACAATTCACATTACGCAACCCATATAATAAACGAATCCCATAATTTTGATGATACGTTAAAAATCCTACATGTAGAAAATAAATCTAAAAAATTAAATTTGTTTGAATCTTGGGATTAAACCATGTTACTTTGACGTAACTTATTAATTACTTTAAATTCATACCGTTTAGTCCCAAAAACCACGATTATTAGACTTACAATCAGTAACAAACAAATACCTTTCAACACTAGGTAGCTGCAGGCCATAAAATTTATATCATCAGGTATACATATCATCTAAGAGCCAATTAAAATTGAGAAAATTGACGCATTAAACAAATAGATGATGCACTTAACCTCTTAGTTTCATACAAACGCGTATTGCAACCTGTTACCAATGCATCAGCCAACAGCTGCCTACAAAACAACAGTGAGAGATCCACGTTAGCCCGAAGGGAGCGGAGCCAGCGCCGACAAATTAGCGCTACAATGTACGGTCGCCATAAAGCATAAATAGTAGCAGCTAACCAACTCCCAATTTAACTACTGACCGGTAAATATTGTTAACGCCAAATGAGGCGTGAAGACTGAGTTTTGAGTCGATTTTAGCTATCTAAGGAAATTCACAGAAGTAAGTTCAAATAACAACAGCTTAAATCTTAGAAACATATTTTGAGGGCTGAGTTAAGTGTCGAATCATATACATTCAATAAATATTATCTCAGAATAATACAATCTACGTGGTGTCTGCTAAGAGTTTAAATACTAAGTAAATAGATAAGAACGTGGACTATAGTCAAAGCATAATCGTATTACTCTGCTGCGAATTTCGCTACATCTATAGTACATAAGATAAGTATGTTAATGGGATGTCCTAGAAATACCTCGGAGTGTCAAACAGAATGCTTATAGCATTATCTATGGCTAATTGTTCTTGTAATTAAATTTATAGTACAAACCTTCATCTTCTTCCCTATACCCAGACGGTAGCAAGGGAGGAGGGGTTGGAATTCTTTGATCATACCCGAATTGTGGTAAAGGAGGTGGAGTTGGGATTCTGGGAGGAGGTGAAGGCTCAGGTATACGTTGTGGAGCCTAAAAATTTAAGGTAATTTTAATTTAACACCGCATATGGTGAAAGAACAATATCACTTTTCCCATGAATGCACCAGTGGGTGGAGAGCATCTATAATATAAATAAATTGCAAAGTCTCTCTGTCTCACTGTTCGTTAGTGCACTTATCACTCCAGAACCATTTATCCGATTTATATATATAATATATATATATATATATATATATATATATATATATATATATAAATATATATATATATATATATATATATATATATATATATATATATATATATATAATTCGGTAGGTCTTATATATAAATATATATATATATATATATATATATATATATATATATATATATATATATATATATATATATAAATATATATATATAATATATATATATATATATATATATATATATATATATATATATATAAATATATATATATATATATATATATATATATATATATATATATATATATATATATATATATATATATAATTCGGTAGGTCTATGTATGAATTATATTCTTTTGCTGTTTTAAAACTGTATATTTCTCCAACAATTTTTGGTTTCATCCGGAGTTATCACTAAAATATATTATAATATATATATATATATATATATATATATATATATATATATATATATATATATATATTATATATGTAAAGGGTGATTCATTTAGAGGTACTTTTTGTGATGGGGATTTAATTGCAGATTGCGCATGCGTCGTGTCAACTGAAATGGCATTCCTGTTCAGTAGTGTTTGACAATTCATAATGGAAAGACTTAGCCCGGCACAGCGTCTACAAATTGTTCAACTTTATTACGAAAATGGGCGTTCTACGAGAAATGTGTATCGGGCGCTTAGAGCAACTTATGGTCCACATAATCGGCCTACCGAACGCACAATTCGCTCTACCATCAATAAGTTTGAGACCCAGTTTTCATTATTGGATAATGCTCGACCGAATAGACCACATCCAGCATGTAGTGAAGAAAATATAGGGGCGGTAGCGGAGAGTGTACGCGAAGACCGTGAAGTGTCGATTCGTCGCCGTTCTCAACAGCTTGGCCTGTCATATTCAACAACTTGGCGTATTTTACGTAAGGATCTTTCTTTAAAAGCATACAAAATTCAACTAGTGCAACAACTGAAGCCGACCGACCTTCCGAATCGTTTCCGTTTTAGTCGTTGGGCTCTGGACAAGCTTGCAGAAGATCCACTGTTTTCGAGAAAAATTTTGTTCACCGATGAGGCCCATTTTTGGCTTAATGGGTTCGTGAATAAACAAAATGCCCGTATTTGGGGTGATGAACAACCTGAAGAGGTTCAAGAGCTGCCATTAAATCCAGAAAAAACAACTGTTTGGTGTGGTTTATGGGCCGGTGGAATAATCGGTCCATATTTCTTCAAAACAGAGGCCGGCCGGAATGTTACTGTGAATGGTGACCGTTATCGCGCCATGATAACAGACTATTTGATGCCAGAAATTAAAGCCCGTGGTCTCGACAAAATTTGGTTCCAACAAGATGGCGCCACTTGCCATACAGCCCGTGAAACCATGGCTTTACTGCGAGAGCAATTCGGCGAACAGATCATTTCACGCTTTGGACCAGTGAATTGGCCGGCTAGATCATGTGACATCACACCTCTTGACTTTTTCCTTTGGGGCTATGTAAAGTCCAAAGTCTACATGGATAAGCCAGCTACAATTGAGGCATTGGAGGCCAATATTACTCGAGTCATTGGCCAAATACCACTCGAAATACTCACACGCGTCATTGAAAATTGGAACTTCAGAATGGACGTTGTTAACCGTCGTCGCGGACAACATTTGAAAGAAATTATCTTTAAGAAGTAACTGTAAAGAATGGTTCTTTTATATGATAATAAAGATTATAAAATAAAATTGTTTTTATTCATTTTTTTTTTATTTAAAAAAAAGTACCTCTAAATGAATCACCCTTTATATGTATATATATATATATATATATATATATATATATATATATATATATATATGTAATTTATTCAAATATATATCTGATTTTCTAATTCGATTCGCTGAAAAGCATCTAAAAAGAGTGTGCAAAATTTCTACCAGCGTACAGAAGTTTGGCACACACTTAAACGGCATTTTTTATAATACACATAACGTTTATGGACCAGACAAATTAAGAGCTTGTTTGTATTATGGATGTTCTTTGTTAACGAGTCGAACTGACATTAGCCATATTTCAAACTTCTTCTTGTTTTTTAAATTGGTTTATATTTTAAGTCACGCAACAGAAGATAATAATGACTTTAGGATTACCGAAATTATGAACAAACCGCGTCACAAGAACCTAGAGAAAAATCTCGGCATCAGTCGGGATCGAATCGACGGAGTTTAAGCCCTGGGCCTTACCACTTTGGTGTTGTCTGCTAGTCGGAGATCTAGTTCGTTTCCTCCTCCTAACACCGCCGACATCTAATTTTCAATTTTCTCTATGTCACACGCCTTAGAATCGTCAGTAAATAAGCTCAACCTCGGAGTCATAATTTTTCTTTACTAGAGATAGGACTTTTTATATATGTCGATATCGATGTGCGGAAATATTATATAGGTAAACCACGTTTTAACAGCTGTATATGTTTTCAAAGGTTTTAATTTTTTGATTAACTCTGATCCTTTTTTATAATTTCAAAAATTTGTATGTCATACATTACTATCTCCGAAACTAAAGGGTCTTCCATTTGGGACTTGACAACTTTGAAATTTCACTGTGAACGCACCCTTAAGCCAATCACCGAACTGTCAACGTCAAAACATTCAGTAATGTCAACATTTTCATCATGGTGAAGTACACGGACGA
This sequence comes from Pachyrhynchus sulphureomaculatus, assembly GCA_019049505.1. Taxonomy (NCBI): domain Eukaryota; kingdom Metazoa; phylum Arthropoda; class Insecta; order Coleoptera; family Curculionidae; genus Pachyrhynchus; species Pachyrhynchus sulphureomaculatus. Next base: position 16,815,200 of record CM032455.1, on the reverse strand, counting down.
ACAACGTTTACAAATAATTAAATTTACTACCAAAATTTGGAGTCGGTGACTGCAACTTTAAGAGCGTTAACGCCAATTTTTGGTCGTAATTCTCGTCCCAGTAGACAAGCAATTCATGATCTAGTGAAAAAATTTGAGTTAATATATTCGCTGCTGGATGTTCCTGTGCCAGTGAGACAACGGGTTGGTCGAAGTGGCCAGAATATTGCTGCCGTTCAAGCGTCCATCTCAAACGAACCAAAACAGTGGATTTCACGGCGTTCTCAAGAATTGGGCATCGCTCAGACCACACTATGGCGAATTGTGCGAAAGGATCTTGGCCTGCACCCTTATAAGTTAAAGTTAACTCAAGAACTCCTTCTTAGGACTCACTTTCCTGATTGCAGGCTTCATGCTTCGGGTGCTGATGAACGGAGGATACCGACGGGTGTCCACCGCGGCACGGTGAATCAGGCAATCAGGAGGTTAGTAACCTTTGAAAAAGTAGAATGGGCAGTAAACTCCTTCAGATCCTACAAATCACCTGGGCCGGACGGTATTTTTCCGGCCCTACTATCAAAGGGAAATGCTTCCCTCTTTCGGGCGATGGTCAACATTTTTAGATCGAGCCTAACACTGGGATATGTTCCAGAGATTTGGAGAGAGGTAAAAGTCATATTCATACCCAAGGGAGGGAACAAACCCCCAGAATCTCCGAAATCCTACAGACCTATAAGTCTATCTTCTTTTATGTTGAAGACACTAGAGAAGATACTAGACCAGTACCTCAGAACGGAGGTACTTACTATGAGTCCGCTGCATGGACTGCAATTTGCCTATCAGAAGGGCAAGTCAACTGTCACGGCACTACATAAACTTGTTCTAGATATCGAAAAGGTTCTGGACTCTAAAGAGATTGCCCTATGTGCATTCACGGACATTGAGGGCGCCTTCGATAACGCGAACTTCCTCGCAATGGAAACAGCACTCTCCAGCAGAGGAGCTGATCCGGCGGTGGTAAAATGGATCAGCAACATGCTGAATCAAAGGCTGATTAGAGCCTCACTTGGTTCGACAGACCTTAGTGTCACTGCGGTTAAGGGATGCCCTCAGGGTGGGGTACTATCCCCCCTTCTATGGTCTGTTCTGGTCGACGACCTGATTAGGATCCTTAACCGGAAGGGATACAAAACCATCGGATACGAGGACGATATCTCAGTGATAATCAGAGGCAATCATCCTGGGACGGTTGGTGAACTGATGCAGGATGCTCTGTACACAACATGGGAATGGTGCAGGACGGAAGGGCTGTCGATTAACCCAACGAAGACAACCATCGTACCATTTACTAAAAAGAGGGTGTTAGAGATCCCCATCTTAAAAATAAACGATATTGAGGTCGTTCCCAAGGAAGAGGTAAAATATCTGGGTATCGTACTGGATAGGAAACTCACTTGGGAACCACACCTCGAATCGGTGCTGAAAAAGGCTACAAAACACCTTTGGACTGCCAAACAACTACTCGGTAGGTCCTGGGGCCTTAGCCCTAAAATGACCTACTGGATATATACTCAACTGGTCAAACCAAAAATACTATATGGATCTCTGGTATGGTGGGGCAAGACCAAACAAAAAACAGCAATACGGCGGCTATATAAGGTGCAAAGACTTGCATGCCTATGCGTTACAGGAGCTATGAGATCCACTCCAACGGCGGGCATGGAAGCTCTTTTGAACCTTACACCGCTTAACGTGGCTGTTCAAGAGGAGGCAACTTTTCAGGCTATCTCCATCCACAGAAGGGAAAAACTTAAGGAGGGCAACCTTATCGGTCATTTCACGATCCTGAAGGGGATCGGAGACATACTTAATATGTCAACGGCCAGCGACACCATTGATCCTATACAGTGCTTCGTTAGGAAGTATGGGGTCTACTTCCCGACAAGGGAAGAGTGGTACGCAAACCCAAGGTGGCTACAGGATGGCTCACAAAAGTGGTACACGGATGGATCCAAAACTCTCCAAGGGGTGGGAGCAGGAATAGTGGGGCCTAGAGCACACAGAACAATAACATTGAGCAAGGACACCACAATATTCCAGGCGGAACTATACGCAATATTGGAAGCTGTAGGGATCCTATCCGAAAGGGGATACAGGGGAGTAAGTATCAAAATACTCTCGGACAGCCAATCAGTCTTAAAGGCCCTGAATAGCTGTACAATCACGTCCAGGCTAGTACTGGAATGTCATAACATGCTTAATGCCCTGGCAATTCAGAATCAGATTACTCTGATTTGGGTTCCAGGACATGAGGGGCACAGAGGAAATGAGATGGCAGACATCTATGCAAAAAAAGGGGCTGAGGGGATCTTCATTGAAGCCTCTCCATCCTTTGGATTCAGCAGGGGTCTCCTTAAAGAGGAGATGATGAAATGGACAAAATCCATAGTAGAGAAACATTGGAACGACACTAACGGTCTGGAACATTCTAAAAAGTTTCTGGGCTTTGATGCAAGGAGGGCGGATCTCGCCCTAAAAATGGATAGGAAAAGCCTAAGATTACTGGCGGGGGCACTCACAGGCCACCATACCTGCAATAAGCACCTATACAGAATGGGCCTATCAACCACGTACACCTGCAGATTCTGCGGTGAGGAAGAGGAGTCCATGGAACACTTGATTACCAACTGTGCGGCATTGGGACACAGGAGACATAGGATACTACATGCCTATACGCTGGGTGAACAGGATCTGCTAACGCTCCCATTAAAGGAGCTGGTCCTGTTCCTGGATGTATTAAACCCGTGAGGGATAAGGGGAAGCACAATAGATCAATGATGGTCGCAGTGCAAAGGGCCATTTTGGGCCACACTCCCCTCTACACATTACATTACATTACATTAACTCAAGAACTAAAGCCACTCGATCATATGAAGCGACGTACGTTCTCGAATTGGGCTCTAGAAATGTTGGAAAAAGATGACCAATTTCATCGCAAAATCATCTTTAGTGATGAAGCGCATTTTTGGATAAACGGCTTCGTCAACAAACAGAATATGCGTTATTGGTCAGGTGAAAACCCTCATGTGCTTGAAGAAACATCACTTCATCCACAAAAAAATACTGTTTGGTGCGGTTTTCATGCCGGTGGTGTCATTGGGCCGTTCTTTTTCGTTGATGAAAATAACCGTCACGTTACAGTCAATGGAGATCGCTACAGACGCATGTTGCAACGTTATTTCTTTGATCAATTGCATGGGATAGACATTAATGATATATGGTTTCAACAAGACGGCGCCACAAGCCACACAGCGGGTGTAACAATCGACTTACTACAATCTAAATTCGGTGAACGTGTTATATCGAGAAATGGTCCCGTGTGATTTAACACCTCTAGACTTCTTTTTATGGGGGTACGTCAAATCATTGGTCTATGCTAACAAGCCTGCGTCGTTAGAGGAGCTGAGAGCCAATATTGAAAGAGAGGTAGCGGCCGTTTCGGTCGAAATGTGTGGCCGAGTCATCGAAAATTGGGTACAACGAATCGACCGCTGCAAACGTGCCCGTGGTGGACATATAAATGAAGTCGAATTCCATACATAAATGTTTTGATTGTACTTCAAGCCGATAGTAAAATTTTCGAAATGTCTCAAATGGGTTGCGTTTTATTTCAAAAAAAAGTTGTCAAGTCCTTAATGGAAGACCCGATAGTTACTATATAGCTAAATATAACTATCGAGTATCGATAACTAGGATTATGTCGATGTATACGATGTATATTGGTATATCGATAAGTACTGACACTACTATTAATTATTCTCGATAAATTAATAACGATGAACCTATGATCAGTTAAATTGTGGTAAGACTGCTGCTATCGACTGTTTTATGTATGTATGTTATAGGTATGGTAAATCCAAAGATATAAGATCCTGCTTTTTGCTTTTTCAATGGGGCAATAAATGACCCTATTAAGGTTTTGTGCATAGTTGCCAGGTATTACGATAAACGTATTTTTATTTTACCTGCTTTGTATATCGCCCTCATTTGCACCTGCAATCATATTGGATCTATTTTTACCTATATATTTACTACCTGGCAACCCGGTTTGGAGCCCTTTAAGTATTTGATAATATAGGCCTAATGACCACAGGTCCACATTAAGATTCGAAAGATACTTTTTATTACTTTTATTTTTAGTTTTACTTACAACTTACAACGTAACGGTTCTATTTTAATTACGTGGCGTCCGTGGAAAAATTGTAAAATATATATACATATATATATATATATATATATATATATATATATATATATATATATATATATATATATATATATATACGAAGGTTGTATGATAAGTACCTGGCCTCGATCAGAGATGGCGCTTCTACTATTTAAAAAATTATATTTTTCGTAAACATAACCTTTCATAAGAATCCTGTCCAATTTTTTAGTCACTGCGTGACTTTTAGTTAAAAAATCGATAATTAAAAAGCTATTAGAGATATTCTAATGAAACTTTCAGGATTCATAGTTCAATACTTGAGCTTTAATAAAATATATAGAAGTTCAAATTATTTATTTATTTTCATATTGTTAATTAAGTTTTAAGTTAACAAATGAAAACTTCAATGACTTCTCCCTCAAAAAACGAAATTTTTTTTTCTCGGTATTATTCATTAAACATCAAAGTAACAGAATCCGCAAAAAAATTTGACTGCTCGTGATTAGATTAAACAAAAAAAAAATTATTTATGACGGGCGGTGAGCGCTGTCGGTACGGCGCGCTGCCGCGCGTCATTGACTTACCTTTCGATCTATTCAGTAATTATAAATAAGAAACAATACTTTATTTTTTAAATAAAAATAATGTTATCTAATGAATCTATTTAAACACATTACATAAAATCAATTAATAAAATATTTTTTAATTGTTAAAAAACGAAGATATCAAAAATTTAGCAATATTCTATTATTTTATTTTTCTTATCGTTTTTTTTACGAACTGTACTAATTATATTTATTTTAGGTCTTAAACAATATTATCAATTTTCAATTAATAAATGTAAACTTTACTAGTTACCCAGCGTTACTCCATTTTTAAATTAAAAAAAAAAAATTGCGTTCGGTTATTTTCTTCATTTGTTATTTTTATACATATACGTGAATAACAAACGAATATCACAAGCTATTTTAGTTCATTTGTTAAATCCTTTTATAAACACATCAGTGAATAAATTTTAAAGTCAAGAATTTTCGTTTAATAAATTTGTGTTTAACAGTTTTTATTGATCTAAATTTAATTAGTTTGTTTCAAATTTGTGTTAAATTGTATTGGTGTTCCTAATTTTGTTTTTAATTTATCATGGGTCGCGTGAATAAATGCTGTAATCCGTTCAATAAAAAAAATCATAAAAAAATTATTAAGAATCTAGTTTTAATTACAAAAAACCGTGCTCATGATTTTAAAGATTTTATTGGGAATTATATGTGTAATTCGTGTGAACGGGCTATTTATTTGGGTCGAAAACCTGAAATTCCTGGTGAGTTATTTGTTCTGATGTCAATGAGCCTGAATCATCAAATTATGTTATTGAAGATAATGAAAAAAAAGACCCTTCTTTCCAATATGACCCTGTCGACAACAAATTAGAAATTGATAAAGTTAATAAAGTGTTATTGGAGATTGGTGAACCTCCAATCAAAGTGAAGCGACTATCAAATGCAACGGAATGTCAAAAAGTTTTAAAGAGTGTTATGAATAAAGTGATGAATAATAATAACAATATAAATAATGAAATTAATCCTAATGATCTCTTGCTTAATAATTTTAAATCTGCTTTTAATAGTAAAAATTGTAGAGCTGACAAAATTCAAGTTTTGACCACGCTTCCTCCAGATTGGTCGATAAAAATGATAAGGAGAGAATTTAAAGTTTCCAAACGAATGGTTAAAACGGCAAAAAAAAAATCAGGGAATAAAGGGGATTCGCATCACAGCCCACAATTAAAAAGGGAAAAACTCTAAAAAAAATGAAACAATCGAGCGCATTAAAGCTTTTTATTTATCTGATGATGTCAGTCGCGTAATGCCTGGGATTAAAGATTATGTATCGGTGATGGAAAACGGAAATAAAGTTCATAAAGAAAAACGATTATTATTATATAATATTCATGAGTTATATAAAAAATTCACTGAAGCTTTTCCCGACGAGAAGATTGGACTAACAAAATTTCAAAATCTCCGTCCACGTGAATGTATATCTGCTGGCAAGAGTGGGACTCATAATGTGTGTGTGTGTATCAAAATATCAAATTACAGTTGAACGGATTAAAAAATGAACTAAAATAAAAGGGAATAATTTTATCGGAAAGTTCGAATGATTTAATCAAAAGCTCTATTTGCCAAGAATCAACATCATTGTGCTATTTTTCGAACTGTACTAAATGCCCAGGAACTGATAATGTTATAAACAAATTAAAACTATTGCTTGATAATAATGAAGTTAATGAAATTACATACAGCCAATGGAAAAGTACCAACAGGTAGGGAAAAGTTCAGTTTTCTGTTATTCGTTTTTTATAAATATTATAATTTAATTACTCTGCTTGAAATTTACAGAACTGAAATAGTTGAAGAAAAGAAAAACAAAGAAGATCTTTTTAATGATTTAAAACAAAAATGGCCTGAATTATTGAGACATGATTTCCTTGCAAGATCTCAAGCATCATATTTTACTGAAAAGAAGGAATCTGTTGAGGATGGAGAATTTATCGTCTGTCTTGATTTTTCTGAAAATTATATTTTTTTTGTACAAGACGCATTCCAATCTCATCATTGGACTAACACTACAATTCACCCTTACGTAGTGTATTATAGAGAGAATGAAAAAATGAAACATGAAAACTATGTTATAATTTCAGAAAAAGTTAGTCACGACGCGAGTTCAGTTCACCTTTTTAATTCTAAATTGAATTCTTAAAAAATAAGTTCGGGGCAGATAAGATTAAAAAAAATTTCCTATTTTTCGGACGGAGCTGCTTCTCAGTACAAAAATAAGTATAATTTTGCAAATTTAACTAACCACAAAAACGATTTTAATGTTGACGCGGAATGGAACTTCTATGATACATCTCACGGGAAAGGAGCATGTGATGGTTTGGCAGGAAGTGTGAAAAGACAAGCTTATCGCGCAAGTCTTCAACGGGATAATGATAAGCACATTACAAATGGGCTTTCATTGTTTGAATAGGCTGAAAATTCATTTAAAAAAGTTAATTTTGGTTTTTGCTCTCAACAAGACCATGACTCTCATGAAAAAAAATATAAATCACGGTATGAGCAATCTATGACAATTAAAAATACACGCCAGTATCATTATTACAAAGCTTTAAATAATACATCACTCGAGTGCAAGCTTTTTTCCAAAGACGTTAAAGTTATTACAAATAAAGTTTTCTAAAAAAAATAACGCAATACGGATGGATTTATAATTAAATTATAATTTATTCAATTTCTTCGTTTTTTTTAACAATAAAAAAATATTTTATTAATTGATTTTATGTATTGTGTTTAAATAAAATTATTCATTAAATAACATCATTTTTATTTAAAAAATAAAGTATTGTTCCTTATTTATAATTACTGAGTCGATCGAAAGGTAAGTCAATGACGCGCGGCAGCGCGCCGTACCGACAGCGCTCACCGCCCGTCATAAATAATTTTTTTTTGTTTAATCTAATCAAGAGCAGTCAAATTTTTTTGCGGATTCTGTTACTTTGATGTTTAATGCATAATACCGAGAAAAAAAAATTTCGTTTTTTGAGGGAGAAGTCATTGAAGTTTTCATTTGTTAACTTAAAACTTAATTAACAATATGAAAATAAATAAATAATTTGAACTTCTATATATTTTATTAAAGTACAAGTATTGAACTATGAATCCTGAAAGTTTCATTAGAATATCTCTAATAGTTTTTTAATTATCGATTTTTTGACTAAAAGCCATAAAAATTTTCATTAAAAAAAAAATTGTTGTTAAAATGAAAATTTTTAAAAACTGTTTTGGGGATTAATTGTTTATAGTGAATACTTCATGAAAAAATACTCATACCTGAATTTGATAATCACAGCCCCACAAAAAAAAAGTGTGGGGTATACTTTTGATGCGATATATCAGATCCGTAGTATTTTTGCCCGCTGATCACGAATCTGACGTCAGAATATCGCCATCAAATCTCAACTTTTTTCTAACTTCAAAAAATAGATAAAAATTAGTAAAAATTAAGAAAAATATACTCCTAAAAAATTGATTCAAGCTTTTTCATGAATCCAAAGATGTATTAATATGTATTCGGACACGCTAAGCTAATATTTATCGGTTGGATTAAGCCATACAGTTCTGTTTTCTTTCTAACCTCAATAAATCTTGCTTCTCGAATGCAAAAACGAATTCAAATTAAAATTCAACCGATTCTTAGCAAATTTGGTACACGGGGGTTTTTTGGGTTGCTGATCATGAATCTGAGGTCGGATTTGCAAAATTCAAAATGGCGGATCCAAGATGGCGGACAAAATTTTTGTAAACCAACCGATTCCTACCAAATTTGGTATACAGTTGGGAAATCCTCAAACCTGATACTCTTAAACCCTAAACCCTGAAACCTTAGACTCCCACACCCTGTAACCTCAAAAAATAGACCTCAATAACCCTGTAACTTTAAAAATGAGACCCAATAAACTCAAAACCAGGACTTTTAAACCATATACTCTCAAATAGTAGACCCTTAAGCCCTAGAATTGCGAAGGTTAGACCCGCGCCTAACTTTCCTTTTTTTGGCTGTATCTTGTTCTTTTTTCCGCGAATGACCTATTCAAAGGCTTTCTGCCCAAACGCTTTTGAGGACTTGTTTCTCTTTTTAGCGACCAGCAATAGTCCGCTAGCATATGGTCATCCCATCGTCCTTGATACCGATTTTCTATGATTTTCAGATCTTGGTGAAAACGTTCCCCTTGCTCCTCACTGTAGTCACCAAGATTATCTGGGAAATCATCGATGTGGGAGTCCAGGAAATGTAATTTTAGATTCATTAAGCAACCTAATGTTTGAAATTTTTTTACCATTTTCTCGACTATTTCTTTGTACTTAGGACTTTTATTATTTCCCAAAAAGTTTGTTGCGACTTCTTTAAAACTAAGCCAAGCAGCTTTTTCAACTTTATTCATTTTAGTAACAAATAATGAATCTTGAAACAATTTTCTTATTTGTGGCCCGTCAAATACGCCTGCCTTAATTTTAGCTTCAGAAAATTTCGGAAATTTTTTATGCAAATATTTGAAACATGGGCCGTTTGTATCTAATGCTTTCGTGAATTGCTTCATAAGTCCAAGCTTAATGTGAAGCGGGGGAATAAGAACTTTTCCTGGATCTACCAATGGTGGAAACAATACATTATTTTCACCAGGAGTGAACGATTCTCTTGTTGGCCAAATTTTTTTCTTATAATGACGTTCCCTGTCTCTGCTATTCCACAGACATTTATAACAGGGATAAAGTGTAAACTCTGACTGTTGGCCAAGCAATATTGTTACAGTTTTCAGATCTCCACAAATTTTCCAGTTATGATCAGCATATTTTATTTTTATCAAAAGCTGCTTCATTTTTTCATATTCCTCTTCCATAACTGTGGAATGAGCAATCGGAATGGGAGCGTAAACGTTGGTATTATGCAGCAAAACTGCCTTAATGCTCCGTTTAGAAGAATCAATGAACAGTCTCCATTCTTCAGGATCGTATGAGTTATTTTGAAATTCATCCATTAGACCTTTTACATCGGTACAATATGAAAGTGACAATTCCTCGTCCATTGTGAAATATTTTCGAAATTCTTCATCTCTGTTTCTATAATAAGAAATCGTAGCTTCTGGATTAAGTAAATGTATTTTCTTTAAAAAGGAAGCAAGATGCTCTGAACCATCTTTGGATAAGCCTAAATCTCTGACTAGATCACTAAGTTCTGACTGTGATACGAGTATTGGTTCTGGTTTACGGTTGTATGGTAGAAATTCTTTATCTGTGTCACTAGTATATGATAGGTTGTCACTAGAACATTCATTAGTAACAGTGTTTTGAATCTTTTTCGACAGTCTCATTGTTTTCGGCATGAACTGATAAGGTGAAATCATTTGTTTCCATAACATCAGCATCAAGTGGTTCAGGAGGCGGAATTAGTTTATTTGGTCTTGTTACTGTCGAAACATCGTTATAAGTAATAGTGCTTTTATTTTTTCGGTTATGCCTAGATACAACATTCACACAAAAGTAGCAATCATTTTCACTGTATGGTCTATCCCATATTGCTGGTCTGGAATATTTAATCGCTTTCTTATTGATGTACAACATTATTTTGCAAGAACTGCAAATGATGTGGGGAACCCAATCTGTATCCTGGTGCTGTATTTCAATGTTAAAACAATCCTTATATAAGGTTTTAATCTTATCCGTTATCGGTGACCCCATTTTACTCAATACGTGTTGACAGCAAATATAACAAAATGAATCACTGTTTTTATCGCACTTATGAAAAGTCCTTGTACCGTGAGACCGTTTTCTTGTAGCATTATACTCTACATGAGCCAAGTCACCCACACATGAAGAGCTACGGTCGCTGGATGACGACGGCTGCGGGCCCGCTTTCCCACACTGACCAACCGCCGATACTGGGTTTCCGAGTCCCTGCATCGTAATTCTCTTTCTTCTACCTGCCATGACGGCATCTAAGCCGTTATCCAGGGACTCTGCCGGCTAGTGGAGTAACACCGTTGCCCACCGTCACCACGTGGAGGTGCCCTGGATGCAGGTAGAAGAATAAAAATCGACCGATGAATTTTCTCGGCGTTCAAAATGGCGCGAAAACATCTGCCATCTTGAATTTTGCAAATCCAACCTCAGATTCGTGATCAGCGACCCAAAAAATCCCCGTGTACCAAATTTGGTAAGGATCGGTTGAATTTTAATTTGAAATCGTTTTTGCATTCGAGAAGCACTATATCTGTCTGATTTATTGAGGTTAGTAAGAAAACAGAACTGTATGGCTCAATCCAACCGATGAATATTAGCTTAGCGTGTCCGAATACATATTAATACATCTTTGGATTCATGAAAAAGCTTGAATCAATTTTTTAGGAGTATATTTTTCTTAATTTTTACTAATTTTTACCTATTTTTTGAGGTTAGAAAAAAATTGAGATGTGATGGCGATATTCTGACGTCAGATTCGTGATCAGCGGGCAAAAATACTACGGATCTGATATATCGCATCAAAAGTATACCCCACTTTTTTTTTGTGGGGCTGTGTAATCAAGTGGAAAATGGGGGGTCCACTTGACGTGATCTTGCTCAATATAACAACTTTCGTAATTTTACAACAATGGAAAAAAATAAATATCCAGCAGTGGTAAAATATTTGTTTTTGAAAAAAAAAAAAAAAACGAATGATGAGATAAAAGCCATGTACTAAGACCCGTGTGTTGAAGACAGTACGATTAAGAGGATCGCAAAGACTGAAAGACAAGAATCTCGCTGCAATAAACCTGAAGTATTAAAGACACGGTGGACGACCAATATCTCTATGTAGTGGGAGACAAATAGTTTACGTAGATTAACTAGTTACATTATCTGTAATGTTGTAATGTACTAAGTTACAAAAGTGAGTGTGGACAATTAGTACCCCAAATACTCCAAACAAATGAAAGCTAACCGATAGAAAATTTGTGCTCAACTCTTGTCTCAGAAGCATATATAACACTGTAATAAATGTGAAGCGACGGCTGCTTAAAGTGACAACATTCGGCCTCACCCACGTCATAGAACACGTACAGCGTATATGTACCCGGTCCACATGACAATCCAGACCTTGCGCTTTGTATTTTGTTCTGGCTGCAAGGACAATCACTTTTCGTAGAATACACAGTTGATAGGTGAAGACTTCAGACATTTCGTAACGGGGTTTCGGAACTTATCGTAAGTTACATTATTTGGAATGTGATGGAGAATATGGAAAAGTGAATACATTAGTGGATGGAGAACATCTTAAATTTGTAAGATATATTTATCACTGATAAAGTTATGGCTATTCAGGAATTAGTTTTAAATACATCGTATATTTTATGTACCACATGGGCTGTCACAAATATCATAAAATGAGCTCTTACCGCTGAAGGTAAATATCCTCGCTGAGACAGCTCCGTTAATTCCTCTATCCGCATTTGTCTTTGTCTTTCCTCGATTTCTCTTCGTTTCCTTCGTTTTTTTGATCTTTTCTTTTCTCTCTAAAAATGAATAAATAATAAGTTTATTAGAAATTATGAAACTACTCAATTTATATCACCGCTGCACCAAACATTTTATTTTTACACTGGACGCGCGTTTCGCTAACAATGTTAGCTTCATCGGGAGCGATGATTGACTCAATCCGTCAATCATCACTCCTGATGAAGCTAACACGGTTAGCGAAAGGCGCGTCAAGTGTAAAAATAAAGTATTTGGTGTAGGGGTGATACATACTAAGTAGTGTCATTGTGCCGACGATTCCACATTCCTAACATAGCCATTATATTCATTTTTTCCTAGGTTTTAAGATCATGTTACAAAACCGTTATCCTTTTTTTAATTCATGCAATAATTGTTGATTTGAGTTAAGCAGTGAATTTAAATCTTACTACAGTTTTTTATATTTGATTAAGCAGTGTAAATCAACCTGTACTAGACGCATGTGATCGATTTAATTTATTTAATTTGCATTGAATATGTCTGGATTATGATTAGGACGAGCATCCTCGGTCCTTGTCTATCAAGTCGCGAGTCTAATAGTCCCGTCTTATTTTGCGTTCCTGAAGTGAACTAGTACAATTTGAACACTTCACTTCGAAGGAAGTAGAACGAGAAAGGGGGGTGGTATATAACCAGCCATTTGCAATTTTTAAGGGGCTTTTTCGTCCTTCATGTAGTGAAGGCTTTTTCCGTCCATCAGGTGTAGGCCTTTTGCCGTCCACTATATAATGTGTTTTTTTATCACCGAGCGGGTGCCTTCTTGAAACCTGAAGTCTGAGGCCTTTTTCCATTCCAGAAATATCCTACTCATCCTAAAACATTTAGGGTCAAGTGTTGATCAGTTGCCCAAATGAAAATGAGAAAGTAGTGTGTGAGGCAATATTTTGATGGGAAACTCACCAGGGGAGGTTAAGCAGTTGATAGAAAACCCACGAGGATAAGCCAAGCAGTAAATCGATAACTATACCAGTTTAAATATCTCAGTTCCTTCCCACAACGTGTGTTCCTGGCGACTACGGAACACGTGTGATCCCGGAGTCGGTTTCGTCGGAAGTGAACCTGGAACAACCTTTCTATATCGTGCCTTTTTAAAGCCATTTTTTTATTCTCAATAATAGGTGATAACAAGAAACTATACTACCGTCATAATTCTAATTTAAAGACTATCTGTGAACAGATTGAATGTACACAAATATACAACAAATAGCACCCATAGCACCAAACAAACATAAAACAAACCAAAAACATGACTTAAGTTATAATGAAACTATAATTTTATGAATATAGAAGGATAGGAGAAGATAGGGAATTTCACGTGAGTTTTATAGACCTACAAAAGGCCTTCGACAAGATTAAAAGAGAAGACATATGGGAAACACTGAGAAAAAGAGAAATACTAAAAATAATAATAAAGGACGTAGAGAGTTTATACAAAGAATCAACAAATTATATTAGAACAAGACAAGACAGATCTGATATATTTGAAATAACTATGGGCCTTAGACAGGGAATCATCCTGAGCCCCATGCTTTTCTCAATAGTTCTGGATGAAGCAATAAAAGAAGCAAAGAAGAAAGGGGTAAGACCATACAAGATAGGCTATTGGAAAATGAAAAAGATAGAAATATCAGAATTATGCCATGCAGTTATTCTAGCAAAAGACGAGGAAACGCTTAATAAAAACATACGGATATATAAAGAAGCATTAAAAAAAATAAATATGAAAATTAATAAAGAGAAGACGAAGACTATGCTAATAGATAGATAAATGGGAGAAGAAAGGCTGGACCAAGTAGAGAAATTTAAATATTTGGGATCAACAATATCAGAGGATGGAAGGATGGAGGAGGAGATCAAGGAGAGAATAATAACAGGAGGAAGATTATTTAATAGTATAAATAATACATTTCTAGTAAAGAATGACATACCGAAAAATATTAAAGCCCAAGTATTTGAAAATGTTGTAACACCAATACTTTTATATGGAGGGGAAATATGGAAGGAAAACGGAGGACAAAACAAGGACGGACAGGGTTAGGAAAATACAACTCAGAAAGAACTTGAACCCGAAACCAATGGTGGAAAGAGTTGAGGAAGCACAACTGAGATGGTATGGACAGGTGGAAAGGATGCCTGAACGAAGAGAGAGAGACAAGTGTTTGAAGCCAAAGTGAGCAATAAAAGAACAAGAGTCGACCCAGAAGGGCATGTTTGGAGGCAGTGGCCAGAAGAGAAATAGAGTGGGAACACGCAAGACGAGCCACATAGGATAAAAAGAGGTGGAAGGACATATAGAAAACACAAATATGGAATAATTCAATTCCACGGGCCTTACACCCTTCAAGCGGTCGTAAGACATAAGGATTAAGTAAGTAAGTAAGTAAGAAAGATGCAACTATTTTATAAAAGAAATGACCGAAATTAAAAGAAAATGCTGTAAACGACAGAACTGACATAAGAGAAATATATATATATATATATATATATATATATATATATATATATATATATATATATATATACATATATATATATATATATATATATATATATATATATATATATATATATATATACATATATATATATATATATATATATATATATATATATATATATATATATATATATATATATATATATATATATATATATACATATATATATATACATATATATACATATATATATATATATATATATATATATATATAATATATATATATATATATATATATATATACATATATATATATATATATATATATAACATATATATATATATATATATATATATATATATATATATATATATATATATATATGTATATATATATATATATATATATATATATATATATATATATATATATATATATATATATATATATATATAGATATATATATATATATATATATATATATATATATATATATATATATATATATATATATATATATATATATACATAGACAGAAGAAGTAGTCGTAACCGACTCGTGAAAAAGGAAATCCACAATATTGTGGAACCTAATAACTGTATTTCCTTTCTAGATATGACGTTAATAAGACAGCCGAACAACCAAATTATCACAAAATGGTATAGGAAACCAATAAGTAGTGGTCGATATCTGCATTTTCTCTCGGATCATCCCACCAAAATGAAATTGGGGCTGGTGGGGGCCTTG
This sequence comes from Pachyrhynchus sulphureomaculatus, assembly GCA_019049505.1. Lineage (NCBI taxonomy): Eukaryota > Metazoa > Arthropoda > Insecta > Coleoptera > Curculionidae > Pachyrhynchus > Pachyrhynchus sulphureomaculatus. The sequence goes on along the minus strand of CM032455.1, from coordinate 16,799,700 downwards.
GCCGCCAAAGTATCCAGACTCACACACTTTTCCCTCAGACAAGAATCCCTAAATGAGCTTAAGTCACTTCTGCTGGAGAATTCTTACTCCAATTCTATAGTTCAACAGTTGCTTTTTCACAATAACGACCTGAATAGATCTCTTCTTAACATTCAAGCTTAATTTCTCACCCGTAATGTTCTACCACATGTCACCCCAGACCCTAACACAACAGTATATAGAAGCTTACCTCATATTAAGGGCTTAACCCCTAAATTAATTAAAGTATTTAGGAATGAAAATATTAAATTTGCCACGAGGATCGATAATACCCTCAAATGCCTATTCACTAATTTGAAATAGCCAGTTCCCAAACTACAAAGGACAGGAATTGTATATAAGATCCTTTGTCTGGATTGCCAGCTTTCATACATTGGCCAGACTTCTAGATCACTCCAAGGGAGAATAACATCTCATAAGAGCGACTGTAGAAGGAGCACTCAATCTTGTGCCCTGTCACATAACTTTACACAGTGCGACTACAGGATTAATTTCGAGGAAGCTGAGATATTGTACTCAGAGACTAACTATTACAAGAGGAGGTTTTTGGAGTTGGTGGCGATCCACAACACACCTGGTAATATGAACATCAAAACTGATGTGGACGACCTTAGCGTCGTGTACTCTTACTTACTACAGCTATCTACCTCTCCAGATTCCCCCCTTGTCGACCACTAGTCTTTTAAAATGGATAATTATCCAACGATTACGATTTAATTAAAATGTTATTAATAATAATAAAGAAAATGTACAAATACTTACTCTTTCTTCTTCCTCTAATTGCTTTTCCAATTCTTCAAATTCAGTTTGCTCTGGAGAACATGGAGGGCAAGGTTCTGGAAATTGGGGAGGAGGTGTTCCAGGTGTTGGAGGAGAGAATGGCTAAGGAAAACAAAAGAAAGTAAAATTGCAGTTAAAAATTATAGAAAAATTTGGTCCACTGATGCTTCTGTAACGGCTATAAAGTTTTCCCACATCTGCTAACGTAATTTAACAATTCTGTGTTCATATTAGACTTGAATTATAAATGAAATGACTTTAATCTTGACGTGGACTAACAAGCTGTCCAATTCAAATAATTCGTACGAACAAATACAGTAAAATAGTGTGAAAGCTGTACCAAAGTCTCGCGCTTTCGTGTATTTTGATGGATTGCACTGCGTTAGTCTATGACTACGATAAATAATTACACGAAACTGGACATTTTATGATTAGGACCTATTAAGCAGATCATATTAAAATATTGATAACTATCGACATATCGATAAGTTATAATTATCGGTATGTGGGTTGTAATCAGTTATCTATAAGTAAAATCTATGGATCAAAGTGAAAATATTGTATATGGTATTCTTAGTAATAATTCTGTATGGATTCATCTATACACTTTAACACCAATTTTATTTTATTTATATATTTAATGAGATTTAAAAAGGAAATCCGTGTCAACAAAAAAAACATGGCAATTTTTGAATATGAAAACAAATATTATATGAAAATAAATGTGATTTAAGAGCTACAGTCTGTCAAGTAAGAACGTGTCCGGGATAATTCATTTTTGGTAGATACGATTATAGCGATTCAACAAAAAATCTGTAGAGGGAACCATCTACTACGCATTTTAGTAAAAGTACCGGTCGATTCTGAACTTTCGTCGATATCACGTAAAATCCAAAATGAGCCACTTGTTTGCGCGTCGATTCGAGGTAGTCTTTCTTTGTTCTCATCCAAAGGGGCCTAAAATGACACATCCTGCGACCGCTAAATACGTTAAGAAGTCGGTATCGTTTGTGAAGAAGTGGGTAACTCATTTCAGCGAGACGAAAAATGTCGACGACTTGCCAAAATATGACTCGGTAAGCAAAGTCACTCCGAAAGTCGAAAAAAACAAATCGTGTCTTTGTTTTCACGGGACCTGAAATTGACGCTGCGTCAAGGAGGGGCAAAATTAAGAAAATCTGATTTGAATGTGTCCCATTAGACCATTCGACAACATTTTTGTACTTATGATGTGAAATTCCGAGGCACGTTGAAAAAAAACCTTTACTGGGCGAAAATCACGTCACGTAGCGGCTCAGTTGGGCCTATGATAAGATATTACAGTGGCCCTCACAATCGCCGGACGTCAACCTGTTGAAAACGTGTGGTCTGCTGTAAAGAGAAAGTTCAGAGGAAAGACTCTAACGATTTTCAATCAGTTGTCTCACGAGATTCGAAAAACTTGCAGAGTATGCAGAAAATTTCGTCGACAGCATGCCTCGAAGATGCCAGGCAATTATTGATGCAAGAGCCGATTGAACAACTTACTGAGGTAATTGCGCCGTTGTTAGTACACCAAAGAATACATTGATGGCAAAAAATGATCTCGAAACACATTTTCACATTTTTTCAAGAATACGAGCGATAGTCTGTACTAACCAAATTTTTTAAATCTAAATTCTCGCGAAGTATTAAAATACTGATTGACAGTTTGTTTTCTCAATGCACATGAATAATTATAACTATATGAAAACCAAAATATGAAAATTAGTTCTCCCTTACAGCGCACATTGTTCTGTTGCTGAAGTCCATTTATGCGCTTACTAATATTTGCAAAGACCAGAAAAAAAAATAAAAAAATATTTTCTGCTGCTTAATAACTGTTCATAACACAGATTTACTGAGTACTATATATTGAGAAGTTTTGCTTAATAAACTAGAAAGTATCTGCTTAAAGATTCTTTTAGGTGAGAGCCGTAACAGGACAAAAATAATTTGTAGGTTTACTAACAAAAAGACAATGTAATGTCTAAATGAAATGTTGTTATGTGAATTGAAAATATTTACAGTATTCAACTATGTCTCTTACAATCAGAAAATAATCGATAAAAAACAAGTAAATATTACGATAACATACGAGGCTGGTTTGAAAAGTCCGTGCAAAAATAAAAACTACTTATGTGTTGGGGTAAACCTTTTTTATTTTTCGACATAGTCTCCTTTTAGGCTTATACACTTCGTCCAACGATGTTCTAGTTTGTTGATCCCCTTCCGAATAATAGGATTTGTCCAAGTCTGCAAAATATCCATTAGTGTCTGCAATCACCTCCTCGTTTGAATAAAATCTTTGTCCCGCCAGCCATTTCTTCAAATTGGGGAACAAATAGTAGTCCGAGAGAGCCAAGTCTGGAGAATAGGGGGGATGTGAAACGGAATCCTATTTCCAATAATTTTAGCGACCACAACTGCTGAGGCGTGTGCTGGTGCATTGTCGTGATGGAAAAGGACTTTCTTGTGGGCCAATCGCGGGCGTTTTTCTTGCAGCTCGGTTTTCAAGCGGTCCAATAACGATGAATAATATTCACCTGTAATAGTTTTACCCTTTTCCAGATAGTCGATGAGGATTATCCCTTGCGAATCCCAAAAGACAGTCGCCATAACCTTTCCGGCCGAAGGAACGGTCTTCGCCTTTTTTGGTGCAGATTCCCCCTTGGTAACCCATTGTTTAGATTGTTGTTTGGTCTCAGGAGTATAGTAATGTATCCATGTTTCATCCACAGTGACGAAACGACGCTTAAAGTCCTCCGGATTCTTCTGGAACAGCTGCAAACCATCCTTGCAACACTTCACACGATTCCGTTTTTGGTCAAGCGTGAGCAATCGCGGCACCCATCTTGCGGATAGCTTTCTCATGTCCAAATGTTTATGCAAAATATTATGTACCCGTTCAGTCGAGATGCCACAGCACTAGCAATCTCACGCACCTTAACTCTTCTGTCATCCATCACCATATCATGGATTTGATCAATGATTTCTGGAGTCGTAACCTTCACAGGCCGTCCAGAACGTTCAGCGTCACTTGTGCCCATATGGCCAGTCCGAAAATTTGAAACCACTTATAAACTGTTCTAATCGAAGGTGCAGAGTCACCATAATGTTTATCAAGCTTCTCTTTAGTCTCCTGAGGCGTTTTGCCTTTCATAAAGTAATGTTTAATCACCACACGAAATTCTTTTTCGTCCATTTCTTGAAAATCACTCGACTTCCTTGATTCATACGAATGCCAAACACAAAGAAATAGACCAATATGGCTGAAACTTGGTGTGCGTTCATTCAAGAGATGCTACTAACTAAACATGACCTCGATACGCGCCGGTGGTGCCATCTTTCGGACTTTGCACGGACTTTTCAAACCAGCCTCGTATTTCAAAAGTGAACAGAAAAGTTATAGAGTTCGTTAAGCTTTAAATTAATTCAAAATTGTTCATTAGTTTTTATTAACACCTCGTAAATTTTTACCTCATTTTTGCACCTTCATGGGTACTTAGTGTATGGTCAACTAATACGAAAGAGTCAAAATATTTTGGTAATTTATTTTTGTGAATATTTAACGAAAAGCTTTTGACCATCAACATGTAAAATCGTCCAAATTTGATTTGTTTATTTCTTACAGGATACTAACGACTTGTTTTTGGCCCATAACACAGCTACAGCACAGTAAACACACTATACAGTAGCGAAACTCAAGGATAACCGCATAGGAAAAATCGGGTTCGTTTTCAGAAGGTCACGTGGCAATTCGCCATGTTAAAAGTGGACCAGCGCGAGATTTGAAATACAAATAAAGTTGTGAAAAGTTTTATCATTCAAAATCATAGATTTTGTTCTTCAGAAATGTTTGAAAATTTTTGATTTGTTATTTAATACAGCATGAATAATATAAAAGTTAATGCAGCATGAGTAATAAAAAAAAACAAAAATAAACGAGCACTTTGTTAGAAAAGAAATGAATACAGGGGAAAAACTTCATAGGAAAGTATTTGATGGAATTCTTCATATTCAACTTCAGTTTTTAATAACCTTATCCAAAAATTCAAAAGTCTATCAAAGTTAAACGTCACTGTTTGAGGTTAAAGTTTTATTTACATCATTTTTCAAGTAAATTTGTGATTAAAGATGTTTTTTAAGGACTAAATTAATTTAATTTTAACATACGTAATACTTCATGCTATTTTTCTTGTACCGTGAAATAAAAACATATTGTCAACATCTTCTAAAATAAGAGCATTTTTCTCTAAGCAGTGTTGTGTTGTTTGGTGTGATAGATCTCTTGTTAATTAAAAAACACTGTATCTAGTTTTTTGGTACTTATTTTTTCTTAAACTACAAAACTATATTGTGTAACTTCGAGAAAGGTTAATATAATATTATTAATGAATTATGAATATATATGTATAGACCTCTATTTTCTATGTGAATGATTCTTAGAGGTTCCATATCTTTTTGTGTTCTGTTATCCGTATTGCCTTTTGATAACGTAATTAACGCTTGCTTTTATGTACAATGAATTAATATTTACATCAAAGAGTCAATACAGTAATTTCCTAATTATATTTACATACAATACTTAGTTAGGAGAAATGATTGACTCATATATACTGAGTATTGTCAATTACAGTTTAAAAGGAAAATAACTATGTTTAATTTATAGTATAGGTATACAACAATAGAAATAAGTTCTTTATAGGAGGAATATTAATAACAGGTAACTAAATCTTCAGAATTTTAATAGTAAGCATAATTACCATCAAAATGGACTTCGATTAAGTGTACTGTCCATTTAACGAACTTATTTTGAGAATATTTTACCCTTTGGCACACATCGTCTGACAAAATCATATTACAAAAATTTCTTTGGAATCACATTAAATTTTTTCTTATTTTAATAGCATATTTGATTCAATAATCGATTTATATCAGTTATTTCAATAATCCCATTCCCCAGTGGTTTTGTGATCTCAACACGACACTTAATATTTAAACTTTTAAACCCAACTTATAAGAAAATAAAATATACTGTCTAAAATTTGAAAATAATAAATATGTTGTTATAGGTTCTGTATTCCTTACAATATATTCACAGAAACTTTTGAAAGATTGACATGAAAAAGGAGCAATGTATTTTATAGAGAAAAATAGAAAAAAAAAATCATTTTCAGAGTATTAATTGTACTTGCAATTAAACAGTGTTAAATTTATCAGGTTTATTATTAGAAAAGGTGTGTCAAACAATTAATACAGATGAAGTTATTGAAAACTAGAAGCCTCTTGAAAATACACCTTTAAGAAAAAAAAATGTTTTATTTATAATTTACACAAATATAAATAGTTTTAAATAACTGAATATTAGTTTACACAAAAATAAATCTTTCTAAAAACCAGAATTTGGAGGATTATTTATTAATTATAAAAAAATTACACAGGCACACAAAAAAAAGTTTTTCACTACCGAACAGATCGTTATACCTATATGTATTTTTGGACACTGAAACCGAATCCGAGGTCAGAATTGAGCAATCACGTCAGGATTTTTAAATAACCAGCCGAACTAAGTTTAGAAATAAATTTCAAGCTTTAATGACCAAATCACTCTACCAATACGAACGTTTTATTAAATCAATCAAGGTTCCCTGGAAGGCCATCTCTTGAGCAAATACGTGTAAACAAAACGTACATTAGTAATCATAATATTGTTTTATGCATATGTATTTTTTTCAAAAATGCATTTAAGATAGTGAAAAGTTGTCTTGTGAAAGCAAGCAATAGAGGTTTATTAAAATAATCAACAACTCCAACAACTTTAATCGCATACTATGATTTCCATGAAATCATAGTTTCAACTAAAAACAGAGGAACTACAAAAAAAAAAAACATTAATGCAGCAACTTAAACTTTGACGGATAATACTGTTGATGATTACATGTGATGCAAATAAAGCATAATTAAATTTAGTTCTGATTTAGAATAATAGTCTTAGCGCGCCCTGATTGAGTTAGAAATTTCTTATTTGCAAATTTTAGAGCATAAAAAAGTGTGACTCGAGCAAATAATTTGCGAAAATAATTATATGGAATATTGCAATTCTCAACGGCACAACAATAACCTCCTTTCTTCATTTAATTCTCTTTTTCTTTATAACTCTCTCTTCCTTCTGTATTTATATTCATATAAACTGCAGTCACATCAAGAAACGATGGACAATACATTTCCAAAGACACATTCCGAGATCGGATGTAAACACTGAGCGGCAATTTTGAAAAAGGACCCGTCGACACATGCGCCGTCAAAATTTTGTCACCAAATTGGAGCTCAGTTTCGCTACTGTAGTATGTTTACTGCGGCTACAGTCTTTTAAGTGAGACTCATGTTTTCTTAAGTATTTTTTTAAGTTGAATCCCAAAAAAGACATCCACCGTAAGGTTTTTTCAGAAAACACACTTATAGTTGCCAGAAATTGAAAAAAATTCGTTTTAACAAATAATGTAAAACTGCATAATCAATAAAATTATGGAATAAAACTACTACCTTTCAATGTTCTGAATCTACATTTATCATAAAAGTAGTATGTCTAAGTGTTCATGTTGTAACATTCATTTTTTCCTAGATTTTAAGATCATGTTCTGTTACAGTTTTCTCATTATAATTTACATTTTTTTTTACATTTTTTATGTCGAGCAGTGTTTACTAACTTTTAAGCAGTGTAGTTCACTCGGATTTCTAAGCCGTTTATATTACAGTGTGCATTGCTGGTTTTCCGCCCAATATATTAAATTCGTTTTTAACGCGTCGATTGGCTGGACAATTGTTTCCGGGAAGTAGCCATCTTGAAGACGTAATTTTTACGGAATATTTAAGGGTCCGGATAACACGGATCAAGGCTCTTTCCATCCAACCGCAGCAGTAGGCTTTTTAACGTCAAGGCGCACTAGGCTTTTTTCCATCGTAGAGCCAAGTCGAGTACAAGGCTTTTTTCAACGTGAAGCCGTAGTGGGCTTTTTTTAACATGAAGTAGCCGTCGTAGGCTCTTCTCATCATGTAGCCATATTGATAGATTAGTGGTGGAGTGTGTGAAAACGGTTTTAGTGCTCAAGTCAAGGCCTAGAAGCCCGTAGGAAAACCGTAAGTCACCGGAATATACATCAGTAGACCTATTTTCCCGCACATAAGTGATTTGACATCGTATTGAATTGATAACTCGTGAAGTGAACCTCACGAATTTTCAATATTGGGTGTAGCAAAGTTTCAAAAGTAAAAATCCTGATTTAAGAACTTTTAAGTTAATCATTAATAACCACCTATTAGGCTAAGGTTTTTTGTAATAACAGAACTGCAAAAGTTAGAACTTTGAAGTTAAGTCATGAATAAACCTTTTTTTCTTATTTAAGGCTAGTGTTTCACTGTACCACCTATTTTACTTTTCAGGACAAAAGGGTTGTACCATATCAAAATTTTCTTTAACAACTACATAACCCTTCAGTGTTTTTTCATTTTTTTAGCTGAAGTTAGATCCTTTTTATTTTAAAATGAATGGTGCCTAAAATTTGTACAACCAAAAATTTTAAACAACAATAGAGACTATTTCCAAAAAGACGTACAAAAATTATCTCTTACCCATATTACTCTATCCAGAAAAACTGAGCTAGTGTATGTTTAATTTCTTTAGTTCTTTTAATATTAGTATCCACTCAATCTATTCTCAGAAATTATAAGGAGCTGCAAAATTACGCCTCAATGTGCGGGCAAAATTAACACGCCACAATGTTTAACAAAAAACATGCATACACTATCTTTAACTAAGCTACGTAGCAAAATGCTGTTTAAAATAAATATGTGCAACCGCTAAATTAAAAAATTGTTTTTAATTTTTATTAATAATGAACAAAACTATTTTTTTTTTTTTGGATTGTTGTAGCTTCTACTTGATGGAAATTCATTATAAATATATAATAAAAGACTGTTTTTAGTCAATTTTATTTAAATTGCGATGATGCGTTTCGCTGTCGATGCAGCTTCTTCAGATCTATATTTTACACTGTCAAGTTAGGTTTAATATTCACAGTTTTATATAATTTCTAAATTATAATATTACACCTAATTAAATTACATTGATAGTATTGGAAAATCCACACAGATTTGGAGTTAAGAGAATAAATTCAATAATGGTGAATTGCCTAAATCTACCTGGTCGTTGAGTAAAGTACCTGTAGTCCTTAATCGATTTATTTGCATAGTCTCTAAAAGGTTTAGTTTTAAACCTTTTTGTTGGGTGTATAAAATTTTGAAATTCTTGTTAAATGTGTGATTTTCTGTTAATAGATGATTAGCATATGTTGAATTAGATTTTCTATGGATGAAACTTTTTTCGTGTTCTGTAATTCTTTGTCTAAATGTACGTCTAGTTTGTCCCATGTATGTTTTAGGACATGACCCACATGTTAATTGATAAACCCCTGATTTATTGTCTTTATTGATTTGTGGTTTGTAGTTTTTAAGGTATTTCCCTATAGTATTGTTAGTCTTGTACGCTATGTTGATATTTTTTTGATTTAAAAATTTCCCCAGTTTTTCCGTTGGTTTGCCGAAATAGGTTAAGCATTTAAAAGTGGTATTTCTGTCCTTAAAACGTGGGTATATTTCTGAGATAGCCTTGTTTCTAAGTTTTTTCTTAACGATACTATTAATTAAAGTAACCGAATAACCGTTGTTAACGGCTACTTGTTTTATAGTTTAATTCTTTAGTAAAATTTTCTTCTGATAAGGGGATATTAGTTAGTCTATGTATAAAACTATGATAAGCGGCAAGTTTATGATGGTTAGGGTGGTGAGAACTATTGTGAATTGTGGTATCTGTATGACAAGGTTTATGATATATTGCAAATTTATGTTTTTTCCTGGCTTTACTGATTGTTAAGTCTAGGAAATTGATTTTCCCTTCGACTTCTTCTTCCATTGTAAAACTGTATTTCTATGTAAAGAATTAATATACTGTAAAAAGTGAGTTAATTGTCTGTCCGTACCTGTAAAGCATACAATTATATCGTCTACGTATCGATACCAGTATAGGCAATTACTACTATTGTTGTTATGGTTGTAAAACTGATATTTCTATGTAAAGAATTAATATACTGTAAAAAGTGAGTTAATTGTCTGTCCGTACCTGTAAAGCATACAATTATATCGTCTACGTATCGATACCAGTATAGGCAATTACTACTATTGTTGTTATGTTTGTAAAACTGATATTTCTATGTAAAGAATTAATATACTGTAAAAAGTGAGTTAATTGTCTGTCCGTACCTGTAAAGCATACAATTATATCGTCTACGTATCGATACCAGTATAGGCAATTACTACTATTGTTGTTATGGTTGTAAAACTGATATTTCTATGTAAAGAATTAATATACTGTAAAAAGTGAGTTATGAAGTTAACTCACTTTTTACAGTATATTAATATACTGTAAAAAGTGAGTGACGAAATTAACTCACTTTTTACAGTATATTAATTCTATACATAGAAATATCAGTTTTAAAATGGAAGAAGAAGTCGAAGGGAAAATCAATTTCCTAGACTTAACAATCAGTAAAGCCAGGGAAAAACATGAATTTGCAATATATCACAAACCTTGTCATACAGATACCACAATTCACAATAGTTCTCACCACCCTAACCATCATAAACTTGCCGTTTATCATAGTTTTATACATAGACTAACTAATATCCCCTTATCAGAAGAAAATTTTACTAAAGAATTAAACTACATAAAACAAGTAGCCGTTAACAACGTTTATTCGGTTACTTTAATTAATAGTATCGTTAAGAAAAAACTTAGAAAACAAGGCTACCTCAGAAATATACCCACGTTTTAAGGACAGAAATACCACTTTTAAATGCTTAACCTATTTCGGCAAACCAACGGAAAAACTGGGGAAATTTTTAAATCAAAAAAATATCAACATAGCGTACAAGACTAACAATACTATAGGGAAATACCTTAAAAACTACAAACCACAAATCAATAAAGACAATAAATCAGGGGTTTATCAATTAACATGTGGGTCATGTCCTAAAACATACATCGGACAAACTGGACGTACATTTAGACAAAGAATTACAGAACACGAAAAAAGTTTCATCCATAGAAAATCTAATTCAACATATGCTGATCATCTATTAACAGAAAATCACACATTTAACAAGAATTTCAAAATTTTACACACCCAACAAAAAGGTTTAAAACTAAACCTTTTAGAGACTATGCAAATAAATCGATTAAGGACTACAGGTACTTTACTCAACGACCAGGTAGATTTAAGCAATTCACCATTATTGAATTTATTCTCTTAACTCCAAATCTGTGTGGATTTTCCAATACTATCAATGTAATTTAATTAGGTGTAATATTATAATTAAGAAATTATATAAAAACTGTGAATATTAAACCTAACTTGACAGTGTAAAATGTAGATCTGAAGAAGCTGCATCGACAGCGAAACGCGTCATCGCAATTTAAATAAATCAGTGGAAATTGACTAAAAACAGTCTTTTATTATATATGAACAAAACTAATATTTCCAGTGTTTTTTGAAGTAAGTTCTTAATCCTGACTTGATATCAAAAAATAAAATTTTATGTTCAGTTTCAACAAAAAACTTGCTTTTAACACTTGCAAGGGTGATATGTGATGATAGAAATAATGTTCAATATAAATAAAAATTAAAAACAATTTTTTAATTTAGAGATTGCATAAATTTATTTTTAAACGGCATTTTGCTACGTAGCTTAATTAAAGGTGAGGCATACGTGTTTTTTAGTGTTCCGTACGGAACACTTATAAGATCACTTCGGTGTCTGTCTGTCTGTCTGTCTGTCACACCCGATTTTCTCCGAAACTATTTGACATAGAAAGGTGAAATTTGGTAATAATATAGGAATTGTTGGCCTCATCAGAGCCATGTAGTTTTGAGAATTAAATTTTGACTTAAGGGGTTAGTTTGGGGGGGTGAAGTCAGAAGTGAAAAAAAAAATTTTTTACTAGGTCATCGAGTGTAGTGTCAAATGAAAGCTTGTGATAACACGAGTAAAAAAATATATATATAATATTGTACTTGCGCGCACTTTTCTTTGTATTATTTTTAAAAAATTCGCTAAAAATCGCTGTCCCGGGCCTTATCTCGAAAAGTACTTATCAAAAAATTTCGAAAAAACTCTGGAATATTCTGCACGGGGTGTACATTGAACGAAAATTATCACGAGTGCTGCATTACCTTTAATAATTTGTATGGTATATAAAAAAAACAAAAATTTCAGGGTCATCAGATTTCAGTAAAGATTGGAAACAAACTTTGTTGAAAACTCATTTGGGGTGTGTTTTGTGAAGTCACTGATCATTTTATACCACCGTAACATAAATTTTGACATAAGGGGTCTTTTTGAGGGGTGAAATCGGAAGTGAAAAAAAAATTTTTTTTACTAGGTCATCGAGTGTGGTGTCAAATGAAAGCTTGTGAAAACACGAGTATAATATATATATATATATATATATATATATATATATATATATATATATATATATATATATATATATATATATATATATATATATGTATATATATATATATATATATATATATATATATATATATATATATATAATATATATATATATATATATATATATATATATATATATATATATATATATATATATATATATATATATATATATATATATATATATATGATGTAATTCTTGCGCACACTTTTCTTCGTATTACTTTTAAAAAATCGCTGTCCCCTACCTTATCTCGAAAAGTACTGATCAAAAAATTTTGAAAAAATTCTGGAATATTCTCCACGGGATATAGATTGAACGAAAATTATCACGAGTGCATTACCTTTAATAATTTATTTGGTATATAAAAAAAAAAAAACAAAATTTCAAGGTAACCAGTTTTCAGTAAAGATTGGAAACAAACTTTGTTGAAAACTCATTTGGGGTGTGTTTTGTGAAGTCACTGATCATTTTATACCACCCTAACAAAAATTTTTATTTTAAAAACAATCAGTGTACGGAACACTAATTGTGCAAGTTCAACTTGCACTTGACCGGTTTTTTTATTAAACATAAACACTAAAGCCTAATATTTTTATGTTTTTCTGATAAATATAGATTCAGAACATTTAAAGATATCCAAAATAATAGTTTTGTTCCATAATTTTAATGATTATACAGTTTTACAATATTAATTAAAATTTATTTTTTTTTTTAATTTCTGGCAACTTTAAGTGTCTTTTCTGAAAAAACCTCAAAGTAGATGTTTTTTTTAATGATTTTTATGGATTCAGCATAAAAAAATACTTAAGAAAATACATGTCTCACTTAAAAGACAGAGAATTTTTATTTTGTATACCTGTGCAATAGACAAATGCGTTGGGATTTTAAAATCGTTGACACAATAATACTAGGCAACATATATCACAACTGTGCCAAATGCTTTATTTTTAAAAATGCTGTTCTTTATAAAAAATTTATATTTGGCGAATTTGCGGACAGAAAATTCTAGAAAATAGGGTTTATGCTGGCTACTTTTTACTTATAAACCAAGACAGCGACCCGAAATTTTGACCTGTTAGACTAACCGTCTGCTTAGTTTTTCATACTATCGGGCAAATCGAAGAAAATACTTCAACGTTGATTTTACGGCCCCCGTGCCCTAGAATGCTCAGATAAGACCCAAAATGCTACATCCAAATATGGACTGTGGTTTAACCACTTGAATCAATTACTATAACATTTGTTGACACTAAAAAAGTCATGCGCCCCAAAGGGCAGACGCCACCGAACCCGGACACAGGTTAGGGTCCAAAAAACATCAATCCAAAAATGAATAAATTTAGTTTGATCTTGATAAAATAAGAGGAAATTTGCAAAAGGCAGATGCCGGTAATACTGGAGGATGACGCTGGACCCGCTTTTTTCCAGACAAAAACGGAGGTTTTTTCGAGTTTTTGAGTAAATAATCCCAAGTTTTGGATCCTAAGCGTCTGCCCGAGTTATTTTTGGAAAACTTAGGCCTTAGTTAATAAAATACTGCGAGGGCAGACACCTCGATTGTACCCGAACAAGTCAAGGCATTTTCAAACTTCAAAAAAAATCTAAATTCTGATAGTATAGAGGCTATTCTACATAAAATTCGTACTGAATGACTGAAATTGTTATTTTTCTATGTTTTTCGACCCGTAGAATCCGAATTTGCTATTTTCGAGGCCCCGTAGTGTTCGGGCCTTTTGCCATGGGCCCGAAAAAGCCTTTTTTTATGAAATTTCTGGGGCAGCTGTCTATTTGGAGAGTAATGTGATCATTTTCATACGTAATAGAATTCGTGGAATTCGGAACAACTTATCCCGATGAAAAAAAATCGTTTGGGTCTATTGCGGTGGGCCCATTTCGGCCCAAATCAGTATTTGTTTGTAATACCTGCTTTTGGCATCAAAATGAAAATTTCCGGATTCTTCAAGTATAATTAGGGTCGAAAAAGATTAATTTCGGGTTAATGTCCTATTTTCTATGAAATATTATGCCGGTAGTCCCAAGAAATTCATACAGTAAGTACTTTTAAAATTTTTTTTGTACATTTTTGTATTTTTGTATTTGTATTCAAACATTTACTTGATATTTTTCAAGCATTAATTTACTTCATTTTTTTAAATATATACTAGAATTTAAAAGCATTTTCTTTCAAATTTCTAGTAAATGCTTAAAAAATCCTAATAGGGCTCATAGCAATAAACCTAAACGACTTTGTTCATGGGGACTAGTTGTTCTCAATTTCACGGATTCTATTACATACGAAAATGGTCAATTTATCCTCCCAATAGATAGGCTGTCCCAGAAATTGCATAAAAAAGGCTTTTTCGGGTCCATGGCGAAAGGTCGAAACAGTATGGGGTCTCTAGAATGGCAAATTCGGATTCTACGGATCGAAAAATATAAAAAATAATAATTCCAGTCATCTTGTACGAATTTTATGTAGAACCTATAATAGAATTTCGATTTTTTTTTTTGAACTTTGAAAATGCCTTGCCTTGTTCGGATACAAGCGAGGCGTCTGCCCTCATGATATTTTTATCAGTTAAGGTCTAAATTTTCCAAAAATAACTTGGGCAGATGCGTAGAACCCAAAACTTGAGATTTGCGGTATTATTTAGTCAAAAACTCGAAAACCGACCCTTTTTGGCTGGAAAAAGCGTGTCCTTCGGTATTGGCGGCGTCTGCCTGTTGCAGGTTCCCTCTTATTTTATCAAAAATAAACTAAATTTATTGATTTTATATGGTTAAATGAGAGTCCATTTTTGGATCGACGTTTTTTGGGCTCTAAAGCTGGGTCCGGTCTTGGCGTCGTCTGCCCTTTGGGGTGCTCGACTTTTTTTTAGTGTCAACAAATGTTATGGTACTTAATCCAAGTGATTAAACGACAGTCCATTTTTGGATGTAGCATTTTGGGCCTTATCTGGGCATCCTAGGTCACGGGGGCTGCAAAATCAACGTTAAAGGCGTTCGACTCGCCCGATAGAATGAACAAGTAGACAGATGGTTAGTCGATGGGTCAAAATTTTGGGTCGCCCTCTTGGTCTATATATATATTCTGTGGCTATATTAAAAAAACCGGTCAAGTGCAAGTTGAACTTGCACAATTAGTGTTCCGTACGTTGATTGTTTTTAAAATAAAAAATTTTGTTAGGGTGGTGTAAAATGATCAGTGACTTCACAAAACACACCCCAAATGAGTTATCAACAAAGTTTGTTTCCAATCTTTAATGAAAACTGGTGACCTGAAATTTTGTTTTTTTTTTTTTTAAATACTCAGTAATTAGTATACGTATCTATAACGGATAAATTATTAAAGGTAATGATAATTTTCGTTCAATCTATACCCCGTGGAGAATATTCCAGGATTTTTTCAAAAATTTTTTGGTCAGTACTTTTCGAGATAAGATAGGAGACAGCGATTTTTCACGATTTTTTAAAAGTAATACGAAGAAAAGTGTGCGCAAGTATTACATTATATATATATTTTTAGTCGTGTTTTCACAAGCTTTCATTTGACATCACACTCGATGAATTAGTATAAAAAAAAATTTTTTTTCACTTCCGATTTCACCCCCCAAAACGAATCCCTTAAGTCAAAATTTATGTTACGGTAATATAAAATGATCAGTGACTTCACAAAATACACCCCAAATAAGTTTTCAACAAAGTTTATTTCCAATCTTTACTGAAAACTGGTGACCTTGAAATTTTGTTTTTTTTCTATACCAGATAAATTATTAAAAGTAATGATAATTTTCGTTCAATATATACCCCGTGGAGAATATTCCAGGATTTTTTCAAAATTTTTTGATCAGTACATTTCGAGATAAGGTAGGTGACAGCGATTTTTCACGATTTTTTTAAAAGTAATACGAAGAAAAGTGTGCGCAAGTATTACATTATATATATATTTTTTACTCGTGTTTTCACAAGCTTTCATTTGACACTACACTCGATGATCTAGTAAAAAAATTTTTTTTCACTTCCGATTTCACCCCTCAAAACGAATCCCTTAAGTCAAAATTTATGTTATGGTGATATAAAATGATCAGTGACTTCACAAAATACACCCCAAATAAGTTTCAACAAAGTTTATTTCCAATTTTTACTGAAAATTGATGACTTTGAAATTTCTGTTTTTTTTATATAGCAGATAAATTATTACAGGTAATACACTCGTGATAATTTTCATTCAATCTACACCCCGTGGAGAATATTTCAGAATTTTTTCAAAATTTTTTCAAAATTTTTTGATAAGTACTTTTCGAGATAAGGCGGGTGGACAGCGATTTTTTCGCGATTTTTTAAAAATAAAACAAAGAAAAGTAAGCGCAAGTATTACATTATATATATATTTTTTACTCGTGTTTTCACAAGCTTTCATTTGACACCACACTCGATTACCTAGTAAAAAAAATTTTTTTTTTCATTTCCGATTTCACCCCCCAAAACTAACCCCTTAAGTCAAAATTTAATTTTCAAAACTACATGGCTCTGATGAGGCCATCAATTCCTATATTGCTACCAAATTTCAACTTTCTGTGACAAGTAGTTTCGGAGAAAATCGGGTGTGACAGACGGACAGACAGACGGACAGACACCGAAGTGATCTTATAAGTGTTCCGTACGGAACACTAAAAAGGGTTTTACTTACTTCTTCAGCTTCCGGAATAACGTTTACAGCGCCACCACGGCCATACCATCTGGGTATGGGCCTCTTAGGAGTCTCTCCATAACCACCAAAGTACATAGGTTTTGGCTAAAATTCCAATTAAAAATAATTAAATGATAAAATGAGAGCAATTTAATAAAGTATTATGCCCCTGATGGAAACAGCTGAGATTGACATTGCAATATACCAACGAAACAAAAAGAAATTTGTAAAGCATGATAAAGAGAGATGAAATATTATTGAAGACAACTGTAAAAGATGATATGTTTCGTTTACAGTGTGAAACCTCGCAAGACATAAAGGTTTCTCGACAAATATTACAAATTAATAACTTCAAAATATGTTTTAAGTATTTGATTGATCTTGTTGAAAGTTTAGTGACGACTAGTTTGTATTCTAGTTCAGATTTTTCAACAAAAATAGTATTTTTGTATTATATATCCAATTGTCAATCTTTATTTGGTGAGCTTAATACATTTCTTACTCTTGATCTTCTGTTGGCAGGTAATGAACTATAAACTTCGCTTCAAATATACTGTTAAAAATTCAGTTGACTCAAATTTGGATAAAGCAGGAGCTTTTCCTTCATTTAGTGTCGAAAGAATTTACTCAGTATATATCACCACTACGCCAAACACTTTATTTTTGCGCTCGATGCGCGTTTAGCTAACCATGTTAGCTTCATCAGGAGCGATGATTGACTAATGCTAAACTGCAAATCTACCCTATTTATACTTAGCCTAACCCTTGAATTACTTAGGCGGAACTAATGGCATAGGCAAGGCCATCAATTCCGGGTAAACAGTAGAGAAGACTATAAGGAAGAGGCCCTCCGTCTTTAATTAAACTACTTTTACATTTTATAATTTCCATACTTTCGTATGCGTTCAACAATCTCCTATCAGATACATTTTTTAACAATTATTTAATGTTACAATATGATCAGCTTCAAGGGCATGTTCGGCAATGCTAGACTTTTCTGTTCTACTGTATTTTAAGTGTGCTAAATATTCTTTAAATCGTGTTTTAAGTGACCTTTTAGTTTGCCCAACATACTTTTTGTCACAATCATTACAACTAATTCCATAAATTCCACTTTTCTCACAATTAGGAATCTTATCTTTAGGATTTCCTAAGATATTCCTCAGGTTGTCTGATGACTTATTGACTAAGGTGAGGCCTACCTTATTAAATACCTTATTGAGTCCCTTGCTATATTTCGGATTATATGGTATGGAGACATACGTGTTGTTATATAAATATGTATGTATATATATATTTATATATATATATATATATATATATATATATATATATCTATATATATATATATATATATATATATATATATATATATATATATATATATATATATATATATATATATATATATATCTATCTATCTATCTATATATATATATATATATATATATATATATATATATATATATATATATATATATATATATATATATATATATTATATATTTATATATATATTTATATATATATATATATATATATATATATATATATATATATATATATATATATACACATATATATATATATATATATATATATATATATATATATATATACACATATATATATATATATATATATATATATATATATATATATATATATATATATATATATATATATATATATACACGAGGCTGGTTTGAAAAGTCCGTGCAAAGTCCGAGAGATGGCACCACCGGCGCGTATCGAGGTCATGTTTAGTTAGTAACATCTCTTGAATGAACGCACACCAAGTTTCAGCCATATTGGTCTATTTCTTTGTGTTTGGCATTCGTGTGAATCAAGGAAGTCGAGTGATTTTCAAGAAATGGACGAAAAAGAATTTCGTGTGGTGATTAAACACTACTTTATGAAAGGCAAAACGCCTCAGGAGACTAAAGAGAAGCTTGATAAACATTATGGTGACTCTGCACCTTCGATTAGAACAGTTTATAAGTGGTTTCAAAATTTTCGGACTGGCCATATGGGCACAAGTGACGCTGAATGTTCTGGACGGCCTGTGGAGGTTACGACTCCAGAAATCATTGATCAAATCCATGATATGGTGATGGATGACAGAAGAGTTAAGGTGCGTGAGATTGCTAGTGCTGTGGGCATCTCGACTGAACGGGTACATAATATTTTGCATAAACATTTGGACATGAGAAAGCTATCCGCAAGATGGGTGCCGCGATTGCTCAAGCTTGACCAAAAACGGAATCGTGTGAAGTGTTGCAAGGATGGTTTGCAGCTGTTCCAGAAGAATCTGGAGGACTTTAAGCGTCGTTTCGTCACTGTGGATGAAACATGGATACATATGGATACATTACTATACTCCTGAGACCAAGCAACAATCTAAACAATGGGTTACCAAGGGGGAATCTGCACCAAAAAAGGCGAAGACCGTTCCTTCGGCCGGAAAGGTTATGGCGACTGTCTTTTGGGATTCGCAAGGGATAATCCTCATCGACTATCTGGAAAAGGGTAAAAACTATTATAGGTGAATATTATTCATCGTTATTGGACCCTTTGAAAACCGAGCTGCAAGAAAAACGCCCACGATTGGCCCACAAGAAAGTCCTTTTCCATCACGACAACGCACCAGCACACACCTCAGCAGTTGTGGTCGCAAAATTAATGGAAATAGGATTTCAACTCGTTTCACATCTCCCCTACTCTCCAGACTTGGCTCCCTCGGACTACTATTTGTTCCCCAATTTGAAGAAATGGCTGGCGGGACAAAGATTTTATTCAAACGAGGAGGTAATTGCAGACACTAATGGATATTTTGCAGACTTGGACAAATCCTATTATTCGGAAGGGATCAACAAACTAGAACATCGTTGGACGAAGTGTATAAGCCTAAAAGGAGACTATGTCGAAAAATAAAAAAGGTTTACCCCAAACACATAAGTAGTTTTTATTTTTTCACGGACTTTTCAAACCAGCCTCGTATATATATATATATATATATAT
Source organism: Pachyrhynchus sulphureomaculatus (assembly GCA_019049505.1). NCBI lineage: Eukaryota > Metazoa > Arthropoda > Insecta > Coleoptera > Curculionidae > Pachyrhynchus > Pachyrhynchus sulphureomaculatus. The sequence goes on along the minus strand of CM032455.1, from coordinate 16,779,574 downwards.
ATATATAATATATATATATATATATATATATATATATGTATATATATATATATATATATATATATATATATATATATATATATATATATATATATATATATAAAATAAGATATATCATAATAATCGGAAAATAACTTGTATGTTATGAACACATTTTTCCAAAAGTCAGAACATCGACGATGGACATGGCAAAGCCCAAATGATATAACAAGAAACGAAAGTGTTCATGTTCAATCAAATAACAAGAATATTGTAATCGACACGATAGTCCTGAACACTATAAACATCGGACGTCAGAACAAAAATAAGAACAACTCTGAAGCAGGAGAGATGTAGATTGATAACGCATACAAAGATAAAAACACCAACACAAATAATAAAGCTAAACGCAGACGAATATCGAAAGCACGGGAAGAATATCGACAAGCACTGGAAGATCTTATAAAACACATAAACTACCAAACAGAACTTGATGAACTAAATGCACAAATAACCGACAGCCTAATCATAACTACAAAACAAATAGCCACATTGAAAAAAGATAAAATACAAAAATTGAGTAAAGAGACACAAAATCTCATGAAGCAGGGTAGACTGTTAAGAAATGATCCAATTAGAATTGGCAGAAATAGACAGAAAAATAAAGAAAAAGATCAGAGAAGACATCAGACAACATAGGCACTCGAAAAGAGAAGAAACTCTGAAAGAGGGAGGAAGTTTGAAACACTTAAACAAACAAATGAATGAAGGGAGACATCAAATAATAAAACTTGTAAATAATGAAAACAAAGAGATCGTATAAATCAAGGAGATAAGGGAAGCTATAGAGAAAGAAGAAGGAAATAGAACGAAAGCAAAAAATTTGGGATCTGAAGAAATTTCCGATGTAACAACGGATGAAATAATGAACGCCCTACAACATATGCACAATAACAAAGAACTAGGGGACGATGAAATAATTATAGAAATGATAAGGTATGGAGGGGAATCGATAATAAAATCTCTTCAAGCTTTATTAACACGTTGACTGCCACGGCAATTTTCAGAAATCTGGCCTAAAATGACAATTTGATTTAATCACATTATATTATTAAAAACTCTAATTCTAGTGCATAGTTATCATCAAAAAGCATAAAAAATGTGTTTTTTTTTAAAAAAAAAAGGTCTTACGAATTATCTCGTAGTTGGCTTCTGTAACAGAAATCTCTTCGCGGAAGCCAACTACGAGTTAATTCGCACGCAGACACGCACAGACACGCTTCGACCTGTCGCTTCTCTAAAGCTGAATACGCGTCCATATTCGCCAGTAGTATCTCAGAAATTGTCGAGTGCATCACATTTACGTCTTTCTTGAGTGTTTTGTTTTATAATTATTGTTATAATTAAATTATCAAGAACGCAATATGGATAAGAAAAGATCACTGACTCAAAATGAAATCGAGTACTACGCAAATCTAAGTGATTCAGAATTTGATGGGATTTTTGGCGAGGATGGTAACGACAGTAGCAATTATGAACCTTCTGAGAATTCAAGTGATAGTGAAGACGAAGTCGTCTCCGAACCTGAAGTTGATCCCGAATTTGAAGATAATGACTATGATTCCCAAGCAACAACATCAAATGCGAATGAGGATTTGTGGACAGAAATTCAACAAAATCCTGAATTATTTATTTTCCAAGAAAATGTTGGTGTAAAATTGGATACGACAAATTTTACAGTACAAACGCTGGTGGACTTATTTTTTTCGGATGAATCTCTTGCATTACTGGTGGAACAAACTAATTTATATGCTGCGCAAGAAATTGAAAAACGCAAAGAAATAAAAAAATCTAATAGGTTATCAAAGTGGGAAGACATCAGTGCTGCAGAGATGAAAGTTTTTATTGGACTTTTGTTGCAAAATGGAACCTTGTACTTTTCCATCAATTGAACATTACTGGAGCACAAACAAGCTATATAATGTAAACTTTTGGCGCTCACATATGAGTCGAAATCGATTCCAGTTGTTACTTCGTTATTTTCATTTGGTTGATAACTCAATACCATCTGCCGACAGATTATACAAGGTGAGACCAATACTAAATCATTTCAATAATATTATACACATAAAGCTATGTACCAGATAAAAATATTTGTATTGACGAATCCATGATGCTATGGCGGGGAAGATTGCTTTTCCGCCAATACATTAAAAATAAAAAAACACAAATATGGTATCAAACTGTATGAACTATGTGAGTCCGACGGTCTTGTAATGAAAATAAAGATTTACAGCGGAAAATCTGAGGAAACTGACAATAATGTAGGTCACACTACTGACGTTGTTTTACATTTACTTGAGGACTATCTCGATAAAGGATACACGGTTTACATGGATAATTTTTATAATTCTGTTACTCTTACAAAACTGCTAAAATACACGAAAAACTTATGTGTGTGGAACCTTACGAAATAACAGAAAAGGAAACCCCAGAGATGTGGTAAATCGTAAACTGAAAAAAGGGGAGTGTATTTGGCAGCAAAATGGTCCTGTTACTGTATGCAAATGGAAAGACAAACGAGATGTCCTTAGCATTTCAAACATGCATGCTGTTGAAATGGTAGAGGTGCCCAATCGCAATGGAAAAATTTGTATGAAACCGAATATAATTCGAGATTACAATAATGGAATGTCTGGCATTGACCGATCAGATCAAATGCTTTCGTACTACTCATCTCTAAGAAAGACTATTAGATGGCCCAAAAAGGTTTCATTACATATTATAGAGATATATATACACAATGCTCACAAAATTTTTCAAAAAGTAACATCTTCTAAAATAAAACTGATAAAGTTCAGAGAAGAATTCGTCGTCGCGTTGATTGGAGAAGAGATTCAACCAGTTTCGAAAAAAATTAAATTGCAAGAGCTCCATTATTTAGAGAGTCTACCACCTACGAAAAAAAAACAGCGACAAAGCCATGTCGTATATGTACCCAAGCAAAAAAAAACGCCGAGAAACGCGTTATTTCTGTCCAGCCTGTAAAGAGAAGCCAGCCCTTTGTGTGGAAGATTGTTTTAAGAAGTTCCACAAACAATAAAATATTATTTTATTTCTTGAATTTGAACTAATTTTTATAATTATATTTTTTGTTCATTTTTTAATAAATTTTCTGTTCATGCAAGCCAGCATTGATTTTTTGTTCTTTTCCCAGAAGCCATCTATCGAGATTAGCACTGATATATTTCGAGTTTAATCGTAGCTGCACAAAAATGGCAAGTAAAAACAGGACGAGATAACTCGTAGTTGGCGTCCGAGAAAAGAACGCAATCTACGAGTTATCTCGTAGTTGGCAGTCAACGTGTTAACCAGATGCCTTATAGAAGGTGAAATACTAACACCTAGGGCAAATGCCTTGATTGGGCTTATTTTTATTTTTAAAAAGAGGAAAATATTTAAATTGGAGAATTACAGACCCATCAGCCTGTTATCGGAACTATACAAAATACTCACTAGAATTATAACATATAGATTAACGAACAAATTAGATATTTATCAATAACGTGAACAAGCGGGAATACAGCACTTTGGACCATCTTCAAACAATTAGATTACTAGTGGAAAAAGCAAATGAATATAAGGTTACCTTGTGGATAGCAATGGTTGACGTCGAAAAAACATTTGATTCGATAGAAATATGCGCAGTCCTTAACGCCTTAAGTAACAGCAGAGTCGACGAAAGATACACAACTCTTCTTGAATACATATACAAAAATGCCACTTCACAAATAATATTTGAAGAAAAAACAAATAAAATCAAAATTAAAAGAGAAATTAGACAAGGCGACTCGATATCCCCAAAGCTGTTCACGTTGGCTCTAGAAGACATGTTCAAATCGTTAAAGTGCGAAAATAAAGGAATACTAATGGACGGTGAAGGATTAAAATCACTTAAGGTTCGCAGATGATGTCACTCGGATCGCCAACACAAAAGAAGAATTAAAAGAAATGCTGATGGAATTAAATTATAAGTATCGAGAAATAGGTGTAAAAATAAACTTCACCAAAACCAAATATTTGAACAACGAAAGTAAAGATAAAAGCCAGGAACTATTAATAGAAGGTGAAATAATAGGAAAGGTACAAACATTCATACATTTAGGACAAAAAATCGAAATATCAAAAAATAATTTAAAGGCTGACTTAGATAGAAGAGTTTCGTTAGGTTGGTCTGCGTTCGGAAGGATATAATGTACATTTAAATTGGACATCTCATATACAATAAAAGCCAGAGTATTCGATCAATATGTACTGCCGGTATTAACATATGGCACTGAAACGTGGGCTTTAAATAAAAGTATGATAAATAAACTCCGGATAACCCAAAGAGCAATGGAGAAGAGAATGCTCAATATTAGACTCTAAGATCGTATTCCTGACATCGAGATTCGAAGAAGATCAAAAGTGGCAGATGTAATACGACGAATATGTACATTAAGGTGGAATTGGGCGGGGCATATCGCAAGGATGAATGATAACAAATGGATACACCGTGTAGTTGAATGGAGACCTAGAGAATACAAAAAATACAGAGGTAGACCACAGACAAGATGGACGGACGACATAAAAAGATTAGCAGAACACGATTGGATGCAAAAAGCAAACAACATAGCTCGTTGGAGACAACTTGTGGAGGCTTACATCCGACTATGGATGGAATAAGCTAATTATAATGATGAAATGATGATTTATATATATATATATATATATATATATATATATATATATATATATATATATATATATATATATATATGTATATATACATATAGATATATATATATATATATATATATATATATATATATATATATATATATATATATATATATATATATATATATATATATAATGACTAAAATAACAAACCTTGATTCCTTCCCTGCCTTTGGCGTGCCATGTACGATATTTCATTTCTTGAAGAGACGTTACTCTCTCTAATGGTGGTGTTCGGTCAAAGAATTGTTGAAATTCTTCAGCAGGAACTGAAAAAACGTAATAAAATAGGCCAAGATAGCATTATTTTTACGAATTCTGTTAATGATAGTAAAGTAACATTTAAATTTTTCAATTGTTTTTAAATCAGCAGATTAATGGGTACTGAAAAAAGTTTCAGCAAAGAAAATTGAAAAAAAAGGTGAATAAAAATATCACTATTTAAAGCCATTTTGAATAAAGCTTAAAGTATTTACTTCATAAAAAAAATTTAATCGATGTGAGTGTGTGCATTTCTAACTTTTTTTTTTTAAACTGTACTATACGAGGCTGATTTGAAAAGTCCGTGCAAAAATAAAAACTACTTATGTGTTTGGGGTAAACCTTTTTTATTTTTCGACATAGTCTCCTTTTAGGCTTATACACTTCGTCCAATGATGTTCTAGTTTGTTGATCCCTTCCGAATAATAGGATTTGTCCAAGTCTGCAAAATATCCATTAGTGTCTGCAATCACCTCCTCGTTTGAATAAAATCTTTGTCCCGCCAGCCATTTCTTCAAATTGGGGAACAAATAGTAGTCCGAGGGAGCTAAGTCTGGAGAATAGGGGGGATGTGAAACGAGTTGGAATCCTATTTCCATTAATTTTGCGACTACAACTGTTGAGGTGTGTGCTGGTGCGTTGTCGTGATGGAAAAGGACTTTCTTGTGGGCCAATCGCGGGCGTTTTTCTTGCAGCTCGGTTTTCAAACGGTCCAATAACGATGAATAATATTCACCTGTAATAGTTTTACCCTTTTCCAGATAGTCGATGAGGATTATCCCTTGCGAATCCCAAAAGACAGTCGCCATAACCTTTCCGGCCGAAGGAACGGTCTTCGCCTTTTTTGGTGCAGATTCCCCCTTGGTAACCCATTGTTTAGATTGTTGTTTAGTCTCAGGAGTATAATAATGTATCCATGTTTCATCCACAGTGACGAAACGACGCTTAAAGTCCTCCGGATTCTTCTGGAACAGCTGCAAACCATCCTTGCAACACTTTACACGATTCCGTTTTTGGACAAGCGTGAGCAACCGCGGCACCCATCTTGCGGATAGCTTTCTCATGTCCAAATGTTGATGCAAAATATTATATACCTGTTCAGTCGAGATGCTCACAGCACTAGCAATCTCACGCAGCTTAACTCTTCTGTCATCCATCACCATATCATGGATTTGATCAATGATTTCTGGAGTCGTAACCTCCACAGGCCGTCCAGAACATTCAGCGTCACTTGTGCCCATATGGCCAGTCCGAAAATTTTGAAACCACTTATAAACTGTTCTAATCGAAGGTGCAGAGTCATCATAATATTTATCAAGCTTCTCTTTAGTCTCCTGAGGCGTTTTGCCTTTCATAAAGTAATGTTTAATCACCACACGAAATTCTTTTTCGTCCATTTCTTAAAAATTACTCGACTTCCTTGATTCACACGAATGCCAAACACAAAGAAATAGATCAATATGGCTGAAACTTGGTGTGCGTTCATTCAAGAGATGCTACTAACTAAACATGACCTCGATACGTGCCGGTGGTGCCATCTCTCGAACTTTGCACGGACTTTTCAAACCAGCCTCGTATGTATGTATTGACAGTGAATATGCCATATACAAGGGTTATAATACAACGTCGTTAATTAACAAAAATTTGAATTTAATTTTCTAAGAGAGAGACAGATATTGTACGTTACTTTGAGAGAAACACAAGAATAGAAAGTTATATTTATTTACATAGATAACAGTCAGGGTTACTGGTGAGGCGGGTTTTCGCAAGGTAATAACATTCATTTTTTCCTAGATTTTAAGGTAATGTTACGACTCTGTTCTTCTCCCTATAATTTGTATTTTATTACATTTTTATATTTATTGTAGTGATTTCAATTCTTGAGCAGTGTAGCTTAAAATAGTATTTTGAGCAGTTTAATTTAAACCGGCAGAGTGTGTAAAGCGTGTTGCCGATTTGATTTATTTAATTTGCATTAATTTTTCACCCAGAAGTGAGCCATTTTTAAAGACGTCACTTTAAGGAAGATATTTAAGCGGCCGAGATGCAATTATAGTGGCTTTTTCCATCAGAATGCCGTAATGGCTTTCTCATCAGAATGCCGTAGTGGCTTTCTTCTCCAGCACGCCAGATGCTATTTTTTAGTGACGTAGTAGTGCAGTAATGGTTTCTAGCTCTCAAGTTTAAGGCATTTTTCCTTTCTTGAAATATCCTGCTCATCCTCGGGCATTTCGGGTCAAAAAGTGTTTAGTAGCTCAAATGAAACTAGAATGGTGATGGCTGGGACAATATTTTTTCTGGATCTCACCAGGAAAAGCCAGATAACTTATGGAAAACCCACGAGGAGAAACCAATAGTAAGTCATAAGCATACCAGTCTAAAAATCTCACTTCCTGTATACAAGTGCGTGTCCATCGACAATTCTACACGGGTAATTCGCGGAGTTAATTTTAAAACTTTTAAAATCGAGTTGTATCAAGCCTTTTATTAAAAACTTAAAAATCATAAATTAAAGACTTGATGCCATAGTATAGACTCTTCTAGCTTAAGGGGTTTCTATCTAGTAGAAGTAGTTTTTTAGGACTGTAATAAAGTTTGGAATTTTTATTTTGATAATAAATATACCCCTTTTTATTTAAATGTGTAGTGTCTCAGTAAACTCCTGCTCTTTCTTTCAGGACGCAACGGTTTGTACGTAAATTAATCTTATTTTAACAACTAAATAACTCTTCAGTATTTTTTTCATTTTTGAGCTGAAATAGATTCCTCCTATTCTAAAATAAATAGTGCCCAAAAAAAAATAGTACAACCAAGTTTTGAACAACTATAGAGACTATTTTTCAAAAGACGCACAAAAATATTCTCTATCCATATTCTCTACCAGAAAAAAAATGAGCTAATTTATGTGTAATTTCTTTAGTCCTTTCAGTATTAATATCCACTCAATCCATTCTCAGAAATTAAGATATACATAAGGGGCAAATAACGACTTCTATTTAATAAAATTAAATATTTATTAAAAAATAAAGAAATTTTAGACGTTACAAAAATTGCGCCCAAACGGGAGGGCCCTTTTTTTAGACGGTACAAAATTGCGCCTCAACGTGCGGGCGTTATTAATAGGTTACAAGGTAAAAAAAAAACGAGCAATTACACAATTACAGATCACCTTACAAATATCAAAATTAAACAATAAAAAGTACATCGTTACGTTTGAAGTATAATAGCATTCGAAGAAAAAACGAACATTTATAGGAAATATAGTTTCTTGTTCTTGTTCACATTTGTTTAGTAAAAATAAATATTATCATCAATTTAGTAAAGCTAAGAGATGCTTTTTTGCATTTTAAAATTAGTTGTTTACATTTATTACATCTATAAATTGAAAATATCAAAAGATGGTAATCTTCTATTATTTAAAAAGTTGAAGAGAAAAGATTGTATTCTACACGTAAGATTCTAGTTATTGTTTGTAATCCTGAATAATCCTGCCGTTGATCACATTCAAAATAAAACTAATTGTGCTAAGCCTGTGGAAAAAAAAAACATTTTTGCAAGTATCCAAGCTAACTTTGCCACTTATTAAAAAAAATGCTAATTTAGTGATATCTCACTGTGTATGTGATTAGTAATAGGGAAATTTGTAGTTGTGGCACTTGATAACCTGATCTAAGGTGTAGATTTTCATTAAATCCATAAAAGTGACACCATCTCGAAATCTAACCATTCTTCACTATGAACAAATTTACATATGCTGGTGAGTTATGAGCTGGTCTATTAGCTCTCGAAGGGAATACGTTGGTTTTTAGGACATCCATATACATATACATATATATATATATATATATATATATATATATATATATATATATATATATATATATATATATATATATATTATATATGTATATATATATATATATATATATATATATATATATATATATATATATATATATATATATAATGGTATAGCCTGTCAAAAATATAAGATCCTGAGTTTTGCCGTTTTAAGTGGGCAATATAAAAATTCTGAGCCTTTGTTTATCATAGGTGGCAGAGATGAACTTAAGAACTTTATTCATTAATGCAAATAAATAAAATTATAAGTGTTTTTGGAGATGTTTATTTATAGATGCATGTAAAAACAAATGTGTGTACACATTTGTTTTTACATGCAGATACAAATATACAGTTTGAATGAATTGGGTTTACAAGAGGGGACATATTGTATAAATAAAAATATATTTTAACTTAAGCCTAATTCGGTTTCTCTATCACTGTCATTAGCTGAGGTAATTATCAGTGGCTTTATATTATTTACATAAATATATGAATCTTCAACTTTAACAACGTGCTGAATGGAATTCTTCCAGCTTTCACAAGGTATATCATTTATAACTTTTTTTATTAATTCAACCACTGACACGCTTAAAGTAGGAGAAACATTTTGTTTCCTTATTTTTGATTTAACTTGATGCCAGATATGTTCTATTGGTTTAAACACACGATAATACGGAGGAAGCCGCAAAACAGTGTGTCCCATTTTCTCAGCCATACTATCACAAACATATTTCTTTTTCAATTTATAGTCTTTCAAAACTGCCAAAAGATCACTTTTTTTATAACTAAACTCAAAATAAATATTATTTTTTAACATATATTCCTGTATTTCCGATTTGGTGTTGGCTACAGTAGGAACCTTATTTAGTAGGCGACTATGGTAACTTGCATTGTCCATAACTATAACACTCTGTTCGGGAATATTTAGCACAAGGGAATTTTGAAACCAATTTTCAAAAAGTTCTGCCGTTGTGTCTTCGTGATAGTCCAAACTAAAATCTTTTATATTTTTGGCAGATAATAGTAGATAATTTGAAACCCAGCCCTTTTCAGATACAGCATGCAAAATGGTTATCCGTTTACCTTTATTTGAAGGTGCGTTAGACTGACATTTTGTACTGCTGTTAACCCACAGTTTTTGCACAGTGTCATGGGTATTGAACCATGTTTCGTCAAGGTAAATTATTGGCCAATTCTCTGATCGATATTTTCTAATTTGTTGTAAATAAGTATGTCGCAAGATTCGTAATCTTTGCGACTCCATCACTACTTGCCGTTTGGTGATTTTTCGGAACGTGAATCCCATTCTTAAGAGAATTCTGTGAAGAGTTGATCAGCCACAATGTACATTGATCCCGTCCTGCACCAGTCTTAGTTTTATTTTGTCTAGTGTCGGCACCAACTGCTCTTCATACATAGAATATATTTTTCTCCTAATGACGTCTTTTCCACAATTGTCTACATGATGCATTTGAAAATCTTTCAATTTTTTCCTGTTCCTGAGTAATGGTTTTTCTACAATACCTTTAATCGTAGAAATTGGGGGCTTTGTTAGTTTACTGGTTTCTTGCAAAGCACTTTGTTTATTCAAATTTCTTTTTACCAAACTGTCGTAAACATTTTTCACTATTTGTTTAGCATCAAGTGATAAATGTTGCGATAGCCACTATTGTAATTTTCCCACGAACATCACATAATTAAAATAGAACCGTTACCTTTTGTAAGTAAAACTAAAAATAAAAATAATAAAAAGTATCTTTCGAATCTTAATGGGGACCTGTGGTCATTAGGCCTATATTATTAAATACTTAAAGGGCTCCAAACCGGGTTACCAGGTAGTAAATATATAGGTAAAAATAGATCCAATATGTTGCAGGTACAAGTGAGGGCGGTATACAAAGCAGGTAAAATAAAAATACGTTTATCGTAATACGTGGCAACTATGCATAAACCCTAATAAGTACGTTTATTGCCCCATTGAAAAAGCAAAAAGGCAGGATCTTATATGTTGGGCTTTACCTTAAGATTTGTTTTAGGCCAAAAAATTTTTTAACTTATGTTTATTAATTTTCATTGAAACTGAAATCTGAAAAATCGTAAATAATAAATCAGGTTCTGAATTATTAAAAAAAAAGTTAATTTGGAATCTCTTTCTTTCTAGTGGGATCGGATGGGCAACAAAATATCTTATTAGTTGTAAACGTACAAACTTTTATAGCATGAGATATATTAGGTATACCTGACGATATAAATATGTTAAAAGAAACAAGAAGAAATAAAATGATTCCTTCCATTAAGTCTTTAACAATTTTATACATAATTTTGTAACAGAGCTTTTGAAAAGCTCGTCCCCCTAGAAAATGACACTCCTTTCATTATTATTAATGATTAATGGGAGTATTTGTGCCAAAACAATTATATAACGAGAACTTTTATCTAATATGAAGCTATATATAGGCGCGGACCAACCTCTATTCTTAGTACTCTATTCTTCCAACGCTTTAAAAGACAAAAACATATAAAATTGGCTTTTGTTGAAACTATGCATTTAATATAAATATTATATATATATATATATATATATATATATATATATATATATATATATATATATATATATATATATATATATATATAAGGACAGTAACAGGACACTGGTAACAAAAAATCGAAAGTGGGGTTCTGGAAAACGCCCTTGTTAGGAAATAGAGATTAACAATCAAAAATCTTTAAGCTCTAGTTTCTGTTTTTTATTTGTTTAATCAAGCTGTGGCTGCCTAATTGGTAGCTTCTTCTGGGTACTGAAATGCAAACAAACAACAGAAGGAAAATTAAGATGTTCGTCAGGACGTTTGATATATAAGTTTATGTAAGCTATATATTAGTATACTTACAGAATTGTAATAGGTTTTTCTTTAAGTGTGTAAGTCAGGCATTTCACTAACCAGGTATCGAACACAATCATAAAAAGAACACGAGAACAGCAGATTTGGAGAATTATAAAGGTCTTAAGAGGTAAAATAATACTAATAACTTGAAGGTTCTTTTTAAAACCAAAACCAACTGTGAGAAGTACCATTCTGCCTTAAGGGCAAATATAAATTTAAAAATGGAGTACCTTTAAGGCAGCATGGTATTTCTCACAGTTGGTTTTGGTTTCAAAAAGAACATTTAAAAATTCTATTAGTATTATTTTACCTCTTAAGACCTTTATAATTCTCCAAATGTGATGGTTCTGGTGTTCTTTGTATGATTGTGTTCGATTGTTATATATATATATATATATATATATATATATATATATATATATATATATATATATATATATATATATATATATATATATATATATATATATATATATATATATATATATGTATGATTTTGTTATTTTTCTTTGACCCTGTATGTATTTTTTTAATTTTTATTTTTCAATTTTCTTGGATTTGAAGTTCAGTTATAGAATGAAACCTCCTAAATTTTATTGTGATCCTTTCTTTTTATTGACGTTTCGGCACAGTTTGCCTTTCTCAAATTTTTTTTATTTTTTTTTTGTCGGGTTTAGCTAAAATTGTACATATTTTATCCATAAAATGGTATTTGAAAATGCAAGAGAGTGCAATAACCAAAGTCAAAGAAGCTTTAACACTTAACAAATATCCGATGTACCTTATAAACAAAATCTTCAAACAACGAATACATAACTTTTACAATACCCCAATAAGTAAAAAACCATCCAACAACAACCATAAAACATATATTGCACTACCGTTTATAAATGGCCTATCCCAACCACTCAAAAAACTTTTTGAAAACTACAAAATCCAGTTATGTCATAAATCATATAATTTGCTCTCATCCAATTTTTTTCAGGCTTAAAACCAAAACCCCAAATAATAAAAAAAGTAACATAGTCTACGAAATCAAATGTAATAACTGCGAAGGAATATACGTCGGGCAAACAAGCCAATATCTAGAAAATAGAATCAAAGGCCATTAATACGACAAAAAAAAATAGTACAACCCTTACGAATCATGAAATAAATAAAAATTTTGATGTTTTTGAAATCAAAAACCTTTGATTTCAAAAACATCAAAATTGTCAACACCGAAATAAATACAAAAAAAAACCGGTCAAGTGCAAGTTGAACTTGCACAATTAGTGTTCCGTACGTTGATTGTTTTTAAAATAAAAATTTTTGTTAGGGTGGTATAAAATGATCAGTGACTTCACAAAACACACCCCAAATGAGTTTTTAACAAAGTTTGTTTCCAATCTTTACTGAAAACTGGTGACTTTGAAATTTTGTTTTTTTTATATACCAAATAAATTATTAAAGGTAATGCACGCGTGATAATTTTCTTTCAATCTATACCCCGTGGAGAATATTCCAGAATTCTTTCAAAATTTTTTGATCAGTACTTTTGGAGATAAGGTAGGGGACAGCGATTTTTCGCTATTTTTAAAAAGTAATACAAAGAAAAGTGTCCGCAAGTATTACATTATATATATATATTTTTTACTCGTGTTTTTACAAGCTTTCATTAGACACCACACTCGATGACCTAGTAAAAAAAAATTTTTTTCACTTCCGATTTCACCCCTCAAAACGAACCCCTTAAGTCAAAATTTATGTTACGGTGGTATAAAATGATCAGTGACTTCACAAAACACACCCCAAATGAGTTTTCAACAAAGTTTGTTTCCAATCTTCACTGAAATCTGATGACCTTGAAATTTTTGTTTTTTTTATATACCATATAAATTATTAAAGGTAATGCACTCGTGATAATTTTCGTTCAATCTACACCCCGTGGAGAATATTCCAGAATTTTTTCGAAATTTTTTGATAAGTACTTTTGGAGATAAGGCCCGGGACAGCGATTTTTCGAGAATTTTTAAAAATAATACAAAGAAAAGTGCGCGCAAGTATAATATTATATATATTTTTTTACTCGTGTTTTCACAAGCTTTCATTTGACACCACACTCGATGACCTAAGTAAAAAAATTTTTTTTTCTCTTCCGACTTCACCCCCCAAAACTAACCCCTTAAGTCAAAATTTAATTCTCAAAACTACATGGCTCTGATGAGGCCATCAATTCCTATATTATTACCAAATTTCACCTTTCTATGTCAAATAGTTTCGGAGAAAATCGGGTGTGACAGACAGACAGACAGACAGACACCGAAGTGATCTTATAAGTGTTCCGTACGGAACATTAAAAAGAGAAATTCTCGAATCCGCTCATATTCGGTTGACACCCACTGCAATAAACGAAAAAACAGATGTAAATAACCTAAACCGTATCTACCTACCAGTCAATAGTGTTTTAAACTCAACACCCCACAAAATGAACTACTTTCTAAGGTAAGGCCCTCATTAATGTTTACAGTTAATTTTATTAAATTAAAAACTACGAAAAGACACAAATATTTAACCCCGAAATATACAACAAACGGATTAATACTAGCTATATTTAATTCTTCTAATGTAATCTTTTAGAGCAAACTTTGAAGAAGACCTCTTCCGAAGGTCGAAACGTTAATAAACATATAACAGAACCAAGAACAGTTTTAATGATCTAATTCCAAGAACACGTAAAATATAAAAAATATATATATACCAAGATCAAAGAACTTTACACTCAACAAAAAAAAAAAAAAAAAAAAAAAAAAAAAAAAAAATATATATATATATATATATATATATATATATACATATATATATATATATACATATATATATATATATATATATATATATATATATATATATATATATATATATATCTATATATAAATATATATATATATATATATATATATATATATATATATATATATATATATATATATGCTTAAATTAACTTACTCTTTACCTTAAGAAAGTCAAATTCACTGCTTATTTTAAAATTGCCGACGTGCGAGGAACTGTACCAATTTTTCCACTGGGCGCTTGTTATGGGCAGATTAAGTGCTTACGTTTAACAAGAAAAAACTTTATGTTATATTTTATTACCTCGGGTAGCTGGAGACAAGAATCCTTCATCTACGCCTTGGTAAAGTGGAGAATCCAAAATTTGTAGTGGTGGTGTCTTCGTTGGTGTATACGTTCCAGTAGGCCCTTTGCCCACAGAAGGGGGAGTTAAAATTCCGATATCCTGTGGCGACGTCAGCCAAATATTTTTTAATATTTCTGGTGGTTCGTATGCCCAAGCTGCTTCTCTATCTAGTTCCATTTCATCGATTTCGGGATATCGTTCGGGAGTATAGAATGCATCTATAATATAATAAATATTTAGAAATAAAAATATATGAAAAAATATAGAGGAACATGATATTGGATCACTGAACGAGCTAATGTAAAAAACAGTCATCAAAATCGTGCTTAGGCGACAGGAAACTTTGTGACTATGGGGGCCACGAATACTGACACCATGCCAGTTTTATATAAATACTAGGGGTACAAGTATGAAATGCGGATTTCAGACAACAGATGGTGCACCAATGCAGTTTGGGCTATAAAGATGTGACACTGCGTCATTTTGTTGTGTTATCAACAAGTGTCAGACGCTCACGAGTGATAAATTGAAAAAGTGTGTGCATAGTGTTGTGTTGTTGTGTTCAATATGTCGAAATTTATACCGAACAAAAAGCATTCGGGACAGCATTAATTTTTTGTTTTTTATTTCAAGAAAACTGCTGTTGAATCATACCGATTACTTCGAGAAGCGATGGTTTTGGGGTTTCAAAAATGGTGACTTCGATGTTGCAGACAAGGAACGTGGAAAACTGCCAAAAAAATACGACTCGCCGAGCAATGGGGCGTTAGTCAACAAGCTGTTTCCAGTCGGCTACGAGAGATGGGAAAGATTCAGAAGACCGGTAGATGGGTACCACATGAGTTGAACGACAGGCAAATGGAAAAGCGCAAAAACACGTATGACATTTTGCTCGCTCGGTACAAAAGGAAGTCGTTTTTGCATCATATAGTTACAGGGGATGAAAAGTGGATTTATCCCAAGCGCAAAAAATCATGGGTAGACCCAGGCGCACCATTCACATCGATCGCAAGACCGAATCGCTTTGGCAGAAAGATAATGCTCTGTGTTTGGTGGGACTAGAGGGGCGTGGTCTTTATGAGCTATTTAAATCTGGGGAAACGGTTAATACTAAACGTTACCAACAACAATTGACTGATTTGAACCGAAAGAGGCAACACAAAGTCATTTTTGTTCATGACAATGCTCCATCACATACGGCAAAACCAGTTCGCGACACATTGGAAGTACTCAGCTCGGAAGTTCTACCCCATGCGGCTCACTCACCAGACTTGGCTCCTTCCGATTACCACTTGTTTGCATCGATGGGTCATGCACTTGCTGAGCAGCGCACAGTGGGGAAAAACGAAAAATCGTGTTTCAAAATTGTCTAGAGCCTTCAATTTTGGTTCGATTTGGACGATTTTTTTTTAAATTGAAGCTTATTAAATTCCGAACAAAGTTGTCGGAGCCGATTTTGCAATTAAACTTTTATTTCAAAATGGCGGACGTCTTCAAAATGGCGGTTTCTGATTATATAGCGACTGAGACACAGAAAACGCTTACAGTTTCAAACCAAGTTGTGCTAAAATACGTGTATGTATGTTTTTTTATGTCGCAGATAATATATCTAATATCACAGTTACAAGATTAATAATAATGAACCCAAAATGGCTGCCATGAACAATAAAAGTATTATAAATATGAATAAACGTACCATTATTATTTTATATCCATAACATTTGCATAAATAATTTCTTTAAGGTTGTTAATTATAAATATGTTTCAACAATTGACTTAAAATGACAAATCAAGTATGGCGGATGCCAAAATTGAATCGATCAAGAAAGTTTCTCTGTGGCATTTAGACTGTGACAGTCAGATCATTCAAGTTATTCAAGTTTAGTTGCGGGATTTAAATTTTCATGCGGTTATTGCTAGAATAGTGCTGCTGTAAATTTGAAGTATCGTAGACAATTTTCTAGCAGATACAAAAAAACAGCGATACACGCAGAAAAGGACAGCTCACAGAGCTAGAAAATGGCTACAACAACTAAAACGTTTTGTTAAAATAGGGACAGCTAAATATTTTGCTGCACTAGCCACATTGTTTGCTGTTGTAGCAAAAAAGTGGCTGCTATTGCTAAACAGTGGCACAACTTGGTTTGAAACTGTAGGCGCTTTTCTGTGTCTCAGTCGCTATATAGTCAGAAACCAACATCCGCCATTTTGAAACAAAAGTTTAATTGAAAAATCGGCTCCGACAACTTTGTTCGGAATTTAATAAGCTTCAATATAAAAAAGAAATCGTCCAAATCGAACCAAAATTGAAGGCTTTAGACAATTTTGAAACACGATTTTTCGTTTTTCCCCACTGTGCTGTTGGTTTGTACGAAAATGTGAAAAAATGGCTCGATGAATGGTTCGCACCAAAAGGGGAAGATTTTTACTGGCGTGGTATTCACAAATTGCACGGAAGATGGGAAAAATGTATAGCAAACGATAGAGCATACTTTGAATCAGGCACTTTTTATCATTCTTTCGAATTTAACAAGGTTTTTTAGAAAAAAAATCCGCATTTCATACTTGTACACCTGGTAATCGTAATAATAGCAGAAATAATATATTTCATTACTTTTTTAATTACTAATGATTTAATTTGGTGAATGAAGATGATCATATGTTGTATTAAATCTGTGAACTAATCTTTGTAACCGATCTTCATTTTGAGCTACTAGTACGACATCCTCTACGTAACCGAGTTCTCTTTTTCTTTTTCCTCCATTTTATCCAGTTGCAATCTGTACGCATAGACTGTCAAAGTCGGCTGTTAGTGTACTGTCAAACGTCCTGGCGAAGTGCTCAGAAGGTCTTGTCTATAGTCGTGTTTCGTGAAAGTCTCAACTGAAATCCAGCACGGTTACATTTTATTACTTCTATTCCTCAATATCTTTATGGTTGTTTCAAAGGATATGTTTATCTAATTAGCAGCCCTTTTATGATTATGATGTCTAACTATATTTATCATTCTAACCCGATGAATGCTCACAGGTTGTATCTGCTATTAAACTTAATTTGCATAATTTTTTTTAAGATTTTCTCACCAGTCATTCCTTAAAGTTAAATATAGAGAAGGCTCCTAGTAAATTTTATGAGAGTAAGTGTGACTGGAATAAAACACACAAACAAAAACAATAAAAAATTGCACAATGAAGAAACAAGCCTTAATACTATTTCATATAAATTCCTGGTTTTTATTAATTATACTTAAGGAAACCCAGATATGCAAGTGAAAAACTTTAAAATATGCGCATAAATATGCAAATAATTTTCTCAAAATATGTACATACATGTTGTAAATATGCAGTAAAAAAAAAGGAAATAGACTTGAAAAATGTAAATTTATTGTTTCACATTACATGATACGAGTACTATACGAATGTAGCAATAAAAAACCCATTTTAAATTTTCAACCTACAGGGCGAATGAACTAAATCTAAATATAATATTATACAAAGTAAAAAATAAATATAAATAATAATGTATTTTATTACTTTACTTAAAGATGGACATACAGTCCCTGGCCAAATTATTAGACGCACTGTATTTTTTTTTAGTAATTTTATGTTTCTAAAGAGTTTTTATGCAATAATGGTATATTTAAACTACAATATTATTGATTTTTATTTAAAAGAATTGTTGTAGACTACATATTTGTATTTATTTTTAACATATGGCAACACTGTGTTGACAAAGTGATACATGAACGTAAACAAGTACAAACCTGTATGAGTCGCGATCGGAATCGAGTCAGGTATGGACGTATTTCTGTGGCTTTATGGACTGTGATTGTTTGTTTAAACAGTTTTATACTACTCAGTTATTAGTTTATTTTGTATGCAGTGTTTTAAAAAAGTAATTGGACTATTTTCATAATGGGTAGAAAAGGCGATCTTTCACCACGTAAAAAAGCTGAAGTGAAGGCCCTTGTGATTGCGAAAACATTTACAAACCGAGAAATATCACGAAGATTGGAGGTTTCTGAAGCTAGTGTACGACGCATAAAAAAGAAAATTGAGTCAGGGAAGGAATTAAGCCCGAAAAGAAAGAAAAGATGCGGTAGAAAACCAATTTTCACTCCACGGTCAGAGAGATGTTTGAACAAAATTTGTGTAGAAAACAGATTTGCTACCACAAAGGTAATAAAATCACAACTCCAGGATGCTAGCGGAAATGCTTCTGAGCGCACTGTTCGAAAAAAATTGAAAGAATTAGATTTTAAGGCCTGTCGCCCCGCCAGGAAGCCCAAGTTAACAGTTGCAATGAAAGCAAAGCGCCTGAAGTGGGCCAAACAATGGCAAGACAAAGATGTGGACTTCTGGAGATCGGTAAGATACAGCAATTTAATCAATAATTGATACATTATTATCATTTTAAGTTAAATAAAGCAAATAAACATGGAAGTTTATATATTTTTCCTATTTTTGACAGGTCTGCTTCAGTGACGAAAGCACATTCGAAATTTTGCAGAATAAAGCTCAGTATGTGCGTCGTCGTCATAGAGAAAAGTTTCATCCTGATTGTGTCGTCCCGACGGTTAAACATCCCACCAAAGTGATGATTTGCTCAGTCATCAGCGGCAAGGGCACTGGACGTCTGTACGTCGTCAAAGGAATAATGAGGCAAGATCAGTACAAAGAAGTATTACAAAATCGGTTGATTCCGCAGCTCAGAGAATGGTTTCCAAATGGGGAACCATTCACTTTCATGCAAGATGGAGCTCCCTGCCACACTGCTCGGTCTGTTAAAGCTTTTTTGGCAGAAAAAAATATCCCTCTGTTGGGTTGGCCCTGATATGAACCCCATTGAAAATGTGTGGGAGTGGCTAAAGATGTGATTACCAACAAAACCCAGCTCCTAGAAAAGATTATTCATGTATGGAATCATCATCCTCAAATGCAGGAGACAGTACAATCTTGCATTGATAGCATGCCGCGCAGAATTAAAGCTTTGATAGCGGCTAAAGGTGGCTCAACTAAATATTGACTTTTACTAACATTAATTTAACTTTTCTTTAAAACTTAATAAACTTATGCTTTTCTAAATTAATGCTGTTTTATTTATGTCAAATAAATAGGTAATTGATTGGATAATATAAAAATAAAAAACAAATCAATTTAAAATAATAAAACGGTACAATATCACTAGGTAATTAATATTTTACATGAAATCTTGCAGTGCGTCTAATAATTTGGCCAGGGACTGTATAATAATAATGTAGGTACATATTTTAAAAATTTATATATGTAGTAAACAGCATAATAAAACATACATTTTAAATTTGAACATACAGGGCGATGCAACTAAGTAAGCGAAATATGCAAATATTGCAAAAGACAGGGTGGCCTTTAGATATAAAAACAATAAACTACTAAATGAAATCTAATAAAGTAATAATACAAGTATGCGCTGCTGGCCGTCTGGGGTTTACTGACTGGTTTTTATTAACTATAAAATAATAAAATTTATTTGGGGAAAACCACCGGCGCGGCGGCGGCGACCTAAACATTAACCCTAATTCCGAAAAAATGAATGAAAACTCCTGCCAAAGACCTACATTATTATAAATTCCTTCAAATATGCACATATATGCTATTTTTAAAGCATTTATGCAAATATTTAGAAAAATGCATATAATATGCAATATATGCGCTTTGCATATTTGGGTGTCCTTAATTATACTCATAAAAGCAAACATCTCTTAAATATAAATAGTTTCTCTTTTTTCCTTTTTAGTGCGGTTAGAACTCTTAAGGTGGGTTTACACGATACAAGTGGGCTGGAACCAGTACACTCTCTTATGTGGGTACGCAGCACTTGCATCGTGCCAATAACTCAAGGCAGTGAGCCTACTGGAGCAAGTGGACTCGGTTGTCAACCAACTTTTCACGGTGCCAGTAGTAAAACGAGATGGCGAAAACTAAAAGTGGAATGAAGAGGAGATATTAAAGTTTACAGAAATTTATGAAACTGAAGAAATTTTTATGGAACTTGAGGCATAAAGATTACAAAAACAAAAGTTTCAGAGATGATGCAATAAAACGTATTTAGGCATTATTAGATAAACCAGAAGTGACTGAATTGGAACTTAAACATAAAATAAAAAAAATTAATAGGCACTTTTGTAAAGGCAGTTAATAAAATTAAATCTTGTAAAGTTTCCGGTTCCTCAACGGGGGAAGGTTACATATCTAGTTGAGTATGGTTTTAGGCTGCAGACAGATTCTTAAGAAATGTAATAACAACCAGAAACACAACTGTTGGGACATTGTTTACTAAATGGATGCCCACTGTCATGATACAGCTTCTTTTCCTTTCAGCCGACCAAGAAAAGTTATTGCTTCCATATTTATGCTGAGATTTAGTTAAGCCCAAACTTTGTTCTGCTTGTCTCCAAGCACCTTGTAACATCTATCCATTTTTCAATTCCTTGCCAACTACTGAAATAATATACGAGGTCGATGAATTATTTACTAACCAATTGTGGAGTGCGCAGGTAGCTTTTACAACAAGATCCACTTTCTCTGCTGAAAGTGGAATGGGTGTTCTGTAAATTTGAAAACGCATAGCTAATATGCCAAATGCGTTTTCCACAATTCGTTTCGCTAGAGAAAGTCTAAAATTAAATATGTTTCTTGTACAGATAGGGCACCATGTCTAGAATATCGTTTCATTACATATATTTGTAATGGAGATGCATCGTCAGCTACAATAACACCCCATGACGGGAATTGTTCTCTAGTGACTTTTTCAATGACGATCTTGGGAAAATCGTGCTATAATTTACTTTCCCCCGTTTAAACCAACATCAATATAAATAAAGCGGTAACTGCTGTCCATGAGATCAATCAAGACTCTACTGAAATAGCCTTTATAGTTGTAAAAGTCAGTGATTTCTAGGCATTCATACATATGTTCCCCATCCATGACATCACAACAGTTAGGAAAATTTCATTTATCGAAAAATCCTTTGACAATATTATTACACTCTCACGTTGTAGTCGGTACCTGAAAGAGCAGAACAAGGATTTTTTTGGAATGGTAAAATGATAACTGCAATGGGGAAGTGGAGGAAAGAAATTACAATTTTGAGGGAGATCCAGCTATTGGCAGTTATTATCATTTCCCTTCTCCTGCCGAGCCAAATAATGTCAACAAAGGTAAAAAACGAAAAGAACACACGTCTCCCTTGTACATATCTACAACAGATAAGTTGGAAAAAATGAAAGAAAGTATACAAAAAAAATGATGAATTTGATCATTTTGGGGCAAATATTGCCAGCCAAATGAGAAACCTCCCTGTCGAATTATCTCTAAAGCTGCAAAGCGATACAAGGAAAATGATTACTGACAAACGGATTCATCTCTACAAAAGTCTAAAGCCACCTCAACCAATTGGCATCATCATCGTCAAGTGGCAGTAACATCGAATGGATTATGAATGATGAGTCGCTAGGTTCACCACCAAATGCAAACTTTTTACTTGCTGCGATAAATAGTACAGGAGGAGTAAATAATTTTTAAGGTTTTACTGGTTCTTTTTTAAAAATAAATTTTATATATTAAAATTACTAATAAAATTTAATTTTTGTTTACTTTACTTTTATATGATCTTCCAAACTGTCATAAATTGCTTTTAAAACGGCCCGAATGTATTTCGAAATAGTACATTTCGGCAATCTATAAAAATGTTCTAAAATGCTGAACGAGTTATCTGTGGCTAAATATCTGAGTGTCACTTCCAATTTTATCCTTGGTCTTAATGCTTGTCTCATAATTGTGTCTTGTTTTATGTATGGCCACAAACCTTTGACAGTAGTTCATCAAATTCAGATACAGAGAGCCTTAAATGATTTCTGTAAGTCTTTTCATCTTCAAGTGCAATTTCATTCAAAAAGGTCGCTGAAGCACTTTTCACTTAGGCTGTTCGGAACCTACATTAAATTCTTGGTCCCTTTTGTCAGTGGAACATTTAAAAGGGTGAAAAGGTCTGCTACACTCGTATCGGATATGGCACTTCAAGAAGATCTTATTTAAATACAATACAATGTTCATTATTAAATATTCCGTGTTCATAGAAGGCTCAATACAATTGGCGAAATGCCATTAAACATATATATATATATATATATATATATATATATATATATATATATATATATATATATATATATATATATATATATATATATATATATATATATACAAATTCCACATTCATACAAATTATTTATGAAAATTATCATCAACATACTGGTTAATACATTTGACAGTTAGCTTTCATTGATATTTCAAACGATGGATAATTCAAGAATAGATAGATAGTCGATACAAGGACCTACTAACCATATATAAATGATAAGGCTACACTACAAAAAAAAGAAGATTTAAAAACTGGCAAGACAGCAATAATACATCGAGTGTTTGATACTGGTTTTAAAGGAAGCTTACCTAGGAATGCAGAGGGATTAGTCTAGACCAGGGATGTCAAAGATACGGCCCGCGGGCCGCATCCGGCCCCCGGGACGTATCAATAAGGCCCGCGATCGCAATGTGTCACAGAAAGAAGAATCATGTTTTTTAGAGCTTTTAGACTTCACTCGATTCCTCTACGGAAGTTTTAAAATGCGCACACTACATTTATAAGTAATTTGAAGGGCAGCGCGTGCCTTGACATGCGAGAGAGATAGACAGTAACGCCATCTCTTAGCAACAAGCGGAAATACCCTATTATTTTTGTTGAGAACAATAGAATCTTCCACGCGCTTCGAGTCTAGACTAGAACCTTCCTTATCGATATTATAAAAGGAGTGCGTCGGCGCGACGTGAGTCAGTTGAGTGTGAGTCGAGTAATCGAAGCGATACGGTCGGAGAAGGATTTTAGTTGTACTGTGAAGTAGTGATTGTGAAGGTATTGTGCATTTGTTTGTGTCGTGCGCGTGCGATATCCATAATTGTTGTGTCGAGTTCCATAATTGTTACGATTTTGGCATAATGTCACAAAAACGTAAAGTTGATAGTGAGTGCAGAGTTTTTCAGTCTAAATGGGAAATTGCATATTTTTTCATAGAATGGAAAGGTAAACCACTGTGTTTGATTTGCAATCAAGCAGTTGCTGTTTGTAAGGAGTTTAACTTGAAGAGACACTATGATACGAATCATAAATCAAAATTCGATTGTTACACTGAAAAAATAAGAATGGACACATTGTCATCTTTAAAATCTAAACTTCAAGGTCAACAATCGATGTTTACTAAAGCTAATACTGAGAGCGAAGATGCCCTGAAATCAAGTTTTATTATTGCATTAGAAATCGCGAAGAGATCAAAACCTTTCACTGATGGTGATTTTATTGAAGACTGTATGTTGAAAGTTGCCGATGTTTCATTTCCATTTCAAAAGTCAATAATTCAAAATATTTTGCTGTCAAGAAACACTGTTGCTTCAAGAATAAATGATTTATCTCAAAATTTGGTTCTTCAACTGAAGGAGAAAATTAAGGAATTTACAAACTTTTCACTGGCTGTTGACGAGAGCACTGATACTGTTGATACAGCTCAACTTGCTGTTTTTATACGAGGTATTAACAGTAACTTTGAAATAACTGAAGAACTATTAAAGTGCGTTCCATTGACAGGTACTACAACAGCAAATGATATTTATTCTGCAATTGAGCATTTGATAGTAGAATATGAACTCGACTGGAATGTACTTAGCAGCACAACTACGGATGGCGCTCCTGCCATGGCTGGCAAACATTCGGGCGTTGTAACTAAATTAAAACAGAAAACATCAGGGAATTTTGTGGGATTTCACTGTATAATTCATCAGGAATCATTGGCATCCAAACATTTAAAAATGGACCATATCATGCAACCTATAATTAAAATAGTAAATTTTATAAGGAGCAGAGGACTAAATCACCGACAGTTCAGGCAGTTTTTACAAGATTTGGACGAAAAGTTTTCTGATGTTCCTTACTTCACCGAAGTTCGTTGGCTCAGTCGAGGAGTAGTTTTAGAAAAATTTTTTGCATTACGTGACCCTATTCAAGCTTTCATGTTAGAAAAAGGCAACCCATTTGATTATGACAATGACTGGTGGGTTGAATGTGCCTTTTTGGTAGATATGAATAAACACTTGACTGATCTGAATGTAAAGTTACAGGGTAAAAATCTGATTGTCACTCAAATGTATTCATGTATTCAAGCCTTTGAAACAAAGTTGAGGCTGTGGGAAAATCAGGTAAACAATCAAACTTTGGATCATTTCCCTCATTTAAAATCATTTGGCACAGTGAACCAAAAAAAATTGGATCAATATTCTCAACTTCTGCAAAATTTGAACACGGAATTCAACAATCGTTTTGAAGACTTTCACAAAATGAATGAAATGGAATTCCCAATTTTCAACAATCCATTCAATTTTAAAGCTTCACAGGCACCAGTTCATTTGCAAATGGAGTTGATAGATCTTCAATCGGACAGTATTTTGAAAGAAAAATTTAAAGGGATAAACGCTCTTACATTTTATACACAATATTTCAAGAGTTTGGATAACTACCCGGAATTAAAAAAGCATGCAGCACGCATTCTCTGCATGTTTGGTAGCACCTATTTATGTGAGCAGATGTTTTCCGTCATGAAAATAAATAAGAACAAACATCGCACAAGACTTTCGAATGAACATCTCCAATCAATTCTTAAAATAACTACAACAAATATGATACCTGACATCAATGAGCTTGTCAAAAACAAGAGAAGTCAGGTATCTGGATCCTCGAGCTCAAAATAATTACCCTCTTTTATAATTTTGATATAATTTTTAACAACCGTATATCATATACTATATAATTAAATAAATAAAATGTTATAATAATTCAGTACATTTTTTTTATTTGAATCTGGCCCGCCTACACATTCTAAATTTAATATATGGCCCTCTGCAAAATTGAGTTTGACACCTCTGGTGTAGATGGTCAATATTTAAACCATCTCCGCTTTGCGGTTAATATAGTACAGATTAGTAGTGACTTAACTGAACCAAAAGAAATGATATCAGATTTAAAATCAGCTTCTGAAAATGTGTGGCTAACAATGAACCTAACAAAAACTAAAGTCTTCTGATAAAGTAGGGCTAACAATGAACCTAACAAAAACTAAAGTTTTTACCCAAGAAAAAAATATTGCCTGTCTCAAGGCCGGGTAAAGAAGAAGGGTTGAGATGATCGGCTAGCACCCCAGCTTTCGTCAAACTCTAAACATTTTAAAAATTTTGACGCAGAGCCTCAGAATCAAAACGGAAACAAATTATGACGAATGCTACGAAAACGGACTGTGACATTAGCTACATGGAATGTGCAAGGATTAAAAATCAAACAAGATGAAGTTCTTCAACAACTTGAATAGACAAAGGAAAACATTTGTGTTCTGACAAACGAAAAAAAAAAAAATAGGGAAAAGAAACGTGGGGAAATATATTCATATCTACAGTGGAATATGTAAGAGTATGCGCACAAAGGGAGGCGTTTTCATAACGGTCCACAAGAAATAGATACAATATTAAAAACTGGGAAAAAGTAGATGAACAAATAATGCTTTAAATGAAAAAGAGTGGTGAATACGTAGTAATAATAGGCACATATGCCCCAAGCGAAGACGCGGATATAAATATGCGTTTTATGATAAACTGACAGACATATTGGAGAACATTAAGAAGAACAAAGAAGTATGCCTACTTGGAGGCTTTAATGAAAGAATTTTTAAGAAAGGCAAGGATTGAGTAACAGGAAGCTACGGAAAAGGTAGATTAAATGAAAATGGGCAATGTTTTATAGAAGTTTGCAAAAGTTTATCTTTAAGAATAATGAATGGATACTTTCCACACAAGGACGTACATAAGTATACATGTATACAGCCGATAAAACAACTACGCTGATTCAAAAACAAACTTCGAAATTAAAAACAAATGACGTAAGGATTTTTCGTGGTGCAGAATGTGGATCCGACCATAATGTGGTTATAGAAAAATTATTATTAATTTTAAAAAGCCAGAAAGTAAACAATAAAAAGAAAGTTCAATCACGAACAAAGAAATAACAGCAAGAAAATATAATTTGGATAGCCCAAAGCATGACTCAACAGAATTTCTATACAAATCACGATTAGCCACAAAGCTTCAAGGTATATCAAATAACTTTACAGACAACACAGACATCAAGTATCAACAACTTAGGGAATGTATACACCAATCAGCCTTGAAACCGATAGGATCCAAACAAGGAACACGAAATAACAAATGTGAATATTGGTTGGATCAGACGAAAAATTTAATGGAAGAAAAAAGCCTACGAAATATGGTTTCTCAAAGGAGATCCAGATCCTGTAGGAGGAAAAGTGCGGGGAAGTAGAGAGATGTTTAGGAGGGATGAGAGTTACAGAAGCTTGGAAGACAATTGAATGAATAATAAAAAAACGGAAAGATAGAACAAATCTAAACTTAATTCGTCACGAAGAACACTACTAAATGATATTAACTGAAAATAGAGATGAGTTTAAGGGAATTAACGAATGAAACTTAACGAAATCCTTACAGAGGAGGATCAAAAAGTAGAAAGAATAAGCTTAGAGGAAGTTAAAAGAGCAATGAAAGACACGAAAAAAGCTGCAGGGTTGGGAGACATTCCCATCGAGTTAGTGAAATTTGGACCTATTTTACTGGAAATGGTAGCAGATTTTTTTAACGACTGCCTGACTGTGGGAAGGAATATTCCATCTGACTGGAACCTAGCATATATCAGTTAAATTTACAAGAAGGATCACAGAAAAGTATATGGGAACTACTTAGGAATCAGCATCACTAGCGTCTTGGGGGGTTGTATGGCAAAATAATTAAGGAAATAATTAAATTGCGGTATGAAGACATAGAACAAAAACGGCTTTAGAACGGGAATATCAAGCAACATTTACTCCCCAACAAATATTAAAAAAAACGGAAAGCTCGTCCGTACCGGGTCACCTCGCGTCGATTGATCTGGAAAAGACCTACGATTCAGTACCCTTGAAAAACTATTGTATTAACGGAAGTTGGCCTTAGTACTACATATGTTCGAGCAATAGGCAACATTTACAGGAATTCGCAAAGCGCGAGCAAGACTGAAAACAAAATATCTTCACTGTTTAAAGTAACTAAAAGCTTGAAACAGGGATGGTGAGTGACAGCACACCTTTTAAAATGTATTTACAGGAAGTATTACAAATATGAAGGGGGAAGTGTACAAAAATGGGGATAGAAATTGGTAAACAATTCCTAACAACTTTATTCTTTGCAGATGATCAGGTGCTCGTAGCGAATGGCAAAATACTTTTTCCTGGGCGTCCTATATCCTTTCGGCCCACCGGTAATTTCTCTCGAGCTATTTTCGCTAATCGTCGTTCGGACATTCTATTTATGTATTGGCTCCAGTCTTATTTTCTATTTCTTATCCACTGTTAATGTCCTCTACTTCACATATGTGCCTTCATGAAACAGAATCTGAACAGATTTCCTAGATATTTGATCTGTGACCAAAAAAATCTAGCCCAATAAGTTTGAAATAATATATTACTGGAGATAATGTTAATTTTGTAACGAATAAAGGTTTTAATTAGTATTACTCTTAAAAATAGTTTGCGCTAACTTTACCTTGATCAAGTTGCACATCTTCTAACTCTTGAAGGTCTTCAGGTATTGGCACATGAGTTTCATAACCGACCAAATCGGCTAAGTCCGGATGGACAGGTACCTCTCCAGTGTAAAAATCTGAATAAACAGGTACTTCAGGCAATACTGCTTGATGTTTTACAACTGGCCTACAAATAAGAAAAATAAATAAATGGATTCAATAGTAAATATATTGTAACATTCATTTTTTCCTAGATTTTAAGATCATGTTACGACACTGTTTTTCTCTCTATAATTTATATTTTTTTCCATTTCTATATTTATTGCAGTGATTTTAACTTTTGAGCAGTGTAGCTTAAAACAGTGTTTTAAATTGTTGAGCAGTTTAATTTAAATTTTACAGTATGCATTGCGAGTTGACTACTGGACTCTTTAATTTGCATCGAATGTGTCTGATTGGCTATAGATTTGTATCCGGGAAGGAAGCCATTTTAAAGACGTTACTTTAAGGAAGGGAGAAAAATATTTAAGCGTGCGGATGGCATTGTTCAAGACTTTTTCCAGCCGAGATGTAGTAAAGGCTTTTTCCAGCCGAGATGCAGTAACGGCTTTTTTCCATCATGTGGCCGCAGTGGGCTTTTTAGACCATCAAACCGCAGTAGGCTTTTTCCATCACGTTGCCGTAGTAGTTTATTAGTGATGGATAGTGCAGTGATGGTTTTTAGCTTTTAAGTTCAAGGCGTTTTCCTTGAAATATCCTGCTCATTCCCAGACATTTCGGGTCAAGAAGTGTTTAGCAGCCCAAAAGGAACTGGGGTAACAAAGGTTGAGACAATATGGTTACAGAAAAACCGTAAGTTATAACCACATCAATCTATAGATCTTG
Organism: Pachyrhynchus sulphureomaculatus; assembly: GCA_019049505.1. Classification (NCBI taxonomy): domain Eukaryota; kingdom Metazoa; phylum Arthropoda; class Insecta; order Coleoptera; family Curculionidae; genus Pachyrhynchus; species Pachyrhynchus sulphureomaculatus. The sequence continues at coordinate 16,750,059 of CM032455.1, read as the reverse complement.
CTTCCTGCTGACAAGTGCGTTTACATCGTCTATTCAGCACGTGTAACTCGTGAAGTTAATTCCACGAACTTTTAACATCGTGTTTAGCTAAGCCTTTAATTAGAATTCTGATTTAAACACTCTATATAATCGTACCATCTACTAGATTAAGGGATTTTATTTGGTAGTGGTAATTCTAAAGTGTAGCGAAGTTAGAACTTTTAATTTTGTCATTAATAAACCCTTTTCTTTACTTAAATCTAGCGTTTCACTGAATCACCCGTTTTATCTTTCAGGACGCAACGGTTGTACCATATTAAAAAAATTTTTTCAACAACTACATAACCTTTCAGTATTTTTTTCATTTTTCTGAGCTGAAGTTAGATTCTTTTTATTTTAAAATGAATGGTGCCCAAAAATCTGTACAACCAAAATTTTGAACAATTATAGAGACTATTTTCAAAAGACGTACAAAAATTATCTCTTATACATATTTTCTACCAGAAAAAAAACTGAGGTAGTTCATATATAAATTTCTTTAGTTCTTTCAGTATTAATATCCACTCAATCCACTCTCAGAAATTATGACATACAAGCGGGTACAAAATTGCGCCTAAACGAGAGGGCATTTTTTTAACAAGCTACAATATCATAAAAATCATTTGAGAAATAAAATGACATGTTGCTAAACAAGTGTAACTTTTTTCGAATCGGTTATTAGCGTAGTATTTTTATTTCATTTGATGCGCCCCACTTATAATAACGAATATACCCGAACAATCCTGGCAAATTCTACAGATTGGTGATATAGGAATGAGTGAGATAGTGACTGCTTTTTAAAGATCAATTCTCAGACGCGCTATAACTGCACCTCTATTATGAAAGTTCTTCAAATAACTAAATAGTTTTTGGTGTTAACATGCGTATAGTATTTTTCAAGATCTAAGAAAGTGATTTGGCAAACTGATGGGATAAAAAACATTTAAACGACCGTTAGAATCTTCGCACGTACCTTACCGTAACAGGGTCGTAATTGATTTATATATCTCCTTTTCAATCTATTATTTTATTGGTTACTTCGTGTTTATAAATATAAAGATTATTCTTCATTTCACTGCAGTATTATACTGAAATAGCGTGTACTATAAAGTTCAATGGTGTCTTAAAATGTCCGAAGCCCTTTTCATCAGAAGCAGCAAATGTTGGCCCGTCGAGGCAAAAGTGATAGTTAAAAGTTTTTATTTAAAGTGGAGCGAGGCCACGAAAAGTAATTTCATTGACGGAGACATCAGCTTTAACAAGCATCCCTGAAAGTACAGTTTGGAAAATTATAAATAATCCGATAGCGTCTAAAAAACACGAAAAGACAAAGGTGTGTCGAAATGTATTGATTTCTGTCAAGAAGACTTAATCCGCCGCAAAATTTAAAAAATGTATGCAGAACAAAAAGTTCCTACGTTATTGTCACTTTCACGGAGGCTGTACGAGGATAGTTGTGACATAAAATGTCCCACTACAACTTTATGGCGTACTCTACGTCGTTTGAGGTTTTTGTTCAAAAAAATAGACAAAAGGCAAGTTATAATGGAATCACGGCGCTTACAACAACTTAGAATGGAATATCTTGAAAAAATAAATACAGCTAGATCGGAAAATCGAACGATAATCACCTAGATGAGACTTGGTATGATACCTACGATACACCTAGTAAAGGATGGATTGATAAATCTAAAAATGCCACATCAAAGTTCCATCAAAAAAAAGGTAAAATAATAACTATTTTATATGCGGAGTCAGAAGAAGGCTCGATATAAGAATATCTATTTCTAGCAGCCAAGAATATTTCAGATTCCAGGTTGGATTATGATTGTGATACAACCGCTGAAATTTTTGAAGTTTGGCTTCAAAACAAATTAATGCCGAATATACCACCGAATAGCTGTATTGTGATGGATAATGTATCCTATCATAGTCGCCAAATGAATAAGGTACCAAATTCCTCCAGTAGAAAAAGGGAAATACAAGCCCTTTTGTGCGAACGCGTCACATATTTCCATGCAAGTTATACAGTTAAACAATTGTTAGAAGTTTTAAAAAGTTACAATTTTTCAAAGGAATATGTTTGTGATAAAATTGCAAAGGAAACAGGACACGAAATAATTCGGCTTCCACCATATTATTGTATTTTTAACGCAATCGAGTTGATATGGCATAAAATAAAGTCTAATATACGTGCTCACAATAATACACCCACTTTAAAGAGTAGTGTGATTGAGTTGATAAAGACAGAAGTCAAAAATGTAACCGTTGAAAATTGGAAAAACTGTATTCAACACGTGAAAAAAATTGAAAACTCATATAGATATACATAAATATAAATAGTTAGAATAGGTATACATAAGGGTTATTCCATGCCAAATCGACCACTTTTGACCCGACCTCTTTCGATTTGGCTGAAAGTTTTTCATCTTTTTCTACCCTATGAAAAACGGTTCCCAGAATTTTTTCAAATTTTTTTACCCTCCAACCAAAGTTATGAATTTTTCAAAAAATGGCTCTTTTTTTTTCAAATTGCCATAACTTTGTAAAAAATTGACCGATAGAGACGTTTTTTTTTTCAAAGTTTTCGTAATTAAATGTACTTTAAAAAAAAATACAAAAAAAATTTTTAGATATTAAAATCTATGAAATTTTTGCATTTTTTGAGAAAAGCCGTCAATTTTTTTGAAGTTTTTTTTTTTTTTGATTAAAAAAAAGCTTCAATCAATTCTGCAGTTATCCCCGCCAATCCCAGAGTGGGGGCCGAATTTTTTTTCTATTTTTTTAATTGAAAAAAAATTTTCAGTTTTTCACAATTTTTTAATTTTTTTTTTAGAAACTTTGTTTATATAATAAAATAAATGCAAATAAAATGATTTCCCGGTATATTATACTTAATTTAGAGTCTAAACTTACAACTAATGACTAGGATTCCACGTTTGATACAATTAACATTCACTGTTTTTAATACTAATTCATCAAATAATTTATTTCATTTTTCTTTGGCAATTGAATAATTTTGTTCACTATAATTGTGTTTCACATTATAAAATAATTTCCTAAGCATATTATAATAAATTTTAATCTGACATAAATAGTATTCAAATTCAGCACAATAATTAGATCGATAAGCTAGGGCATGACAATCACAGACTTACCTACGGTCAATTCACTTAATCCACGCGAATCTATTCTATTTCATAAGCCTACCACCACTTTATATTGAGATCCAAAACATAACCTATTTATCTGTCATGTGTTTAAGTGTTTATTGAAAGTGTTTTGTTATCACGTTTGTTGAAAAAGAACAATATATAACAAAACACTTTCAATAAACACTGAAACAGATGACAGATATATAGGTTATGTTTTGGTGGTAGGCTTATGAAATAGTATAGATTCGCGTGGATCTAGTGAATTGGCCGTAGGTAAGTCTGTGATTGTCATGCCCTAGTTTATCGATCTTATTAATGTGCTGAATTTGAATACTATTTACGTCAGATTAAAATTTATTATAATATGCTTGGGAAATTATTTTATAATGTAAAACACAATTGTCGTGAACAAAATTATTCAAACGCCAAAGAAAAATAAATTATTTGGTGAATTAGTATTAAAAACAGTGAATGTTAATCGTATCAAACGTAGAATTCTAGTCATTAGTTGTAAATTTAGTCTATAAATTAAGTATAATATACAGTGAAATCATTTACTTGCATTTATTTTATTATATAAACAAAGTTTCTAAAAAAAAAATTAAAAAATTGTGAAAAACTGAAAATTTTTTTTCAATTAAAAAAAAATAGAAAAAAAAATTCGGCCCACTCTGGGATTGGCGGGAATAACTGCAGAATTGATTGAGGTTTTTTTTTTTAAAAAAAAAAAGGGCACACTTTAAAAAATTGACGGTTTTTCTCAAAAAAGGCAAAAATTTCATAGACTTTATTATCTAAAAATTATTTTGTATTTTTTTTTATAGCACATTTAATTAAGAAAATTTTGAAAAAAAAAACGTCTCGATCGGCCAATTTTTGACAAAGTTATGATAATTTGAATAAAAAAGAGCCATTTTTTGAAAAATTCTTTCTTTGAGGTGGGTAAAAAAATTTGAAAAAATTCGGAGAACCGTTTTTCATAGGGTAGAAAAAGATAAAAAACTTTCAGCCAAATCGAAAGGGGTCGGAGTCAAAAGTGATCGATTTGGCATGGAATGACCCATAAATATAAATAGTTTAGAACTTGTAAAAAAACTTATTATTGACTTGGAAGATAGTAGCAATAGCGAAATTCAACTAGATATTAATTAATAACTAAAATTGTAACAAATGTACGCGAGGACACTGTACACTGTTTTAATATATTTGTGTAATTACTATATTGTGTATTATTCAGTATATAAAACAATAAAATTCAACTGTCTTATCACAATAAAATTTTAAACCCAACAATTATACAATCAGGTATAGTGCGGCCCTGCATGATGCCTTGTCATTTATCAGCCATAAATTAATCACTTTCGAATCTTGTTGAATTTTGAATGGGTATAGGTAGCTAAGTCACTTTCTTAGATCATGAAAAATACTATACTAGATCCTGATAAAACGAAGACATTTTTGCGAATTTATACATATAACAATAAACTACAACATTTTTGTAATAAGACACTCTAATCCAATAACAGTGTAAAATTATTCAAATTAAGAATTTCTAACATTTGTTTTAATATGTTCATGTGACCTTAATATGTGTTTTATATTTTCGCGATGGGATTTTCCTTGCTATGGTAAAGCACTGTATTCGCGTAAAGACCACCACACGAAATTTTTCCTTATCTTTACTTTCTAGGGTTCCCAGATTGCGGAAAACACAGTCATTCATTTCTGTAGTTGGCCCGATAACACCCAAACGAAATGAGACAAAATATCAATTCCGTCAAGCTTGGATATATATAATACCTAACAAGGGGATGAAGCCTATGGTTTTTGACCTATAGAGCTTCAGGCGAAGAGGGTAAATTTTGTAGGAGTAATATTGTAATATTTTTCCTGGTTTTTATTTAAATACTAAACAAATAAAGAGTGTCCTAAAATTCACGCAAGATTTGAATTTGGCGCCATTTGTATGGTAAAGTGTTGCCAACAAAACAAAAAAACACAGCGTGATAGCTGACAGTTCAGGGTTATTAAAAATGGAGCGCTACACGAAGGAACAACGTATTTTCATTGTTCAGTTAGTTATTTTAGAACTACAGGTTGGGAATAAAAGTACTTAACCGATTTTTTAAAATTTGTTCCTAGGGTTTACCTTCAGGCTGATTCTTTAAAAAAATCTATTGCGTATGTGATAATTAGTTAGAAATAACAAGATTTTTCCTGTTTTCCTTGCTCTCCACCTTATATTGCTAGGCTTTCGCCATTTACAAAATAGTACCAGGTTTTCATTTATGAAATCTTTAAAAAAGAAAAACCTTCTCATTTTGTCTTTTGGGCTTGGACATGAGATTTAGTACACTGATTTTTCAAATTTATCGCAGCCACCCTATGATACATTTCGACACCAAATGTCATGTTTAAGAACAAGTGTTGTTTTTAAGTGTTTTTATCATTTCGAATAATTTCAGCTACTAACTGAATTTCTGGATCCTCTAGCAGCGGAATGGGTTCTAGGGGAAGCCTCTGAACTGGGGAATACATTCGCTCATGAGGTGGAGCTATTGGCGCCGGGAGATCTAAAAACAAATAAAAATCGTTACATTTTTAATCATAACTTTCTTCATGAAAAGAATAGAATCACATTGTTACTAACGTTTTATAGAGATTTTAAGATGAGCCAAGTAGTACTTTATACCTTCTTTAATTTTTAGTTTAGATATACCAGGGCACTGCCAAAAGTATGTATATTTACAAAAAATATTTTAAAAGTTATTAAGTGAATAAGAAAAAATAGCAATTATATATTTTTATTGTGTTATAAGAATGATAACATTATTTTTTCATTGAAAGAGTTGCAAAATTAAAATGGCAATGGGGGGCATGTGGCTAGAACGAATAATACCAGGTGTACAAGTATGAAATGCGGATTTCAGACAACAGATGGTGTACCAAAGCAGTTTGTTCTATAAAGATTTGACACTACGCCATTTTGTTGTGTCATCAACAAGTGTCAGACGCGCTCGAGTGACAAATTGGAAAAGTGTGTGCATAGTGTTTTGTTGTTGTTTTCAATATGTCGAAATTTATACCGAACAAAGTGCATTCGCGGACAGTATTTATTTTTGTTTTCATTTGAAGAAAACTGCTGTTGAATCATACCGATTACTTCGAGAAGCTTATGGTGAACATGCTCCATCGCAAGATACGTGTGAACGATGGTTTCGGCGTTTCAAAAGTGGTGACTTCGATGTTGCAGACAAGGAACGTGGAAAACCGCCAAAAAAATACGAAGATGTGGAATTGCAAGCATTGTTGGACATGGATGATTCGCAAACACCAAAACAACTCGCCGAGCAATTGGGCATTAGTCAACAAGCTGTTTCCAATCGGCTACGAGAGATGGGAAAGATTCAGAAGCCTGGTAGATGGGTACCACATGAGTTGAACAACAGGTAAATGGAAAAACCCAAAAACACGTGTGACATTTTGCTCGCTCGGTACAAAAGGAAGTCGTTTTTACATCGTATAGTTACACGGGATGAAAAGTATATTTATTTTGAGAATCCCAAGCGCAAAAAATCATGGGTAGACCCAGGCCCACCATTCACATCCACCGCAAGATCGAATCGCTTTGGCAGAAAGACGATGCTCTGCGTTTAGTGCGACCGGAGGGGCGTGGTCTATTATGAGCTGTTAAAACCTGGAGAAACGGCTGATACTAAACGTTACCAACAACAATTGACCGATCTGAACCGTTCACTGCTTGAAAAAAGGCCAGAATACCAAAAGAGGCAACACAAAGTCATTTTTCTTCATGACAGTGCTCCACCACATACGGCAAAAAACAGTTCGCGACACGTTGTAGGCACTCAGCTGGGAAGTTCTACCCCATGCGGCTTACTCACCAGACTTGGCTCCTTTCGATTACCACTTGTTTGCATCGATGGGTCACGCACTTGCTGAGCAGCGCTTTGGTTCATATGAAGATGTGAAAAAATGGCTCGATGAATGGTTCGCAGCAAAAGGGGAAGATTTTTACTGGCGTGGTATTCACAAATTGCCCGAAAGATGGGGAAAATGTGTAACAAGTGATGGAGCATACTTTGAATAAAGCACTCTTTATTATGCTTCCAAATTTAACAAGTTTTTTTTTAGAAAAAAAAACCGCATTTCATACTTGTACACCTGGTAGTAGATGGAAAACAAAATTACTTAAATGAAGACCTTGGGAGAACAGACGAAATGTCGAAAGACCCACGAAAAGATGGACTGTTGATATCAGCTTGATAACAGGCAGTAGATGGCTTTATATGGCACAGGATAGAGACAAATGGAAGAAATTTGAAGAGGGCTCTCTCCTCCAGTGGAGGAGCAGGGGCTTATAAAGAAGAAGAATTATTTTTTTATCGGGGTAAACGGATGAAAACTATGGCGCCTCCTTGTCTGCAGGATAACTTCACAAAAATAATCCAATCTGCAAAAATAAATATTAATTTTATAAAATAATGTAGTAGTTAAAAATTTCCGAACAATTTTTGTTTTGAAAAGTACTTGTAGTCGTCTACTTGCTGTATAGTTTGTCCAGATATGTTTATCTCTTCACTTAACACCAGATTATTCATCAGTATGGTCTTTGCCATGTTTAGTTGTAGACCAGTTCCTCTTACAGCCCGTTCAGTTCTTCTACCATTTTTATTGCATCTCCCATATTATGTGAGCTTTAACATGGAGGTCTCTAGCAGACAGATTATCAAACATGGGATTCCCCAGGGGTCGGTCTTGGGACCGTTACTGTTTTTAATTTATATAAATGATTTGCCTAATTATACTGATAACCCAAATTTAATCCTATTTGCAAATGATACCACCAGTCTGCAGCACTTGGAGATCCAATACAGCAAACTGTTTCCGACATGCAACATAACATAGGAGGCTGGTTCTTGGCAAATAGGCTCACCCGAGTCTGAGGTTTACTCTAAGAAATTCTCCAACTGATCTACCTACAAATGACTTTGTTAAATTTCTAGGTGTGTTCCTGGACCCTGGGCTCTCATGGGAGAAGCATGTCTCTGAACTGGCGTCTAAACTTTCCAGAATGATTTTCCTTATTCGAAGTTTGGCTAGAAATGTATTTCAGAAGGTTCTCTTAAGCGCTTATCATGCATATTTTGCATCCAACATGTCATAGGCTGTTGTGAACCGGGGACACTCATCGCATGCGCAAAGAATTTTTTCACTTCAGCGACGCTGCATTCGCGACATTGCGGGACTGGTATATCGCGACTGTTGTCGTCGCTATTTCTCTGAATTGGGGATATTGACTTTTCCCTGTGTCTACATATTCCAGTGCTTAACATACATTAAACAAAATGTGAGGCTGTTCACTACCCATGAAAATCTCCACAACTAGCCCACTAGAGGTAACCAAAATCTAATTCCTAGCTTCCACAGAATAGCTCGAACTCGCAGAGGCACCAACTACTATGGGGTCAGTTTCTTTAATGCCTTACCGGTGGCTGTTAGGGAGCTGTCAGACGAGAGCTTTGTCAGGAAGGTGAAATCCTACCTGACTGCAAGATCATTTTACTCGCTTGATGAGTTTTTGAATCATAATTTTAATGATTTTTAAGTATGTAATTAATATGTCTTACCTTTATTTTGTTCTTTTGAAATCTTTTAATTGTTCGTTGATTTGTAGTTACATACAACATACAATATTTTAACGTTTTCTTTTGACTTATTGTGACGTGTAAAAGCACATTGTGTACTTATTACCAATAAATGTTTCATTTGATTTGATTTGATATCTGTAATCAGGACGATGTCGTCCGCGAATCTAAGATGATTCAGATATTGCTATAAAAGTTGTAAGGATAAGGCATCTCGTTGTCGGATTCCTCTTTCAAGTCGAAATGATAATGTTGATTCATAAAGCTTAGTAGTGGCTGAAGTAGTACTGTATACATGTTCTATTAATTTCGCGTATGTATAATCGATTCTGCATTCTCTTAAGTCTACTATTATTGCTGATAGTTCAATGGTATCGGATGCTTTTCGCAAATCAATAGAAACTGACCCATACCATATGAATTTTTCGCTCGATACTTTTAGCGTTATAAAATGATCACTTGGACCAAAACCAGTTCGGAACCTAGCTTGCTTTCTCGTTTGACAGAAATCTAATTTGTGTTTCAGGCGTATTGAATCATGAAGAGTTTATGTAGGTGAGAAAATAAACTGATTGGTCTGTAATTTGAAACATCATTGATGTCACCATTTTTGTTTAAAAGAATTATGATGGAGTTGGTCCAAGCTTGAGGGGCTTGCGTTATGTGGACATAAGTTGAATTTTAGTGTTAATATCTCTAACAGTTTGTCTCCTCCGATTTTCACGGCTTCTATTACAACTCCATCTACGCCAGCTGATTTGTTATTTTTTTATTTGTTTTAGGCTATTTTTATTTCTTCTATGGTTATGTCCGGCAAATCTTCAGATCCTTGTTTTTGGAACTTTCCTCTTTCGAACCTGCCTGTTCCGTTCATATGTTTGCTTTACAGAATTCCCTGTCAGAGCTCTCTGCTATCGTTAAAAGCTTCTGTCTAATTGTAGTTACGCTATCTTCATTTTTATACTTAAAGATTTCTCGTTTTCCATTTGTTAGTTTATTCTTCAAGACTTTTCTGTTCTTATTTCGTTCAGTTGTGCCTCTAATATTGTCTGTATTGTACTTTCTGATATATTTTCTAATTTCTTTGGTTATTGTTCTATTCAATTGTTTGAGTTCGTTTGAATATACGCTTCCATTATTGTAGTTGTTTCCTTTTTTCTATAAGGTCTTAAGTGTTTTGACTAAGTTTGTTGTTTCCATGGTTTCGTTTTGGACAGTGAATTTTTCCCGAGAACACACGTACTTTAAAATCAACAAGTCCTTTACAAACCCTCCAAATTTTGAGAACTGTTTACCGATAATTGATTTTAGGCAAAAAATAAAAATTTATTTATTTTTTTGATTGAAATTAGAATCTGTGAAAAAAAACAAAGAATCTATAAAGGAGAAAAAAGACTATACGAAAAATGGCTGAATACAAAATCAGAAGAAGATCTACAGAATATAAAGAGAAAAATGCAGAAAGGAGGAGGATGGCAAACAAAGAAAAAAAACGAGAGATGGGAAAAAATCGTGCGAACATGTAGAACAGTATATAGGAGGAACTAGAAGCACAGAGTCATGGAGAATAAATTAAAGCATTAAGGACCAACAATAGAGAGAAGACGTATATAGAGTATATCCCAGAAAGCGAGTGGGAGGAATATTATAAGAAGCTGCTAACAGAAGACAGACAAGAATTCCAAGAAGAGAACCCTGAAGAAGAACAGAATAAGGAAAAAAAAGAGATAGAACTAAGCTATGAAGAAGTAAAGAAGACAATAAAAACACTCAAAAATAATAAATCTGCAGGGCCTGGAAGTGTGGTAAATGAAATGATTAAGTACGGGTCTAATAAATTACATCGAATGCTGAGCAACATGTTGCACTGAGCGATAAATGGAGAAAAAATACCAGAGGAATGATCAAAAGCCTATACAGTATCTATATTTAAAAAGGGAGATCGCAGAAAATGCACAAACTATAGAAGCCTAAGCATCATATCGAGTATGGGACGTTTGTATGGAAAAATCATTAAAAAATATCATAGAAGAAAATATAAAAGGAAAAATTGGAGAAGGCCAAGCAGGCTTTACGGCCGAAACATCATGTATAGACCACATATACACCATAAAACAAACAATGGAAAAAAAACATGCAAAGAATAGAGTTCACCTAGCCTTCATAGACATAAGAAAGGCTTATGACTCAGTACCAAGACAAAGATTATGGAATGCAATGAAAGAAATAGGCGTTGACAAAGAACTAATACACGCAGTAAAAGCTCTCTACGAAAACAACACAGTGAACATAAAAATAGGACATAAAATAGGGAAGAGACTCCAAACATCAAAAGGCCTATTACAAGGATGCTCTACATCCCCAACACTATTCAAAATATACCTCGAACAAACATTAAACAAATAGAAGCAAAAATGTAGTGGAATGGGAGTCCCAATACGAGAAGATTACTTATATACTCTAAGTTTCGCAGACGACCAAGTAGTCATAGCGCAAGATGAGGAAGATCTCAGTTATATGGTAAGAAAACTGAAAGAAGAACACACTAAAGCAGGATTAGCAATAAACTTCGATAAAACGGAATATCTAACAATAAAGGAGGGAAACGTAGAGAATCTAGAAGTCGATCACGAAACAATAATCAAAGGAACCGATAGATTTAAATATTTAGGAACCATCATTTCAAAAATGTAACATCAGAAGAAGAGATTAAAGCTAGATTAGGACAAACGCGGACATGCATAAGACAATTAAATTCGATCCTGTGGGACAAACACATTACAAGAAGAAACAAAACACGCATATACAAATCAATAATACAAAGCATAATGACATACGGGTCTGAAACATGGACGATCAACAAAAGAAATAAATCTAAAATTAACGCGGTAGGGATGGAATATTGGAGAAGATGTTGTAGAGTGACACGTATGGAGAGAATAACAAATGAAGAAATAAGAAGCAGAATGAACATCAAAGAGAACGCAGTAAACACCATTGAAGAAAAACGATTAAAATGGTATGGACACATAAGACGGAGCGAAGATAATAGGTGGATAAAGAAAATAACGGAGTGGATCCCTATAGAGAGAAGAAAAAAGAGGAAGACCCAGACGATCGTGGAGAGACGATGTGAACGAGGCCATGGAGGACAGCGGTCGAACAGATGGAGACTGGGAAGATAGAAATGGATGGAATCAAAGGCTGAGAGAAGGAAGTCAGCGTCAGCTGTAGAAAATCCTCGATATATATATATATATATATATATATATATATATATATTATATATATATATATATATATATATATATATATATTCTTTTTTATATCTTTACTGAACTGAAATTTTCCATTCTCTGGTAGTAATGGCCTATATCGCCAAAATTTTATGTTAACTTACCGTCGGGTATTGAATCATCCAAAATATAATCGGGTTCTTCTGGACTACATGGAATACATGTGTCTTCTTTGGGTAACTTAAATTTTTTTTCTAATTTTCTCATTTGTCTGAAAACAAAAGTTACTTATTTAATACTTCCCTCGCAAATATAAGTTATAACGTAAATACTGATTATTTAAACTTAAAAATAACTTAATCTAAGCATTACTACCCGGTATTTTGTGGCCATTCTAACCGATATTCCTAAGTTTAAAAACTTATTAGGTCTAATAATAATGGTGGGAGAGGATTTATAACCAAGCAAGTAAAGCAACGAGACCCTTCTCGCAAACTTCATTTAAAGTCTGGGTAAATTCAGGAAAAGGTGACATACAGGTTAACGTGGGATTCGAAACCGCATGATCGACCGGTTTTGTCCACTGACCACTCTTTTTACGGTATTATTTACTCTTTCGGCTTTCCGAGAACCTCAACGGAAGACAGTCTTCGAAACATTGTGGCGAAATATCTTTTGTTGGTGAGAGCCCTCTATCCATCCAAACTTAATTTTAGATTTATATCGAGAACGACACGGATACTGCGTCTAGTACCAGTACCTTTTCTAAGCCACATTTTCTGTCTACAATAACATATCATTGGCATGAGTTCCACCCGATTGCGAACAGGGTAAGACACCATTTTCATCTTCAGCTTTTCCCTATCAGAGACCCCTCCAACCAACAACTTGGTGGGAATTTGCCGATACTTGCTAGCTACCAGCATGACATGGTATCTATCGTAGCGAAATATTCTTAAATAAATAAGTGTACTGACATGTTTGGGATCAGATCCAAAACTCTGAGACAAAACTATACTACCTACCATTACCAGGCCTACCATTTATTAGATCTAATAACTGGATTGTTTTGGCCGATACTTGGTGGAGATCCATTAAGCTTAAGTTAAGTGAACAGTAAAACAGTTTTTGTTTACTGGTAAACTCCACATTTATTTTAACATATCAACATGTTTCGGTATCACTGTAGCTTTATCAAGATTAAAACAACAAGATGGAAAATTTGTTATATATATATATACAAGATCCCTACAGGTAAAATACAATAACGTTGGAAATCCTAATTATACTATTATAAAGACTTATATTATAGGTAACAAATTATTTAAGTACGGTATTACTGAAATATATTTAAAAGAGGTGAATTATTTTATTCTAATTGGTCGTTTAACAAATAATTAGTATTTTTAAGTTTATTGATTTCCAGAGATTCAAGCAAATTTAATTTATACCCTATATTTTCAACATGTAAAATTTCAAAGTTTTTATTAAACTTGATGTTCCAATTCTATTAAATGGTTAGCGTAATTTGAGTCTGATTTGCTACTTATAAAAGATGTAAAATGTTCTTTTATTCTTTTTTTTAAATTTCTTCCTGTTTGACCAATATAAGTACAATCGTAATTTTCGCAATTAAGTTTATAAACACCTGATTTTTTCTCTTTATCTGTTTTTGATTTATTATTTTTTATATATTTGCTTAGGGTATTATTTGTTTTAAATGCTACATGAATATTTAGTTTTTTTTGTTAAGACATTTCTAATTTTATTGCTAGTCTCAC
>CM032455.1:16732143-16736103 GCA_019049505.1 Pachyrhynchus sulphureomaculatus | reverse complement strand
ACGAATGCGAAGCTTCTTATAGAGCGTCCATCTCAAACCGTGGACAATGCCCACTTTGTACTAAGACTGAAAAAGCCTACCATCACAGTAAACTCACAATCGATAACACATAAATTCTATGAAATAGAGGAACTTTGAAAAATTTTACACAATTTGGATCTATGACCGAAACATAATTTATAAACTCTCCCCCCCCCCTCCCGAAAAAAGCCCAGTTTTCACAAACGGTTCTAAATCTGAGGCATAATTGCGGGTTTCCAGAACTGACTTTTCTTCTACGAGGGTAGGTAGTTGGCCTTCCGATCAACCCCTAACCTGCAGAGCTAGAATTTTCTGTTAGAATTTATTCCCTTAGCCGAGTTTAATAAAGTAGAAAAGGTTACAACCGAACAGGGAAGATTAACGAGAAAAGATTAAATATTTGTACATAAACAGACTGGGACGCAGAGATGGAATAGGGCAAAACATAACACTAGACACTTATGATTTTGAAAGAGTGGAGCGATACAAATATCTAGGAGCTAGAATGACAGCTAATAATGACATCGCCGAGGATATACTTTTCTCATTGAACAACTTCCTGAAGTCGAAAAGCATATCTAGAACCTCAAAGGTGAAAGTTTATAAAAGCATTATAAGATCTATGGTCACTTCTAAGTGCGAGATATGGCCAATGACTAAATCCAACGAAGAAAAGTTCAGACGTTTTGAAAGAAAAGTATTAAGAAAAACTTTTGGGCCCCATTATGATTCCAATGCCATCCAATATCGTATCAGGACCAAAGCCGAGATCTACCATCCATATGGCGTCGGCGCTATTGTGAAACAAATAAAATCCCATCGCTTGGGATGGTAAGAACATATTCAAAGACTACATGATGACTGATTGGCGAGACTGATAGAAGACCAGAAGACCTAGAAGAATACAGTGCAGGCAGCCAAGACTCACCAATGGTTGTAGAGGTATTTAGTAGTAATAGTATTAGATAATTTCCAAATCCATATAGGTATGGAAATAATGTAAATGACTCTCTTGGGGTTACCTCGGCTAAGTGACAGGCTGATTATAACTATTTAAAATATTTATTTTAATCTCAAAATTTACCCTCTGCCTTAAAAAACTTTTGAACATGGAAAATTAATTCGCTTCATGAGTTGATTTGGAATAATAGTAATGGACGTAGTCAGTGTTCCTCGAACATTTAAATGATGTCATTGCGCGTCTGTACGTATATTAAGGAAATTAGAAAAATATTAAATTTTTGACAATATTCTAAGTAAGCTTTGTTTATCTTCTGTAAGAATATTATAAATTACCCCAGCTAATTCTGGAATTAGTGGTTCCTCCTCCTGGACATTATACAATCCAATACTTGGTCCTTTAAAAGCACGTCGTTCGTCTCTTTGGAGAATATCCCTTCGTCTTGCTACATAAAAAATAAGTGTTAAAATAATGCTTTTATAGATTATCACTTACTCTTTTCTGTTTAAAACATATCTTTCAGAAATATGATCTAGTGTAAATCTCAGTTTTACAACCATTTATTCTGTATCGGAAACAAGTAATATTACATATATAAATATATAAATATATATATATATATATATATATATATATATATATATATATTATATATATATATATATATATATATATACACACTCCTGGACAAAATTAACGCAATATATATTAAATCATACAAATCTCTATAATGAATTAATTTTAATAATTTTTTATGAACAATGATTACACTAGAAGTTAGAAAAAACTTATTCGGATACTTTAAAAGTGAATTAGCTACCAAATTTCTCTATAAGATTCTAATTAAAATTATTCTTAAGACCTAATAACAAAATCGTTGAAATTATGTAATAATGAAAAAAATAAACTGGGACACTAGTAGCAAAATTAGTGGTGTAACTGGGACACTAGTAGCGTGTGTTGCCTCCTCTACTTCGGATGGACAGCGTTTTATGCGCCTAGGCATGCTTCTAATTAAATTTTGGATAAAATCTTGAGGAATTTGCTCCCATTCTGTGATAACTGCATTTTCAAGTTCCCTCAGGTTTCTAGGTGCAGGTATGTGACGTTTCACATTTTTCTTAAGGTGATCCCATACATGTTCCATGGCCATTGCATAATCGGTATATCAACTTGATTAAGATAATCGAGTACCTCCCTAGCTACGTGAGGTCGAGCGTTGTCTTGCATAAAACAGGAAATGGTCCCCACAAAATGACCGAAAGGCATCACATGTTCTATTACAATATTCTCAAGATAGTAGTCAGCATTCATGGATCTCGTACAGACAGGAACTAACTCTGTGCGAGCATCAAAGCAGATGCCACCCCAGAACATAACAGAGCCACCGCTGAATGGAATCCTTGCGGAAATATTGCAAGGAGCAAACCTCTCTCCTGGTCTTCGCCATACTCGCTCACGACCATCTGGATGTTTTAGACTAACCCTAGTTTTCATCTGTGAAGAAAACTTGTTTCCAATCATCCATAGACCAGTTTTCGTGATTTCGAGCAAAACGTAACCTGGCAACTCTGTTCTCTCTAGTAAGCAAGGGCGCAGTGGCTGGTCTCCTACTGTTTAATCCAGCTTCATTTAACCGTCTTCTAACTGTTTTAGAAGAAATTGTGACATTGCGAACAGCTTCGAGTTCGGTTCTTATTATAGAACTAGTGACAGTCCTGTTTCTTAAAGCATATTGTCTTATAAAACCTTCATCTAGGTCGCTGGTGCATCGTTTTCGCCCTTGCCTTAGCCTTCTAGAATAAATTCCTACTTCATTAAAGCGTCTTACCATACGACTTATTGTGGAACGATGTTTGCCAACAAATTGGCAACATAACTCTGACAATATCCCTCGTCCAATAAAACTGAGGCTCGCACTACCTCGTGTTCAGTTAAATTCCTTGTTCGATTCATTTATCTAATTCTTCGGGGTCAAAAATTAAAACGGTCTCTACCACAAAAACGTATTACTTTGAAAAAGTAAAAACAATTTATAAGCTTACTTTTAAAGAAAATCTATAGCATTATTACAGAAAAATTGTTTAAAACTGTAAATCTAAAGAACAAAAAAATGACTATAAGTGTCATTTTTTTGTTCTTTTGAGCGGATAACAATGGGTGATGAAGTCAGTTAACCATTCAAATCGTGACGGTTAGGATATTACTACGATATCATTAAGTACCGATACACTAGATATATCGTGATTACAGTTTACATTCCATAGATGGAAAAATAATGTTTTGTATATTCATAAATTATGAAAATTAAAATGACGAATTGTTGTTCAGATTTTCACTACATTTTATTTATCAAAGTGAAATAAATAAAATAATAACTTAGAACAGCTGTGACATGTTTCGGTACATAGTACCTTTCTCAAACGGTAGTTAAAAGTTATACTATTTCGCCTAATAACTAATTTAAGTACAATTATTTAAACTCTACCTTAAGTATAAAGAATTTACTAAAGTGTTATAAATAACCGCTAACAAAATTATGTAAAAAAAATTTTTTCAAGGGATTCAACTTAGTACAATAGCCAGATAATTACCTGAACTTAAGATTTAACTAAGTAGTGTTATATAACATGTAGGCTGAAAAGTTTTTGGTTTCTGACTCATAGATGTCGCCCTTTTCAAAAAATCCATATGATTTTTAGGAAGTACCAACCTTCAAACGATACGTGTCAAAATTTCATGACATTTCGATGATTAGTTTACAAGTTACAGTTAGTGACGCTATTTTTGATATTTTTTAAACGATGGAAAAAATCGAATTTCGTGTGTTGATAAAACACTGTTTTTGATGGGAAAAAATACCGTTCAAGAAAAACAATGGCTTGATAAGTGCTACGGGAAAGAGAAGTACAATGAGTGAGTTAAAAATTAACTTTAAATGCATATTGGAAATGCCATTTTAGGACAGTTCCTTTTGA
>CM032455.1:16639643-16729643 GCA_019049505.1 Pachyrhynchus sulphureomaculatus | reverse complement strand
CGGGCGTTTCAAAAGTGGTTACTTCGATATTGCAGACAAGCAACGTGGAAAACCGCCAAAAAAAATACGAAGATGTGGAATTGCAAGCATTATTGGACAAAGATGATTCGCAAACACAAAAAACAACTCGCCGAGCAATTGGGCGTAGTCAACAAGCTGTTTCCAATCGGCTGCGAGAGATGGGAAAGATTCAGAAGACCGGTAGATTGGTACCACATGAGTTGAACGCCAGGCAAATGGAAAAGCGCAAAAAACACGTGTGACATTTTGCTCGCTTGGTACAAAAAAAAAGTCATTTTTGCAACGTATAGTTACAATGTATGAAAAGTGCATTTATTGTGAGAATCCCAAGCGCAAAAAATCATGGGTAGGCCCAGGCGCACCATCCACATCGACTGCAAGACCGAATCGACTTTTGCTCCTATTTTAATAACTATATTCTCTTCTAGCCCTACTGTCATGGAAGTATCATCTTCATACTATAATTAAAATATACTTAAAGTATTTCACTTAACAATTTTTTAATTACACGAAGTAGGTAAGTATTATTAAACGAATATATTTGATAAATGAAAAATATTATTAAATATAATACATTAATTAATAAATAATACAAATTATTCATAATTATGGATTTTTTAGGGATTAATTAACTTTTATACGACATATTATTTACCGGACCTTGCATTATGTTATGTATGGCTGAGCGCTGCGCGCTCTCCGCGGTCTATCTCAAAAACGGTTAAGCGTATAAAAAAATGTTTAGAACAAAATTTGTAAAGAATTTTATGCTCTACAATTTTTATAATATATACAAATATCATTGAAATCATAGGAAGCGAGATATTTGCGAAAAACCGATTTTTGTGACCTTTGTCCTTGAATATTTTAAGACGCGGACACGAGACTTTATGAGACTTTTTAGACAACTTTAAGAATGCCAAAATAAAGGTTTTTATACAAGTTTACAGATTATTATCTCTCATACCGTAGTTGACCCTCTTTTTTGGCTTAAGTGACTGTACAATTCAGTTTTTTAGAAAAACGGGACTGAAATTTCGGGATGTTTCAGTTTTTCCTTCCTTTACAGGCTAAACACTAACTAAATTTCAAAATTTGAAGTGTGTGTCTGCTAGAAGTACCTTAGAATCTTGATGATAGGTGAGTGTGTCAGTGACAAAATTAAAGAACTTTAACTGGCGAACCGAACAAAAAAAGCATTCACGGACAGCATTAATTTTTTGTTTTCTTTTGAAAAAAACTGCTGTTGAATCATATCGATTACTTCGAGAAGCTTATGGTGAACATGCTCCATCGCAAGATACTTATGAACGATGGTTTCGGCGTTTCAAAAGTGGTTACTACTTCGATATTGCAGACAAGCAACGTGGAAAAAAACCGCCAAAAAAATACGAAGATGTGGAATTGCAAGCATTATTGGACAAAGATGATTCGCAAACACAAAAAACAACTCGCCGAGCAATTGGGCGTAGTCAACAAGCTGTTTCCAATCGGCTGCGAGAGATGGGAAAGATTCAGAAGACCGGTAGATTGGTACCACATGAGTTGAACGCCAGGCAAATGGAAAAGCGCAAAAACACGTGTGACATTTTGCTCGCTTGGTACAAAAAAAAGTCATTTTTGCAACGTATAGTTACAATGTATGAAAGTGCATTTATTGTGAGAATCCAAAGCGCAAAAAAATCATCGGGTAGGCCCAGGCGCACCATCCACATCGACTGCAAGACCGAATCGCTTTGGCAGAAAGACGATGCTCTGTATTCGGTGGGACCAGAGGGGCGTAGTCTATTATGAGTTGTTAAAACCTGGGGAAACGATTAATACTAAATGTTACCAACAACAATTGACCAATTTGAACCGTTCGCTGCTTGAAAAAAGCCGGCCGAAAGAGGCAACAAAAGACATTTTTCTTCATGACAATGCTCCGTCATATACGGCAAAATCAGTTCGCGACACGTTGGAAGCACTCAGCTGGGAAGTTCTACTCCATGCAGCTTACTCACCAGACTTGGGTCCTTCCGATTACCACTTGTTCGCAATCGATGGGGCACGCACTTGCTGAGCAGCGCTTTGGTTTCGTCGAAGATGTGAAAAAAATGGCTTGATGAATAGTTCGCAGCAAAAGGGGAAGATTTTTACTGGCGTGGTATTCACAAATTGCCCGAAAAATGGGAAAAATGTATAACAAGCGATGGAGCATACTTTGAATAAAGAACTTTTTATCATTCTTCTGAATTTAACATGTTTTTTTAGAAAAAAAAAAAATCTGCATTTCATACTTGTACATCTGGTATATATATATATATATATATATATATATATATATATATATATATATAATATATATATATATATATATATACATATATACATATATATATATATATATATATATATATATATATATATATATATATATATTTATATATATGTATATATATATATATATAATATATATATATAATATATATATATATATATATATATATATATATATATATATATATATATATATGTATATATATATATCCGCAGAGAGACTTGACAACTTAAGATTTGCTTATAACATCGCATTTATTGCCGAAAACGAAATCGAATTGAAAGAAATGCTCCAAGAATTACAAATTGAAACAAAATAGGTCGATTTAGAGATGAACATTACAAAAAACAAATTCATGATGAACGAACAAACAACCAACTGAAAGAAAAATACTAGGTATATCAATTAGGAACTGCAAACCAAACGACTGGATCAGGAAAAGAACAGGGGTCCACGACATATTTGAAAGGATATCTTCCCTAAAGTGTAACTGGGCTGACCATGTGGCCAAAAATAGTGATATTTGGAGCGGAAAAGTGACCAGATGGTGACCATGGTGGGGCGGGAAAGAAATAATGGCAGACCTCAATAATGCTCAAAAATCGGCGGGGCTCAATTGGTATCAAATTTGCTCAAAACAGGGACATATGGAAGCACATGAGAGAGGCCTATATCCACAGGATAGAGAATGGCTAGAAGAAGAAGAAGAAAGAAGATATATATAAATATACATATCCCATCAAAAACATAATATGTAAAAAAATGCCAAGTCTCGCGCTTCCACCACAAAAAGTTGTGAGATCTCATGTAAAACTAAGTCAGTTATTTTAGTTAATATCTATGGAAGCACCTATTCAACAACTTTGTCATAAATTATCTATTTAGGGACCTACCAACATTTATAGTGACCGTATCAATATTAGACATCTTTATTTCTATAATATAATGACTTGGCAATCGTACGGCAACGTAATCACATAAGAATAATCTACTATTTAAAATACTTTATTCTTAAGTGCATTGTTTAGACTTACTTAGCAATCGAAATAGTAGATTATTCTTATGTGATTATGTTGCCGTACGATTGCCAAGTCATTATATTTATTATAGAAATAAAAGATGACTAATATTGATATGGTCACTGTTGGATGTTGGTAGCTAACTAAGTAGTTAACAATTTATGTCAAAATTGTTGAATAGATGCTTCCATAGATACTAACTAAAATAACTGACTTGGTTTTACATGAGATCTCACAACTTTTTTGTGGTGGAAGGGCTGCGTTGCGAGACTTGGCATTTTTTTACATTTTATGTTTTTGATGGGATTTCATTTCTTTTTGTAGGTAATTCTCTTTTTTTTTTCTTCTCGGGTAATATTTCTTGTACGTCAGCTATGGATTTTCTTAAAGCCCACTCCCTGTCTCTATTGGCTTTTCTCAAAAGCTACAATGTAACAATTTTTGACAAGTTTGGACGATAAGTGCTTCTAAGTCGATTATATTCAACGATTGCGGACTCCTGAGCTTTGATACTGCCGAAGTCGACATTAATTAGATGTAAACCGCCCAGACTTGTCACTCTCGAAAGTGCCACATATGCTTGACCGCATGTGAACACTGAAGAACCGATGACCATCAGTACACTGTTTAGACTTAGCCCCTGACTTTTGTGTATGGTAATATCATAGACTATACATATCGGAAACTGTTCGCGATGAACGTAAGCTCGTAAAGATGTTCATTATTAAATGTCATATGTATTTTTTTAAATTTTATTTGTATTTTCAGGATCAACCTTTACTCCTTGTACTATACCGATAGAACCGTTGACTAAGCCAAACTCACGTCAATATTTCGTCTTAACATGACTTTTGCTCCTATTTTAATAACTATATTCTCTTCTAGCCCTACTGTCATGGAAGTATCATCTTCATACTATAATTAAAATATACTTAAAGTATTTCACTTAACAATTTTTTTAATTACACGAAGTAGGTAAGTATTATTAAACGAATATATTTGATAAATGAAAAATATTATTAAATATAATACATTAATTAATAAATAATACAAATTATTCATAATTATGGATTTTTTAGGGATTAATTAACTTTATACGACGTATTATTTACCGGACCTTGCATTATGCTATGTATGGCTGAACGCTGCGCGCTCTCCGCGGTCTATCTCAAAAACGGTTAAGCGTATAAAAAAATGTTTAGAACAAAATTTGTAAAGAATTTTATGCTCTACAATTTTTATAATATATACAAATATCATTGAAATCATAGGAAGCGAGATATTTGCGAAAAAACCGATTTTTGTGACCTTTGTCCTTGAATATTTTAAGACGCGGACACGAGACTTTATGAGACTTTTTAGACAACTTTAAGAATGCCAAAATAAAGGTTTATACAAGTTTACAGATTATTATCTCTCATACCGTAGTTGACCCTCTTTTTTGGCTTAAGTGACTGTACAATTCAGTTTAGAAAACGGGACTGAAATTTCGGGATGTTTCAGTTTTTCCTTCCTTTACAGGCTAAACACTAACTAAATTCAAAATTTGAAGTGTGTGTCTGCTAGAAGTACCTTAGAATCTTGATGATAGGTGAGTGTGTCAGTGACAAAATTAAAGAACTTTAACTGGCGATAGTTCGCAAACTATAAGGTATAAATAGTAGGTAATTTAGGAATATAGCTAGTATAGTATGTCCTCTTGGCCACTGAAAATTCAGGCTTCTAGCTTTATCCACAACGAAGTTACAGGGTGGTCGAAAGTGCCGTGAATGGCTTCGAGAAAAGGATGGTACGGCTATGCTTTCTGCTCGACTTGGCGGGAGCACTGCCGTGCCCCCAGATATTGAAAAGTAAATTGCTTATAATCAAGAACTCCACCTATGGTTTCTCGATCTATATAAGTACATTCGGAAAATTTTAAGAAGCCATTGAACTAAGATTAACAAGAATACGAAACTGGTAAAAAATCGTTAAAACTTTATTCAAACAATCAATAGTAAAACTAAAACTGGAAAAACTCCTACAAAATGTTTCACAATGACTAAGAGACTAAAACAAAGAAGTTCTCCCCAACATTATTTAAAATCTAATTCAAACACGCACTAAATGTACGGAAAATGAAGTTTTCAAACATGGGCATACTTCTTAATGAAGACCCACTATCCACTCTATGTTTCTCAGATGATCAAATGCTACAGGCTCAGGATTATGAAGAAATAAACCACAGGATATGCAAAAAGATAAAAGAATATGCAAAGTGGAGTCTAGAGGTAAATCTAGGTAAGGCTGAATATGTGAGTAATATAGGAGAACAACAGTACTTATTACTTGACATCGTATGTAAGATAAAACAATGTATTTGATACCAAAATTTGGAAATAAAATTAATACAAAACGGAAAGGTGGATGAGGCGATTCGAAGAGGAAATATACAGGAAACGCAAGATACCGGTGTGTTGAGTGATACTATATGGGATAAAAGCATTTCAAAAGAAAAAAAAAATACTATAGTCAAAAGTATAAATTTTGACTCGGAAGTATGGTGAAAGTGACTGCTAACAGCTACAAAAATGAACTTATAGAAGAGGGCAGTAGGCAAAATCAATTGAAAGAATCTCAAGTCTTACAATAAATAAGATTATAAACGTTGGCAGTACTAAAATGAAAACAATTACAGATAAATAGAATAGAATATAGTAGAAATATGCTTTATTGTCCTAAAATACAACGTAATTGTTGACAAAGCAAGCTTAACTAAAATTATTATTATATCAATAAACACAAATTCAAAGAAAGAAAAAATAAAGAAACAGAACAAGATTAGTAGTCAATGCAGTAAATACAAAATAAAAGAAATAAAAATTACACATAAGTCAACCCAAATGCCAACCACTCAACTACTGTTATATGCTTATTTCAGTCTATCATTGTAGAATTCTTCAAGTGCATAGTACGCCTTTTTTATAAGTAGGGCCCTAGTCTCTTGTCTAAAGACCCTCTTGCAATTCAGTCCTCTCAATTTGAGAGGCAGATGATTATATATTTTTTTTGCCATTATAAACAATTGCAGATTTGATCAGCTCCGATTTCAGGGCCGGCAATGGCAGGACAAACGCTCGCCTAGTGCCGTGCCGGCTGACTGGCATTGCCTCAAGACGATGTTTTTTAGTGTTCCGTACGGAACACTTATAAGATCACTTCGGTGTCTGTCTGTCTGTCTGTCTGTCTGTCTGTCTGTCTGTCTGTCTGTCTGTCTGTCTGTCTGTCTGTCTGTCTGTCTGTCACACCCGATTTTCTCCGAAACTATTTGACATAGAAAGGTGAAATTTGGTAATAATATAGGAATTGATGGCCTCATCAGAGCCATGTAGTTTTGAGAATTAAATTTTGACTTAAGGGGTTAGTTTTGGGGGGTGAAGTCGGAAGCGAAAAAAAAATTTTTTTACTAGGTCATCGAGTGTGGTGTCAAATGAAAGCTTGTGAAAACACGAGTAAAAAATATTATATATAATATTATACTTGCGCGCACTTTTCGTTGTGTTATTTTTAAAAATTCGCGAAATATCGCTGTCCCGGGCCTTATCTCGAAAAGTACTTATCAAAAAATTTCGAAAAAATTCTGGAATATTCTCCACGGGGTGTAGATTGAACGAAAATTATCACGAGTGCATTACCTTTAATAATTTATATGGTATATAAAAAAAACAAAAATTTCAAGGTCATCAGATTTCAGTAAAGATTGGAAACAAACTTTGTTGAAAACTCATTTAGGGTGCGTTTTGTGAAGTCACTGATCATTTTATACCACCGTAACATAAATTTTGACTTAAGGGGTTCATTTTGAGGGGTGAAATCGGAAGTGAAAAAAATTTTTTTTTTTTTACTAGGTCATCGAGTGTGGTGTCAAATGAAAGCTTGTGAAAACACGAGTAAAAATATGTATATATATATATATATATATATATATATATATATATATATATATATATATACTCGTATATAATGTAATACTTGCGCACACTTTTCTTCGTATTACTTTTAAAAAATCGCTGTCCCCTACCTTATCTCGAAAAGTACTAATCAAAAAATTTTGAAAAAATTCTGGAATATTCTCCACGGGGTGTAGATTGAACGAAAATTATCACGAGTGCATTACCTTTAATAATTTATATGGTATATAAAAAAAAAAAAATTTCAAGGTCATCAGATTTCAGTAAAGATTGGAAACAAACTTTGTTGAAAACTCATTTAGGGTGCGTTTTGTGAAGTCACTGATCATTTTATACCACCGTAACATAAATTTTGACTTAAGGGGTTCATTTTGAGGGGTGAAATCGGAAGTGAAAAAAATTTTTTTTTACTAGGTCATCGAGTGTGGTGTCAAATGAAAGCTTGTGAAAACACGAGTAAAAATATGTATATATATATATATATATATATATATATATATATATATATATATATATATACTCGTATATAATGTAATACTTGCGCACACTTTTCTTCGTATTACTTTTAAAAAATCGCTGTCCCCTACCTTATCTCGAAAAGTACTAATCAAAAAATTTTGAAAAAATTCTGGAATATTCTCCACGGGGTATAGATTGAACGAAAATTATCACGAGTGCATTACCTTTAATAATTTGTTTGGTATATAAAAAAAACAGAATTTCACCAGTTTTCAGTAAAGATTGGAAACAAACTTTATTGAAAACTCATTTGGGGTGTGTTTTGTGAAGTAACTGATCATTTTATACCACCCTAACAAAAATTTTTATTTTGAAAACAATCAACGTACGGAACACTAATTGTGCAAGTTCAACTTGCACTTGACCGGTTTTTAAAGATTATGATAGCAGTTTCCAGGATAAATAGGGCACAAAGAGTAAGAATCCCTAACCTCGGAAATAATGGTCGACATGACTCTCGCCACCCAGCTCCTGAAATATATCTAATAACTCTCTTTTGCAATACAAAAACTAAAGTGAACTCGAGAGCAGCAAGCCCATACCTCAAATGACTCTCAACTAGTGAAAAGTAAGAGGTTCTAGCTACATCCCGCCCAGGGCTACTTGCAATAATCCTAAGGACATAGCAGCCTGAAGAAATTTTGCTGCAGATGTTGCCAATGTGATCCTCAAACCGCAGCGATGAGTCTATTATTAGACCGAGAAATGAATTATTATCAGCCGCAGAGATTATCTCTTTCTCGATATTAACATTCTCTATATTGCATCTAAAGCTCAGAATCCTTGTCTTGGCTATATTGAAGGACAGTTTGTTATCATCACACCAAGCCTTCATCTTAGACATATCTGCCTGAACATCGGCCCGAAGTCTCCCCACATTCTTATTGTGCCACAAAATTGTGGTGTTATCAACAAAGATGGTAAATCTGCCAGTCACTGTGAAACGGGGCAGGTCATTAACATAGATCAAAAACAATAATGGTCCAAGTGCAGAGCCTTGAAGGATACCCACACTGATCTCAACCCCCTCCGAACACTGACCCTTAAAAGTCACTTCCTGGACTCGGCCCGACAAATACGACCGAAACCAATCCCAAGCTAACGCCCTGAACCCATAAATGTCCAGCTCTGACAGCAAGATCCCATGATCAACACAATCGAAAGCTTTTGTCAAATCACAAAACACCGCCGAAGCATGTTCACTAGAATTTAATTCGAGATAAAGTCGTTCAAGCAGATTAAAAATTGCATCGTTCCATAATTGATATGGTTTGGAAGCCTTCGAAAGATATACCAAACAAAAATACCTAAACGTACTTTACAATTAAAGCCAGGAGGAAAAAGGAAACAGAGTAGACTTCAAAACAGCTGGCAGAGTTGTACTAATGCGAAAATGAGGGAGATAGGTTACTGAAAAAGGACCTCTGAAGCAATAAATATTGATGGCAATTTTCCCATGCTAATAATTAATAATAAAATTAAATTCATTTATCTGTATATCTATGTATCAACTTTTCCGTATCAAGAAAGTTTTTCTCTATAGTTTTTTTTTGTTTCTTCGTGAAATTTATTTAATTTATCGAGATTATATACGAAGGTAAAATAATAAGAGCTAATATTATTCTAAAAAAATCGGCCGATCAGACTTGCGCAATTAGTGTTCCGTACGGTAATTGCCTTTAAAATAAAGTATAAACTAAAATTACTTTTTCCCGGTACCTACCTGTTGTTCACCAGTGTGTGCACTGAAAAGTACATTAAAAAATCTCCACCATATTATCAACCCAATGGCTTTTTTATACGAGACAAATTATCAAACCTAATGCACTCGTGATAATTTTCGCTAAATGTACACTTTATTCAAATTCAAAATTTTGTTATCAGTACTTTTCGGGAATGGGGTAAGGGCGATTTTTGGCTATTCTTTAAAAATAATACAAATAAAAGTCTATTCAAGTATTACTTCATATATATTTTTGAATTTGTATTTTCATAAGCTTTCATTTGACACCCCCTTGATGACCTAGTAATTTTTTTTTTCGTTTCCGTTTTCAGCCCCCAAAACTAACCTTCTAAGTCTAAATTTAACTTTCAAAACTACACAGCTTTGATTAGTCCATCAATTCCTATATTTCTACCAAATTTTAACTTTCTATGACGAATAGTTTCGGAAAAAATCAGGTGTGACCGACAGACAGGCGGACACCGAAGTGATCCCATACGTGTTCCATAAGGAACACTAAAAATCCAACAAGACAATTATCACCTAATTATCTAAATGCCTAATTATCAGAAGATTACCTATCTTCTTCTGCCATCTCCCCTAAAAAGGGGGGAGTAACATCTAAACCTTCTGGAGATGGTGGGGGCGAAGGAGGACTTTGTGGGAAAAATGGTGGGGGTTCGGCGTGGAGGATACTTTGGTGGTGATCGAGGTGGGGTCATCGGCCTAGGAGGGGCTCGTGGTGCACTGTAAATTAAGAACAAATCCTCTTTTTGGTAGATATTATTATAATATTAATATTAGCAGTTTGTATTACACAGTGCAACACATAAAATGTAAACTAAATTCTGACTTCAGTTTCTGGAAGTACCCACCCAAACTAGCAAAACCCTATTTGGGTTTTGCTAGTTTAGTTCGAATTTTTTTTTTTTGCCATCATCAATTTTTTTGCTCGAGCTTTGGTTTTGCACGGCTATATCTCGTAAATTGTTGGAAATTTCTCAATGCAATCTTCAGATGAAATGTTCTTCACACCAAAATACACAATTTTTGTGAACATGTCGAGGCCAGATTTTCACTCTTTCGAGGTGTTTTTGGTGCAGAAAGCCCGAAAAAAATGCCATTTTTTCACATTTTCGACCATAACTCACAAACCGTGCATATTTTAGCATAAAACTGTCTTCGACAAAAATGTTCTCTGCATCAACACGAATAACTTTGCTGAACATTGCAATAACCTACAATCGATCCTTATAGTTGTAAGGAATTTCGCCACAAAATAGTACATTTCACACCACGTATACACATATGAAAAATTGACGTTTAAGTACTAAGTTCTTACTGTGCAACAATCCATACGAACACTAGTATGGAATTGGCGCGCACTGTGCTAGTATTGGTACAGTGCCATATACTTAACATGCACACGCGTTAGATATATGGTACTGTACCAATACTAGCACAGTGCGCGTCAATTCCATATTACGCACAAGCGATTCCCCGTTCAAATATGTGTGTATTTATTCCAGCGTGTGTATGTATCAATTTCTTTTCCAAAAATAGATGCTAATAGTTAGAAGACATTCAAAAGTGAGCTAAATATCAGTTTCTTGAACAAAAAACCTGAAAAAGCGTGGTGTGAAATTCCTTATAACTGCCAAAAGAACTATAAGGATCGATTGTAGGTTATTGTAATGTTCAGCAAAGTTACTCGTGTTTATGCAGAGAACATTTTTGTCGAAGACAGTTATGCTAAAATATGCACGGTTTGTGAGTTATGGTCGAAACTGTGAAAAAAATGGCATTTTTTCGGGCTTTCTGCACTAAAAACACCCCGAAAGAGTGAAAAATCTGGCCTCGACATGTTCACAAAAATTGTGTATTTTAGTGTGAAGAACATTTCGTCTGAATATTGCATTGAGAAATTCCCAATAATTTACGAGATATACCCGTGCAAAACCAAAACTCGAACCAAAAAATTTATGATGGCAAAAAAAAAAATTCGAACTAAACTATCAAAACCTAAATAGGGTTTGGGTGGGCACTTCCAGAAACTGAAGTTAGAATTTAGTTTAGATTCGATGACCTCGAAAATGTTGCACAGTGTTATTTACGATTTGTAAATTTATAGATACAAAATAAGTAGATCTTATCTCTCCACTTAGGTCAGGTAGTGAGCCTTTAACGTCTATTTTTTTGCATGGAATCCTCTTGAGGTGCCGAGGTAGGTACGTAAGTTTTCAGAATATTTTGGATGGTTGTAGCTTCTACTTGATGGAAATTCATTATAAATATATAATAAAAGACTGTTTTTAGTCAATTTCCACTGGTTTATTAAAATTGCGATGACGCGTTTCGCTGTCTATGCAGCTTCTTCAGATCTACATTTTACACTGTCAAGTTAGGTTTAATGTTCACAATTTTATATAATTTCTGAATTATAATATTACACCTAATTAAATTACATTGATCGTATTGGAAATCAGTGTGGGTTTTCCAATACTATCAAGGGAATTTAATTAGGTGTAATATTATAATTCAGAAATTATATAAAATTGTAAACATTGAACCTAACTTGACAGTGTAAAATGTAGATTTGAAGAAGCGCGAAACGCGTCATCGCAATTTGAATAAACCAGTGGAAATTGACTAAAAACAGTCTATTATTATATATTTTCAGAATATTCTAAATGCAGTTAGTCAGTACAATGGTGAAATTGTGCTGATAAATTTCGATTTAGGTTAGCCATTTTTTGAAAGACAATCTTTAAGTAGTAAATACTTGATGTTAGGAAGGTTCTGTACAAGAACATTTTTTAGGTGTCTCACCTAATTCACTATTTTCTTACTCTGCATACAAAGAAAATTCTTTCAGCACTTAGTTTTTTAGGAGGAAGCCAAATGTGATAACAAAAAAATTGTCATTTGTCAAATTGGACATATTACAAAGCCAACTAAGAGTTTTTTTTTAAATGACAAGATATATTTGGCTTTAGTAACAGCATCCGGAGCAATAATATGGTATCTCTATATTTACAAAAATTACATTTCCTAGAAAAAGTAATTTTTGTCATTGTCAAGTGATTTGACATTTATTAATATATAACTTTTCGGAGTTTTCATGTAATAACTATTTTTCACTCGAGTGATTCACTATATTACTTTATCTGAGGACTTACGGTGCAGGAGGTCCAAAGGGTCCGTAGGTTGTAGGTCTGGGAGGGGAATAGGCTATACCGGCGGCAGGAAATGGTCTTCCTCTTACTGGTGGACCCTGAGTAGCTAATTGTTGTCTAAAAGTATTTAAACCTACTTATGAACAAAATACTAGAAAAAGAATACAATAATAATAATAATAATATATATAAATATTCAAAGGTGATGGTACGTACTACATTGCTTACATTAACTTGCTGATAAATATTCATATAAGTAGGTAATGTAATACTCATTTCTTCTCACTTTTTTTTTTTAGTTTTCCTTTCCCCTCTATTGGGATCTTCCCGTGGGCGGAGCCTACTATGTTTATTATTAAGATGGCCGAAAAATGGGTGCAGATTTAAATTTGTAACGTGTGGAGCATAAGGAGTGTGATAGTATTTTTCAAAAATATTATTAACAATTGGCAACATTTGCAAATGGCCCGATACAAATCCTGTCCAAAGAAATTTCACACTGGGTGAAAAACTTTTAAAATCAGATCTTTTCCTTGGGTGTGGAATGATCGATGACAGAACTGTCGCGCCGAACATAACGAAAATTCAAGCAGCATGTACAGGGAGAGTTAACGATAGAGTAAAGTTCATTGTCTCATTTGTTTCACGAATGACGAAAAAATATTAAATACAATAGTTTTAAGGAATATTAAAGTGCAAATTATTTTTGAGTATACAGGGTACTTCAAAAAAATGTGGCCGATATAGCATGTTTTTTTAAATGGAACATTCTGTTTTCTAATTTATTTTTAAATCCTGCGTAAAATTTTTATTTTTAATATTATATACCTATTAATAATGTTATATACTTAAACCTAGTAGTTTTTCTAATATTACATTTTTTTTTTTAAAAATACTAGTTTTCAGTTTTGTAAAAAATTGCCAGAAGCGCCATTGTTTCTGAAGGTGGAATACCCATAATTGGTACCAGCGTTCTATAGAGATGAAAAAAAGATATATTCAAATTCAGTTTATTTGCCAATATCTATAAATTCATAAAGTGACAGAAATTAAATTTGCTCGAAATACGACAAAAAGGATGGCGCAGCGACTATAAATAGCCGATACTACAAGCCCTTCACTATTTGGGCATGTGTAGTGCCACCCTGTAACGAACATATACATTAAAAATAAATAAAAACTAATTGTAAAAATTCTAAGAATAAAAAATTCTAAAAATCGCAGAGCGCAAAGAGAGATCGGCGAGCACGCAGCGAAACTGGCGGCGGAGACGCTGGGAGATGTAAAGGGTGATTCATTTAGAGGTACTTTTTGTGATGGGGATTTAATTGCAGATTGCGCATGCGTCGTGTCAACTGAAGTGGCATTCCTGTCCAGTAGTGTCTGACAATTCATAATGGAAAGACTTAGCCCGGCACAGCGTCTACAAATTGTTCAATTTTATTACGAAAATGGGCGTTCTACGAGGAATGTGTATCGGACGCTTAGAACAACTTATGGTCCACATAATCGGCCTACCGAACCCACAATTCGCTCTACCATCAATAAGTTTGAGACCCAATTTTCATTATTGGATAATGCTCGATCGAATAGACCACATCCAGCACGTAGTGAAGGAAATATAGGGGCGGTAGCGGAGAGTATACGCGAAGACCGTGAAGTGTCGATTCGTCGCCGTTCTCAACAGCTTAGCCTGTCATATTCAACAACTTGGCGTATTTTACGTAAGGATCTTTCTTTAAAAGCATACAAAATTCAACTAGTGCAACAACTGAAGCCGACCGACCTTCCGAATCGTTTCCGTTTTAGTCGTTGGGCTCTTGACAAGCTTGCAGAAGATCCACTGTTTTCGAGAAAAATTTTGTTCACCGATGAGGCCCATTTTTGGCTTAATGGGTTCGTGAATAAACAAAATGCCCGTATTTGGGGTAATGAACAACCTGAAGAGGTTCAAGAGCTGCCATTAAATCCGGAAAAAACCACTGTTTGGTGTGGTTTATGGGCCGGTGGAATAATCGGTCCATATTTCTTCAAAACAGAGGCCGGCCGGAATGTTACTGTGAATGGTGACCGTTATCGCGCCATGATAACAGAATATTTGATGCCAGAAATTGAAGCCCGTGGTCTCGACGAAATTTGGTTCCAACAAGATGGCGCCACTTGCCATACAGCCCGTGAAACCATGGCTTTACTGCGAGAGCAATTCGGCGAACAGATCATTTCACGCTTTGGACCAGTGAATTGGCCGGCTAGATCATGTGACATCACACCTCTTGACTTTTTCCTTTGGGGCTATGTAAAGTCCAAAGTCTACATTGAGGCATTGGAGGCCAATATTACTCGAGTCACTGGCCAAATACCACTCGAAATACTCACACGCATCATTGAAAATTGGAACTTCAGAATGGACGTTGTTAACCGTAGTCGCGGACAACATTTGAAAGAAATTATCTTTAAGAAATAATTGTAAAGAATGGTTCTTTTATATGATAATAAAGATTATAAAATAAAATTGTTTTTATTAATTTTTTTTTATTTAAAAAA
Source organism: Pachyrhynchus sulphureomaculatus (assembly GCA_019049505.1). NCBI lineage: Eukaryota > Metazoa > Arthropoda > Insecta > Coleoptera > Curculionidae > Pachyrhynchus > Pachyrhynchus sulphureomaculatus. The sequence goes on along the minus strand of CM032455.1, from coordinate 16,714,371 downwards.
AAGTACCTCTAAATGAATCACCCTTTATATGGATAAACAGAGTACACACACACAAACATAATATGACATGGTAGGCAAGTGGTACCACCTCTAAAAGGATCTCAAATTATATACAAAGAAGTAGGTAAATATTAGGTTAAATTAGAATTCTTTTGCTGGTTAATAAGTTGGTGTTTTACATAGGAAGAAAACTTGCCTGGTGATAATTGTTTAACCTCTTGTGACAAGGAATTCCACAAATGCACAGCAACAAAAATGAAGGACTTTTGAAAGGCAGCCTTCCGGTGTGAGGAACTCTAAAAGAATTAATCTTCCTCCTATCATGCGGGTGCAGAAAAACACTAAATTATTCTCTGAGGTATTGGGGTTGTCCAAATTTAAAAATTCGATAGACAAAATTATACAAGTGACACCTTCTACGATTTTCCATATTTAAAATGTAGCTGTTATTTAAATAGGGTGTGATTCGATTTCTGAATGGAATGTTAAAAGAAAATCGCATACAACAGTTTTGTATTTTTTGGATTAATCTAACATACTGGGTTGACAAAGAATCGCCATATTCAACATCAGCATAATCAAATAAAGATAAGATCAAGCTGTTGCACAAATAATATTTGGTTTTTGATGGCAGAAGATTCCTTAGATTACGCAGTTTTTTTTAAACGAATATAAGCAGCCTTTAATTTAATATTAATATGTGATTGGAATGAAAGAGATTTGTCAAAAATTACTCCTAATACTTTGGCCTCATGAACGAAAGGCAAAAAAGTATTGTCAATAGAAGGTCTAAAGATATCAAAAAGTATACCCTCTGTATTTTTATTACCGTTAAACAGCATAAAACAAGACTTCTGTGCATTAAGCTTGAGGCAATGATCATTACAAAAATTATATATGTTATTTAGGTCCCTATTAAAATATATTAAAGTGCGTAATTTATTTAAAGGAAATGGCATATATATTTGAGAGTCATCGGCATACTGTTACATTTTTGAATATTCTATCGCCTTATCAATATCTGCCACATAAAGAGAAAACAATAGTGGACCCAAGAAGGAGCCCTGGGGTACTCCTTTAGTTAGCGGTATGTAATTAGATTTAATGGATTTAAAATCTTTTCTAATTGTGACCGATTTTTTAGAAAATGTTCCATAAAAATAACTGACTGGCCTGAGACGCCAAAATAGTAAAGCTTTGCCAAGAGCAGACCATAATCTAGGGTGTCAAACGCCTTACTAAAATCCAAAAGAGCTAAGCAAGTGGTTTCATTCTTATCTTCATTGAAACGAATCTCGTTCAGTAAATTAACCAAGCTGGTAGTAGTACTAAAATAAGGTCGAAATCCCGACTGACAATTGGGTATTATTTGTTTACTATTTATATATAAAAACATTTGCTGATATACATGTCGCTCCAGAATTTTTGATAAAGTTGGGTTGGTATACTAATTGGTCCTAGGTCTTTTGGTTCCATGGGGTTTGTCACTTTGGCACATGGTTTAATAACAGCCTTTTTCGAGATATTCGGAAAGTACCCTTCCAATATACAACTGATTATATTTATTAGCGGACGCCTGCAGTATTGAAGATAGAGTCTAAGATCTTTAACTGAAATACCATCCTCTCCTGTGGCATTAGTAGAGATTTTATTTATGATGGCTAACAACTCTCCCTCGGTAATTAGATTAAAAGTAAATTTCATTTCTTTTGTTACCTTTGGATGAGTATTAGATTTATAATAAATCATTTTATTTGCTGATACGTTATTCAATCCTCTAGTACACGAACAAAAATAATTATTTAATAAGACGGGATCGCACAAATCATCTGGAATATGACTCAACTTGTTACGTGTCAAGTTTAACTGAGCTGCTTCGGTCCAAAAGGCTTGACTATTTTTTCGAGAAAAGTGATTAAAGTATGAAATTTTTTTCCTTATAATAGCGTGCTTGGCAAAATTTCTAAGTTTCCGGTAATATTGGAGACGGTTTGTGATCTATTCTTTAGATATTTGGAATGAGCTTTATCTCTTAACCGCATTAAAAGCTTTATATTATCAGTAATCCAAAGGGCACTATTCCTTTCTTTGACCTTTCTATGCCTGTAGGGCACATGCCTATTTATTAAGTATAATATGAAAGAGTTAAGCACTTCCAATTTGGTTTCAATATTATCAATATAAAAATTGAATCCCAATCCAGCCGAAGTGCATCATTATGAAATTCGTTAAAATCATACATGTAAAGAAATTTGAGTTAGATGCTACGGGATGTTCAAAATAAATTTATGCATTTCGACTATTTTAAACTGAAAAATTTCAAAGTTTTTGAATGGCACACCTTGTATATTATTATTTTTTCTGATAGATTTTACAAAAACCCTCCAACTTGTATTAAGTATATAGTACTTCTAATAGTTTTCAATTTATTTTGAATTTTTCAATTTTCACCCTTATTTTTAATACACTTACGCTATAACATAATAGTTGTCAAGACAAAACCAAAATGTAGGCATTGTCAAATTTTGACATATCTATTAAGCAAGTAAAAATAGTTTAATTTGTTGTAGTAAATGACATATAAAGGTAATAGTTATGGATTTTCCTAAAAATAAATTAACTGATATCGTTTATATACTGGGCGAGGCGGGAAAAAATTGTCTTTTGGCAGTAAGGCTTTACGGAGCGAGATACCCTAACGGACGTATACCATCTAGGAAATCTTTTCAGGGCTTAATGGAACAGGTTGATGGTAGTGGTAGGGATGAGTATACGAAACGGAAAGTAGTAAACCAGAATCCTACCAATGAGGAAAAAAAAATGGAGAATTTACTTCATATTCAAGATAATTCCCAGGTCAGCAGCCATCAACTAGCTGACTTATCTGACACATCCCAATCTAGGGCTAATCGCACCACGAGTAAATACAAGTATCATCCCTTTCATATGGAACTACACCAAAAACTTTAAGACCGTGATTTTGAACGACGAGTAAACTTTTGTACCACCATGAATGGAGCAATAGAGGCCGATAAAATTTTTTTATCCAAAATAAAGTTTTCTTATTTCTAATTTTCGCAGTAATGGAGCAGTTAACAGCCATAACATGCATTATTATTCAAAAGTTAATCCATTTTGGGTCCAGGAAGTTCAAAACCAAAACCATTGGTCGCTTAATGTATGGTGTGGAATATCAAATTTTCGAATTATTGGTCCATATTTTTTTCGCGAACCGCCTAACGGGCCTAGGTATCTAAATTTTTTGCAAACCGAATTACCCCAACTTCTTGGAGAAGTTGATACTTTGAAAGGGAACAAATGTGGATTCAACCAGACGGAGCTCCTGCTCATTACCACCGGGAAGTTCGGGAACTTTTGAAACGATCGTTACCCACAAAAATGGATCGGTAGGAATGGATTCATTCAGTGGCCCCCTTTAGACTTCTTTTTGTGGGGTTACATTAAAGATCGTGTTTATGTGAATCCTCCTACACCAGTAGATATGGAAAACAGGAAACGGGATGCGTGTAGGACAATAACGCCCTTTATGCTCAGGAAAGTGAAGGAAAATATAGTAAAACGACTAAATATGTGTATTCAAGTAGACGGGCATATTTTTGAACATTTATTACGTCATAATAATTAATCATTAGATAACTTAAACTACATTAAAATTATTATTAACTAAATTGAAAAATTCAAAATAAATGGAAAACTATTAGAAATAGGTATATGAAATACTTAATAAAAGTTGGAGGGTTTTGTAAAATCTATCAGAAAAAATAATAATATACTGGGTGTGCCATTTAAAAATTTTGAGATTTTTCAATTTAAAATTGCCGAAATGCATAAATTTATGTTGAACACCCTGTAGCATCTATCTCAAATTTCTTTAAACATATCTTTTTTTTCATCTCTATAGAACGCTCGTACCATTTATGAGTATTCCACTTTCAGAAACAATGACGCCACTGGCAATTTTTTACAAAAATAAAAAATAGTACTTTTAAAAAAAAAATTGAAATATCAGAAAAACTACTAGGTTTAGGTATATAACATTATTAATAAAAAGAGTTATAAAATTTTACGTAGAATATAAAAATAAAATAGAAAATAGGATGTTCCATTTAAAAAAACATATGTTATATCGGCCACACTTTTTGAAGTACCCTGTATACTCAAAAATAATTTTAAACTGTGCACTGTGTGTATTTAACATTTTTTCGTCATTCCCGAAACAAATGAGATAGTGGACTTTACTCTATCGTTGACTCACCCTGTATATCCACGGCCCAATCGCGAACAGTAGTGTTTGAGATAAATGACACATTCAACATAGAACAGGGGAAATTTTACGTATGAAATGCCCTTGTAAAGCCAGTGAAGGTGAAAAATTCAAAATACATATCCTCGCAACTCTTTTGTATTGTTCCCAGTAAGATTCTACTCTATAAATGTCTAATATTTACATTTCAATTATTGTACGAAAATTAATTTTTTACAATTTTTCAACCGCCTTCTTAAAGATGAAGCATCTGAAACGCAAAAATATATTTAATTCCAGAATATTTATACAAATTTTAGTGAAATGATACGTTGCAACCAACGACAACGAGGAAAATGTTAACTCGTTTCAAATCAAATGCCAATTCACTCCGGAGGTTAATATTTATTAACTATTTATGACTTTGAAGGAATACGAAATAATTGAGGCAGTATTTTATTTTATTTTTATTTTGTTTATTTAATACAACTATCCTACAGAACAATCCAATTATAGGATAGGAACATTCAAATAAAACAAATACAAATAGATAAGTATCTATCAAATTAGCATTTTAATAATTCTAATAACTACACTACAAGCTAAATAAAAACAAAAAAAAAGATAGAGAGAGACCTTATCCAAGGTTAAACATGACCTACGTAAAGATGTTATAATTGCCATCCTGGGCGACTTTAATATCCACAACATCAACTGGCTTAAATATTCAAATACTACCGATGAACAAGGTCGTGAAGCCGAATCATTTTCAATCAGTTGTGGCTTATTGATGAACCAACACGGATTCCTGATCGAGACGGAGAGTTCGCCAGTCTTCTTGATCTGTTTTTAACCACCAATCCGGAGATTTACACGGTCAGCGTAAATCCGCCGTTCGGTTCTTCCGACCATAGACTACTTTCGACATCGAGTATTCTACCAATCAGTGAGATAGAGGCGCCCAAACCGCGCAAGATTTGGCACTACAAATCTGCTAAATGGGAAGATCTCATGGAATATTTTCGAACTTTCCCTTGGTTGGACGTTTGTTTTCGATCCGACGACCCATCTGACTGCGCCAGGGAGGTTTCCGATGTTATTTTGGCCGGTATGGAGGCTTACATCCCTTTTTCGAAGAAACGCCCTTCCAACGGCAAGCCTTGGTTTGACCTAAAATGCAAAGAAGCTGTTGCTTCTAAACATCTTGCATAACGACAGTGGCGTGAAGATCCTAACACCATAAATCGTAACATCTTTGTTTGTGCCAGGAACAGATGCAAAGAAATTATCGACGAAACCAAGAAGGTACACAATCAACGGATTAGAAACAAACTTCTCGCTTGTCCCGGCAATTCCAGGTCCTTTTGGTCAGTCGCTAAGGCAGTTAGTCAAAATTTCACCAAATCCACCATACCACCACTCACACGGCCAGATAATTCTATTGCAACGACACCTGTTGAGAAAGCGAACTTGTTGGCTGAACTCTTTGCTTCACATTCTACTGTCGATTTCCAAGGAAAAACACCACCTACTATTCCCATAGTGCAGTCAAGAATGCCCGATATTGTCTTCAGACAGCGTATCATAAAACGTATTTTGATGAAGCTAGACACCAAAAAGGCTTCTGGCACTGACGGAATACCTGCCATAGTTCTCAAGAACTGTGCAAGGGAACTAACACCCGTTTTCTGTAGACTTTTCAACCTATCCTACAGAAAGGGAATATTTCCTTCCTGCTGGAAATGTGCCACAGTTCAGCCGATACCTCAAAAAGGCAAGAAGACCTTGCCAAATAACTACCGACCAATCGCACTACTCCCAATAATATCGAAAGTCATGGAAAAGGCTATCAATCAGCATCTTCTAAAATATCTTGAAGGATTCAACATTATTAGTGATCACCAATATGGCTTTAGTAAAAATAGATCAACAGGAGATCTTCTCACTTATGTAACACATGTTTGGAACAACGCAATTGAACACGTTGGAGAATCTCGAGCGGTTGCTCTTGACATATCCAAGGCATTTGACCGTGTTTGGCACGATGGGCTGTTGGCTAAGTTACGTTCTTATGGTATGTCTGAAAAGTTCTGTTTGTGGCTCTCATGTTTCCTCAGAGAGCGTTCTTTACGAGTGGCAGCCGACAGATTTCTTTCTAACACCTTCTCTATCAACGCCGGTGTGCCCCAAGGTTCCATACTATCTCCTACTCTCTTCCTTATTTATATTAACGATCTGCTGGAAAAGACCGAGAATCCAATCTACAGCTTTGCAGATATACACTTATCTCTTCATTCACTTTGAATACTCGGACATCGACTACTCAGACGAATATCCGCAGACAGCAGGAAGTCATTCAACTTAACAAAGACCTGGAAGAAATTCTATCTCGGGGTGACAGTAACCAAGTGGAATTTAATGCTACAAAAACCCAGGCGGCAGTTTTTTCTAAAAAAGTTAACGTTGCAGAACCCGATATAGTTATGTCGGGGCACTCCATCCCTCTAACATCGTCACTCAATCTGTTAGGCGTTAATTTGGGAGCAAATATGTCCTGGCATGAACATGTTGCAGGCATAGCAAGGAGAGCTTCTCAAAAGTTGGGAATATTGTTTCGAACCAGAAAGCTTTACACTCCACAACAACTGTTAATTCTTTACAAAGCTCAAATTCGACCAACTATGGAATACTGCTCCCATGTTTGGAGCTCCGCTCCCAAACATACACTGCTGTTGGATTCTATCCAGAGAAGAGCTGTTCGATTCTATCCAGAGAAGAGCTGTTCGTCTGATTGGACACCCGGAACTGACCGACGGCCTTGATTCGCTGGAACATCGAAGAACGGTTGGCGACTTGAGCCTATTCTACAAGTACTTTCATGGAAAGTGTTCGAAGGATGTGGCCCGCTTAATTCCTCCCAGAGCGGTCCATGTTAGGAGTACACGTCGCGCTAATACTTCACATTCGTATGAGGTTCAGCTTGTTACTCCTCGTACAACGCTTTTCAAGCAGTCTTTTATATGGAGAACATCATACCTTTGGAATAGTTTGCCCGGGACTGTGTTTCCCATCGAGTACAATCTACAGCGATTCAAGAACAACGTGAATCGCTTTCTCCGCACACGTGTCGCTCCTGTAGCGCTTTAGGGATTTCCCTGTAGCACGTGTGCTAGACCCATAAAAAAAAAAATAAAAAAAAAATACTGCAACAGAAAATATCAACTATATGTTTGACCCTTTCATAATTCATGCACATAACGTATAGCGGCGAGTACATCAACAAGTTTGTTCTTGGAACAGGCATGCAGAAAAGGGAATGGTTTAGGCGAGCGTGTTGAGATGGCACACGGAACCTAATACTTGAGAGGGTGCAAGGGCATTCGATTCTGTTGTTCAAGATTTTATATAAAAACAAGATTGTAGCATATTCTCTACGCCGAGAAAGGCTAACAATACTGAATCTTCTTAATAGAACATCATTAGGGAAACCCAATGGTGGATAAATATCATCTAATTTAAACCAGAGGAACTTCACAAATCGTCTTTGGATTTTTTCAATATGACTACTATGGATCTCATATATCGGGTACCAGATATATATATGGTCCATGAAACTGAGTATATAAAAAAATTACTGGCAATTTCTTTCGAGTGAATGACATAGAAAAACATTTCTTTGTGTTCAAATATAAGTTATTACGAATACACCAACGATTTAAAGTATCTAGATCACCCTGAAGAGTTACACAATCATGGAGAGAGTCTATGCATCGGTATATTTTCAGATCGTCAGCATAATGCAAAGAGGACGAGGTAAGGCCTCTGGTGATGTCATTTATAAATATGTTAAATAATAACGGTCCTAGGATAGACCCTTGAGGAACACCAGAGGTAGCATTAATAATGACCGACTCAAAACCACGATAATTTACTATCAGTTGACGACCGATTAAATAAGATTTCAGCAGGTTTAATAAATTGCCATTAACTCCACAGTTTGAGAGTTTTTCAAGCAGAATACCATGGTCTAGCCAGTCATAAGCCTTTAAGAAGTCTGTATAAACTACGTCGACTTGTCCTCCATTGTCCATACTTTCCGAAATAAATTGAGTAATTGTAACTAAATTGGTAATGGTTGAACGCCTTGGAAAGAATCCATGTTGGCTTTCAGTTATGAAAAGTTTAAATATAATGTCATATAGCACGATTCGAAAACCTTTGAAAAGTTGTTCAATATTACCACAGGTCTGTAATTTTCAATGTGGCTCCTATCACCCTTTTTGAATACGGGACATATTTTAGACTTCTACCAGATTTGTGGAAAGGACCATAATTTTAAACACAGACCGAAAAGAAACGTGAGAGGCTTGGACAACACAGCTGCGCAATCCCGAATAAAAAAGGCTGATAGACCATCGGTTCCAACGGTCGATTTAGGTTTAAGTTTCTTTAAGGCACTGATCACGTCCCTTTCCTCTATGGTGTTAATAATTAGAGATGAAAGAGAGAGACGTGAGTAGTTATCAGGGGGGTTGTTCCGAAATATAGAGGAATCAACATATGCCGATTGGAAGAATTTAGCAAAAAAATTTTCCTGAGGAGCCGTAAGCAATTCGTTTTCAAAATACGTGTTAAAGGGAATATTAGTTGTCCTTCTTTTCTCGTTTAGAAAAGACCAAAATTTATTTGGGTTGATAGAGAAGTCCTTTTCCGCCTCAGTAACATAATTTCTATAAGCAATCCGAACCTCGATCTTGATTCCTCTACGAAGACGTTTAAATTCGACTAGGTCACAAATATTTCTAGTACGTCTATACTTTTTCCAGGCTTGATTCTTTTTTTTGATTTTGCGTATTATCGAATTATCGTACCATTTAGGATATTTGAGGGTCTCAGGGCGAATAATAGGAACATTGTTGGAGATAACTGAATTCAGTACGACCTAGAATTGGTCGCAAGCGTCATCAATATTACTGAAGGCCCCAAGAATAAAAAATCGGTTTGTAGAATGTCGTTGTAAAGGGATGGGTAATTCGCTCTTCGAAAGTTATACCTTTGAGTCTGAAGAAGGGGAAATTTATCATGAATATGCTCAACCAGAATTTACATCTGTAAGGCATTTATTTTATTAAAATAAAATCTGAAAAATGTTATCTAATAAGGAATTTTTGTTTAACACACGTACACAAATTACAAAAAAAACAAAACAAATGACTGTTCAAGAATAAATAATTTTACTTACCTAGAAGAATGTAATCTTCTTTTTTAAAATGTTTAAAACAAACTTTAGCATCAATTGAGATTTTTTGTTTAATTCGAACTACTTTTTCCCACACTTTTAGTCTGTCAACTTTTTCCACTTGCTCAAATGCATTAGTAATATTTAAAAATATTTAAATCTACATTTAAATCCTTTTGCAGGCGACTTGTAAACACAGCATAAAAGCTTTCTTTTTTGATTTGTCACGAAAAGCAAAAATGTCGGTGTTCATTTTTAAGAAAATTTGTAATAATAATTTACACAGACGCTTATGACAGATTTAAAAATGCACCTCAAGTTTAATTTTTAAAAGAGCCGCGATAGATTAGGTAAGATCCCAATACACTTTATGCTCTCTCGCCTTTACTCTCTGATTTACGGAAATGTTTTTTTGTCTAGAAGTCATACATAAACAAATTACTGAACTACAATGTTGCCAAATATTCACATTTTAACAGTAAGATATGTATTTTGAGAGAAATATATTTTATCGACAATGTATAAAATACATGTCAAAATTAATTCTATCTAATTGTTCAAACTTTAAAATAGGACAGAAATAGATTACCGCCGAAAATTATCAATTGCTGTCTTTTTTTAATTCGGTCAGTTATAGACCTTTAATTTTAGATATAATTTTTTAGGCTAAGCTGTCGCTCTGCTTTTGTCATTTAGATCCGATATCTATAATATATATAAAATGCAACGTCTCTCTGTCTGCTGTCTGTCCGTTAGTGCGCTTATCACCCGAGAACCACTTATTCGATTTACGTGCTTCTTTTTTAAAACATACATATGTTCTCTGGCCAGGCTATAGGATATATTTTATTACGTAGGTAACATAACGAATAAACAGTGACGATAATAGTGAATTAAGGCGGAAAAAAATTTGCCGCTAGCGCGTTCTCTTGCAATACACTGCCTAAACCATTAAATATGGAACAATATTTTGTAGCAAAGAATATAATATATATAAAATGGAACGTCAATCTTTCTGTGTGTCTGTCCGTCCGTTAGTGCGCTTATCACTCGAGAACCACTTATCCGATTTACGTGTTTTTTTTTAGTTCATACATTTGTTCGCTGACCAGGTTATCTATAATCTTCTATAATATATTGCTTGCATACTCTCTCTGTCTGTCTGTCCGTTAGTCCGCTTATCATTCAAAAACCGCTTATTTGATTTACATTCTTTTTTTTTTAAACATACATACATACGAGTATGTTCTCTGGCCAGGTTATAGGTTATATTTTATTACGTTAGGTAACATAAGGAATAAGCAGTGAGATAATAGTCAATCAAGTCGGAAAAAAAAGTTTGCTCCTAGCGCGTTCTCTTGCAATACACTGCCTAAACTATTAAATATGGAATAATATCATGTAACAAAGAATATAATATATATATATATATATATATATATATATATATATATATATATATATATATATATATATATAATGCAACGTCTGTCTGTCTGCCCGTTAGTGCGCTTATGACTTGAGAACCACTTATTCGATTTATATATTTTTTTTGATTCATACATCACTCGAAAATCATTTATTCCATTTAAGTGGTTTTTAGATTTATACATATATTCTCTGGCCAGGTTATAAGATATATTTTATTACGTTAGGTAATATAAGAATTAAGCAGTGAATCAAGTCGGAAAAAAGTTTGCCGCTGGCGCACTCTCTTACAATACGCTGCCTAAAGCATTAAATATGAAACAATATCATGTAACAAAGAATACAATATATATAAAATGCAACATCTCTTTGTCTATCTGTCTGTCCGTTAGTGTGCTTATGCAAAATGGTAATAAAGGAATTGACTAGCGTAACAAACCGGAATATTTTTGGCTACTGTAAGTTACCCTTGATTTCTGTAACGATCAGCCTACTGTTCGGTTTACACAAAAATAGAAATTTCTCGCTGTTTCAATCACCATATTTTAATGACCTATGAACTTGAAGACAATTTTTATTTTGCTTTAAAAGAGTTATTTTCTTTTCTCTTACAAAGGTGAACGCTGAAACTGTTACTATCTGATTGCAACTTTGTATTTTTAGAAGTTGTTATTGTTTATTTGTCTAACGGTTTATTTTCAGTCGTATGTATCGATTTTAATTTGACGGATTTTGTTTGTGGTAATAAAAGTTAATTTGTGAAAGTATTGATATACAAATTAACTTATTACTTTCACACATACGCAAATTGGTTACCAAAATAATAACTTATAGATTAGAAAACAAGCTGGAATTAAACCAATCGGTAAAACAGGCTGGCTCCAGGAAGAGTTTTAGTACTTGTGTTTATCTCTTAACTATCACAACTTTAATAGAGAACAGAATATAACTTGAAGTTTTATCTGGTATTTATAGATTATCAAAAGGCTTTTGATAGTATCGAGAACTGGGCCGTCGAAAGAGCCTTGTACAATAGCAGAATAGACTATAGGTATACTCAGCTCATAAGAACAATTTACAATAAGGCTCAACTGATAGTGGAAACGGATAGCAAAACAAATCCTATACTTATCAAAGGCGGTGCAAGAGAGGAAGATTGCATGAGCCCAAAATTATTTAGAGCAGCATTAGAAGAAATTTTCAAGGAACTCGAATGGAAAAAAAGGAGGATTAGTATAAATCAGTGATTCCCAAAGTGGTTCAGGTGGACCCCCAGGGGTCCACGGGAGACTCGACGAGGGTCTACGTTGGCGTGAAAAAAAAATGGAGGTTCACAAGTTGTAAGTGGGGGTCCACGAAAATTTATCTGGTTTCGATAGTAAAGAACAAAAATGTTGGCTTGGCTTTATCTATCAATGTAGGCAGATAATACACTACTCAAAAAAATTAAGGGAGAAAAAGAAAATTCCAAATTTTTCTTTGATTTTTGACAGGCTGTATTTCGGTGAAAAATGGTCGTATTGAGACTTTAAAAAAAAAGCATTTTGAAGCTTTAAGATTCTAATTTTCATATTTTTTGGCTAAAATTTTTTTAGGAGCTACGGTTCTCATGCAATCCTAACAGATAGCGCGAAAAAATAATATTGCAAATACGAGTTTGCTGTTTTTTTGGTCCACGGGCTTGAAAAAAAATTTTTCAGTTAGGCTGGCATATGGATCAGATAGCCTGTTTATTTAGCATTAATTTCCTTGTTTTAAAACCTCCCTTAATTTTTTTGAGTAGTGTATTTTAAGAAGGTCAGCGACTGTTACTTGTAAAAACTTGCATATTCGATATTCAGTACAACGCGCGTCAAGACTTGCAAAGCGCCGCCCGCCCGCCCGCAACGCCACCCGTTCAGACGTGCAAAGGGACGAAATACGACTTGTGTTGTGCTTGTTTGATTCTTCACCAATATAAATACGAATGCCAAGGACAAACGTTACTCATTTGTTTCCGGAATTTTGAAAAGAAAAGTGTGAGTGAATCGATGTCAGTGTTTGCCAGTGCCGGAAAAAGTAAGTACCTGCCTATTTGTTATTCATACTTTTATTTTATATTGTAATAATATTATATTTATGTTTGCGTGTAGTAGGTACGTAATAAAAATTAAATACTGAACAGGGCCATTATTCGATACTTCTATAAAAGAACAGAATGCCGAGAAAGATTGAACTTTTAGTACTTTTTATTATAAAATTATTTATTTACCCGACTCGACTGTGGTGATTCACTAAAGGAGAGATATATGATTGACCTGCATGTTTGCACATATTTCAGTGCCCTCGTAGTTGCTAATGCTAAATGACTAAAAATATTTTCATAAATTGTATGTGTCTTTATGTACCACTCGTAACGTACATCAGAGTAATAAATAAGTCATTAAAATCGCGGAGTTTTAATGTCAAAATATTCTTTAAAAGTATTTTCTCTCGAATTTACAGAAATGTATCAAAATATAATTAATCAAAAAATATTTTTATATTACACTAAAATAGGTTCAGCCGTTTTGTGAAAACCTCTATATCGGTCTTAGTAGTTTATTGCTTTTAATAATTAAAATCAGTTTTGCCGCCCGCATTTTGGTTTTTTCATTGCAATAATTAATTAATCATATTTTATTCTATTAAAATAGCCATATCCTGTTAAAGTCGCCTTATGATTACTAAAACAAACATTTTTTTCTTTACAGGTAGGTAACTGATACGAAACATGGCTGAATCTAAGAAGAAATGTCGACAGTACAGTGTTGATTATTTGAAATTTGTTTTCTTCCATCAAAGGCAACAAAGTTTCGAGCAATGACTCTATGAAACCATCGAACCTCGAAGATCATCTAAGAAGGTGCCATCCTGATAAAATAGGTAAAGATTTAAAATATTTTCAAACATTAAAGGAAAAATATGAAAAGAGACCCACCGTGCACAGTATGTTCGCTTCAACGTCTCAAAGTAACCATGAGGGCTTGCGGGCATCTTACAATATCTCATTGCTTATAGCGAAATCTGGAAAACCGCACACCATCGGAGAACAGTTAATTTTACCCGCTGTTGAAGAGGTTTTAAAAACTGTTCTGCACAAACCTCCATTTGACGTACTCAAAAGAAAGTAACAACACTGTATAAAGACGTATTAATGAAATGAGCTCTGATATTGAAAGCTTCTTGTGTAATTATCTGCAAAGAACTTATTTTTTTATTCAACTGGACGAGTCAACTTTACCTGGTAATGAAGCATTATTATTGGCATATGTTCGATTTGTTATGGACGAAGAAATCCATGAAGAGCTGCTATTCGCGAAAACTTTGGAGACGGACACTAAAGGCGAATCAATATTTAATGTCCTGAGTGATTTTTTTAAGAAAAAATCGATTCCATTTACAAACATTATTTCGGTGGCAGCAGATGGAGCTCCTGCCATCTTCGGGCGATATCGTGGGTTTATAACCCATCTTAAACCACCGACCGGTAGCGAAAAATTTGAGTGATCGATTGCACCAATCGCTTCAATTTGTGATTAAAGCAGTTAACAAAATAAGAAGCAATGAGTTGAATACCCGTTTATTTGCACAATTGTGCGACGAAAATGATGAAGACTTCCAACGATTGCTCTTACATAGTGAAGTACGCTGGTTGTCGAAAGGTGCATGTTTAACAAGATTTTACTCAGTTTTTGAATCAGTTTTAGAGTTTCTGGAAAGTAAAGATCCAGATTTAAAGGAAAACCTGACCAAATTGAAAGCAGATATCGCGTATTTGACAGATTTGTTCAAAAAATTTAACGACATTAACTTGCAGTTACAAGGGGACAGCCTAAATTTAATAAAAACAAAGGGTGTAATTTCGGCTTTTCTTGGAAAATTGAAATTTATGTAGCAAAATATTAGTCGGCGCGAATTCTCCCAGTTTCCAAACTTGTCACAGGCAGAATGTCTTGATGAGGATATTCAGAGATACGTTCAACATTTAAATGCCCTGCATGATGACTTCAAAAATAGATTTGAAGATATTCTGACGATGGAAATACCACCATGGATCATAAATCCATTTGATGAAACGGAAGTAGCGAATGTGGTATTACAAGAGGAGCTACTCGAGCTTAGCACCAATGAGGAGCTGAAGGTGAAATTTAAAAAAGGCTATCAAACATTTTGGCTGCAAGCAGAAATACCCGAAAAATATCCTGAGCTGTGGGAAATTGCGAGAAAACTTTTGATAGCGTTTCCCTCGTCATACCTTGTCGAAAAAAGTTTTAGTGTCATTACAAACCTATTAACCAAAAAAAGGAGCATATTGAACATCACAGAACGGGGAGATTTGCGGTTATTCCTTACAAAACAGAAGCCAAATATTGATAATTTGCTGTCAATCCATCAAGTACATCCCTCCCATTAAAATTTTGACTATTTTGTTTAATTGTTGATTTGCATTGTTGAAGTTACGGTACGTTATTAATGTTTAATTTTAATTCTATTAAGTCTGTAATCATATTATTTTAATAAACAGAACACAAGAAAATATATTATTTTTCTTTTTATTTTTATCACTCCGAATTTAGGGTTGGAACTCAGCCACGACGCAAATTTCCATCGTTAGATCTAATCTTCACATTTTTTGACGAGTTTTGGGAATATGGTAGAAATGTAGCAGCAGGGGGTCCACC
Organism: Pachyrhynchus sulphureomaculatus; assembly: GCA_019049505.1. Classification (NCBI taxonomy): domain Eukaryota; kingdom Metazoa; phylum Arthropoda; class Insecta; order Coleoptera; family Curculionidae; genus Pachyrhynchus; species Pachyrhynchus sulphureomaculatus. The sequence goes on along the minus strand of CM032455.1, from coordinate 16,698,737 downwards.
GAAACCAGTAAAATTTTGAAAGTGGTCTACGAGAAAAAAAGTCTGGGAACCTCTGGTATAAATGAACAAAAGTTAAATCATCTGCGTTATGCTGATGATGTAGTGATAATATTAGATAATTTGGATGACATATAGGAAATGATTTATGAATTAAAAAATAAATCAAAGAAGGTAGGATTACGCCGAATAAAGATAAGACAAAGGCTATAACAAACGAAGACAGTCCACAAGGCTTGAGAATAGAGTGCAGAATACTTGAAACATAGAGGAATACATCTACCTAGGGCAAGTAATAAAAAGTGGGAAAGCAAATCAAACAGCAGAAGTACAGAGAAGAATCAGACTGGCATGAGCAGCATTTAGCAAACGAAGAAAAATACTAACCAACAAAAGAATTCCTCTGAAACTAAGAAAGATGGTATTCGATCAATGCATTCTACCGGTTTTCACCTACGCGACCCAGACATGGACATTGACTAAGAAGATGATGGACCGACTGAGTAAAAAACAGAGAGCAATGGAACGCCAGATGCTGAATATAAGATTACAAGACAGAATACAAAACGAAAGTATAAGACAAAAGACCAAAATGATAGACGTAATAGAGCAGGTAGAAGGTTCGACATGGAGATGGGTAGGTCACAGAATGAGACAACAATATGAGAAATGGAATAAAAGAATACAAGAATGGAGACAATGGTTGGGACAAAGATCCAGAGGAAGGCCCCAAACAAGATGGAAAGATGATCCGAAAAGAACGGCTGGTTTCGGGTGGATCAGAAAGACGCAGAACCGAGAAGGACGGAAAAAGGAAGGAGAGGCCTATGTCCGACAGTGGAAGCAAGAAAGCTTTTTAGATAGATTAGATTAGACTCGTATATATAAGGAAATCGCTAAATCAATAGAATAAAAGTATTTATAGAATTGTCAACTTGTCACCAAGTTTCCGACGATATTTCAAAGAAAGCAAGTTTCTGGTAAGTTTCAGGCACCAATCCAGCTCTTTATTATAAAGTATATTTAGGAACACATCCACAAACATGGAAGCAGGATTCTGTCCATGGTGGAATTTGAACTTCGTTCAGTATTAAAAGATGTTGTGGGAAATGAAGCTTTCTAGCACGACCTAATACTCCCCGTTTTTACGAAGTTTTCTTTGCTATAAATACGATATGATTATGCCAAGATTATTTGCCCAAAAGTAAACGCCTAACAAGTTGAGGCACGTTGCTTGTGAAGTCAAGTCTTCAAACATAAGTATGTTGGGTTCTGTAACGTTACCTTTGGTGAAAAAAATTTTCATCTGCTTTTTTGTAGCGTTAATAGTTACTGTCATCTTAAGACAGATATTTGATTAGTAGTAGAATTTCATACTATCTACGGATATTTGCATGAGCATGAGCTGAGGTGTCGCAGCATACGAAGTAAATAAAAATATGGTCGTCATTAGCAATGCTATGGATTAAATTTTTGATGTTTTCTGCTAGATCGCTAATGTAAAGAAGGAAGAAAGTCGGAGAGAGTATAAATTTCTGGGATACATCGGCGTTGATAATGGTACCGGAAAGAAAGTCGTCAGTTACCACTTGCAAACTAAAAACTCCAAGGTAGCTCTAGCCAACAGTACCCCATGTTAAACACGGTCGAATACCTTGGATATATCAAGTGCAAATGCTCGAGATTCTTTAAAATTTTCAGTTGCGTTGATACGAGAGTTGTCCCTCCAGTTTCTGTCGGCAAAATATTTAGAAGCGACAGATTTTTTGGGCTAAAACGCATTTAGGGCTTCATGTTATCCAAGGGACACTAGAAATCTCCTCAGTACAACCAGGTAGATCGTCTGAGCTAAAACAAATGTCCGGCCAAGGAAAAGTTAGCAAATCTTATTCTTGAAACACAGGTAAGCTAGTAAACAATTTTTTAAAGAATATAAATTTATTAGTAGACTATTTAATATTATTTTGTCACTGTTTATCAATTGAATGGGTTTTTAATTTAACGAAAAAGATATTAATTAGCCAGACCTAAAATCTTACTGAAATTACTAAAGTTAAACAGTTTAGAATATGACATTAGGTAAGTGACTAGGACACCATTCTGCGACATAATATAAAAGTTTTGCTTACTCGAAAACTCTCCTCTTCATCATGTCCTCTCGCTGTCTGGCAGCTTCATCCAGTTGAAATACGTCCAAAGGTGGTTGGGCTCCCGGGCGTTCCTTGGAGAAAAATAATTATATCACGTTAATCAGTGACTACCGTAACAATCAATTTTCTAGTTATCCAATAACTCAAGCCAAAAAAGAGGACCACCCTCGGAATAGAGATAATAAGCTGTAAACTTGTATAAACCTTTATTTTGACTTTCTAAAAGTTGTCTCAAAAGTCTCATAAAATCTCATGTCCGCGTCTTAAGATATTCAAGGTCAAAGGTCACAAAAATCGGTTTTTCGTAAATATCTCGTTTCCTATGGTTTCAATGATATTTGTACTTATTATAAAAATTATAGAGCATAAAATTCTCTACAAATTTTATTCTAAACATTTTTTTATACGCTTAACCGTTTTTGAGATAGAGCGCGGAGAGCGCGCAGCGCTCAGCCACACATAGCATAATGCAAGGTCAACCGTGAGTCCCGGTAAATAATACGTCGTATAAAGTTAACTAGTCACTAAAAAATCCATAATTATGAATAATTTGAATTATTTATTAATAAATACAATATATTTAATAATATTTTTCATTTATCAAATATATTCGTTTAATAATACTTACCTACTTCGTGTAATTAAAAAATTGTTAAATGAAATACTTTAAGTATATTCTAATATATTTTAATTATACTTTAAGTATAAAAAGAACTAAGTACTTTTTCTTTAAAATGTGTAAACTCTTAAATACTTATATTACTATTAAGATTATACCTACAGTATTACCATACGAAGCTGCAAATCCCAAGCTAGATAAAACATCTAATAGTCTTTTAGATCCATATCTTCTATGAAGAAATACAGGAAGGCCTAATAGTAGCTGTGATGAAAATGACTGTTCTCGTATCGAAGCCATTATTGCATGACTTATTGATGTGCATTTCGTTTTTAAATGATTTGTTTTTCCTTTTCTATTTTTTATTATGACTTCTTGTAAAAAATGCAACAAAGTTTTTGGTATTTCTTCATTAATATCATCTAACATTTTACTCGGAGGTGGATAAGACTTGGTTTTGACTACAGATGATCGAATATCTTCCCTAACAATAGCTGCTGCAGCTTCTACAATCCTTAACCGTTCTTCTTCGGTATCCTTTTTTTATTGTCGTACCAAGCTTTTGATAATATATTAGCTTGTGTATCACGAAAAGATATGATAATAAATGATCCTACCTTTCTCGTAATTATTATGTCAGTTAAATATTTGAAGTCTTGTAATGATAGTCTTATCATCTGGTACATACTCCGTAAGGACATCTTTAAGCTCTTTCAATGTAAATTGTGAATCTTCATGATTTTCTATATAACAAAAAATCTCTTTCATTGCTTGTGTGACTTGATTTCCTTCGCGAGGCTTCTTATCAGTAGATTGTACTCGACTTAAGAAATTAGTATAGCAAATGGTATGGTACTTTGCTTCAGCAGCGATCAAGTCATACTCATAAAGTATACGATCTTTTACAAATTGTCCTAAGGAATCGCTCCGTTCTTCTGCTTTTTTAATGACTTTGTCTTTGAATTCAAGAGTACTTACGTTACTAATTCTGCGTCTGTACTTCTCTTTTTTTTTTCGTCTCTGCTGCTTCATCAGCAGCTTGGCCACAAAATAAGAATAGTTTTTTAAATCAAACACTTCATTTCTTTTTTTACGAGGTGCACTTGATGATGGTGAAGGTTCACCTTCTTCTAGGCGTCGTTTCGATGCTGCAATAGAATTTTTACTGATGTACACTTTTCGACACTCGACATGCACATTCACAGAGGTTAAGGTATTTAAATAGTTTATGTGACCGTCATTTCTTTCAATACTAGCAGTTTTTAAAGTTTGTAAGCCGCGCACTACATTAACAGAATCACCTTCTGAAAGTGACTTATCACATATAAAACACAAATCAGCCATAACTCTTAAAATTGTACGTCCGTCATTGCCAAGATACAATTTAAAACTAACGAATAAACTTGGTTAGTATAAAGTGGTCTTAACTATACAATGGAACATCTGTCCCAACTGACTATAAATAGAAAAGGTCGTATTATAGGGGTCCGTATTCCCAGGGATAATCTTAATAGTTTACACATTTTAAAGAAAAAGCACTTAATTCGTTTTCTACCTAAAATATAATTAAGATATATTAGAATATAATTAAAATATACTTAAAGTATTTCACTTAACAATTTTTTAATTACACGAAGTAGGTAAGTATTATTAAACGAATATATTTGATAAATGAAAAATATTATTAAATATAATGTATTAATTAATAAATAATGCAAAATATTCATAATTATGGATTTTTTAGTGATTGATTAACTTTATACGACATATTATTTACCGGGACTCACGGTTGACCTTGCATTATGCTATGTATGGCTGAGCGCTGTGCGCTCTCTGCGCTCTATCTCAAAAACGGTTAAACGTATAAAAAAATATTTAGAACAAAATTTATACAGAATATTATGGTCTACAATTTTTATAATAAATACAAATATCATTGAAATCATAGAAAGCGAGATATTTGCGAAAAACCGATTTTTGTGACCTTTGACCTCGAATATCTTAAGACGCAGAAACGAGATTTTATGAGACTTTTGAGACAACTTTTAGAATGCCAAAATAAAGGTTTATACAAGTTTGCAGCTTATTATCTCTCATTCCGAGGTGAAACCCCTAATGTGACTGGACAAGTTTAAATCAGCTATATAAAGCCAAAACTGTTAGGTTAATCAAAAAAAATTACATACCCCATTCTGGGTAGCACAAAAAAAATTATCATAATGATTTATTATCGCTAAACGCAAAACAATCATTTAATGGCCAGCACTGAGAGGACAAAAAACGATTAATTAAATTTTAATTGCGAAAGTTGTCTTTGTATATTTTGTTAGACAATTTGTTTTAACCAACATTTACTTCTGAGTGTTAACATATTAAGCAAAATTGAGAAATGAGCATTGCCATAAATTTTTATTTTAAATATATCAGATTATATTTTTAAAAAGATATTGTATTATTTTGCTTATATAAGGATTAATCTAGTATCAGGAAGAATAAATATATTTTCGTCGAAAGTTTAATGTAAAAGAACAACAAATAAAAAAAAAACGAACAGATATAAAAAGGTTAATATTAGAAAATAATAAGTTAAGATTAGTTGTTGATTGTTGTGTGTACTCAAGATGTAATAATAAAGATGAATAAACTGATATAGGCATCCTGTATTCATTTCTACACACGATTGTAATAAAGAGTCCACCTCATTTTCGCGTCTCGCCTCTGTTGATATAATATATTTACCTTCCACTTTTGGTTGTTTAAAATTTAAATTCTGATGGGAATAAGCCGTTTCTCGTGGTTTGCGGTAAAAAACAGAAAAAACTAACTTGATTAACCAATTTTTTTTTCACTAAATGAAGTAAAATAAATTCCCTAGGAACTATGTTATTATTCCAATTCGAAATTGACTAGTTCTCAATAATTAATAAAACAGATGACCTGAAATGTTTTTATTTTGGAGGAAAAATGTGTGTAGGTTTATGTGTTTCCTTTGATATTATCAAAACATTTATTTTTGAGGAATCAAGAGAGCTTGGGATGTTTCTCCAAAATAATGGAGAAAATGTCCAGTTTCTTTTCTTTTTGACTTTTTGTTTTGCAATTAAAAAAAAACCCTGATATTACGTTTTTCTTAACTTATTGAATAAGAAAAAAATACTTGCCGTTGATGTAAATTATGTAGATATATGTACTTACCTCGTCAAGTTGCGCCTCCAGAGCCATTTGACGTTCAAACTCTTCGAATTCCATTTGCTCTTCTTCTTCAGTCATTTGCCTTGGTTGAGCACCTGGACATACCTTATAAAACATGATTCAGTTATGCTATGTCTACTAGTCTATGGAAATACAATATTTTTCTACAATTTTCCTCAAAATACATTAAATGACGAGTACAACCCAAAATTTAACCTTTCTGTCACCTATAATATACTATTAATTATAAAATATAACAAGCTAGATTCACTAAAAGGCACTAACAGTTAATGGTTATATTGCGTTTTTGTTATATGATTAAAGAAGTGGGAAAGGAGTTAGAGAGTTATTTTGTAACAGTCGTGTTATTGTCCTTTTCAAGAGCCCAAGAATTTGAATATTGAATTATTTCATCATTATTTCCAAATTTAGTTGAAACAATTTATAGAGGTATAGCCTGTCCCAAAATATAAGATCCTGATTTTTGCCGTTTTAACAGGTTGACTGCCGATCTATATTTTTGAGTTTGTGGTTGACGCCGGTAAGATTTTTCCAAATATTTTTATTTTATTGTGGTAAATATGAATTAAAATGAGTCTTGGATGTGTTTTTTTTATGTGCCATTCAAAATATTAGAAAAAAAAAATTTCACTCCGATCGGAGTAATCGGCATTGAAAGTGAAAATTTTTACTAGATGCCGAACACTCCGATCAGAGTGTCCAATTAAATAAGTAAAGAAATAATAAATCGAACTCATGAACTCAAAACATTTATTTCTAAATCATTTTTGTACATTTTTATGGTAATCCTCAAAGCAATTAAGGCAAAAACCTGGTTGTCCAGGGCACATTTTGCATTCATACACTGTTTGCTTTCTTATTTTATTTTTCCTGCATTCTTTGCATTCCTTTCTGCTTACCCGTTTTGTTTCTTTAGTTCCTTTTTTTTCACTAATAATTTTTTCTACTTTGCTAATGCTGTGGACATTTATTTGGCCTGGAGGAATTTGCGGCAAATTAGTAATTGGTCGTCTGGCTAGTAAATTTCTTATGACATCCAATCGGAAGTCATATAATCGTAACTGGTCAGACCGCGAATATTTATTGTACAAAAAATAGGCGTTTATCATGCTCATTTGCAGCACATGCATGAATAACTTTTTGTACCACCGAATGGTTTTACGGCTGCAAGGATAATATGCCATCATTTGATCCTGTCTATCTATACCGGACATAAAAGCATTATATCCAATGATTGCGGAAGGTTTTTCAGATTCTTGATTTCTTTTGTTTTTAAAAATGCCCATTTCGCTTCCAAATTCTGTTGAAATGTATTGAACATTGCGTTTATCGCGCCATTTTCCGACATGCACTCCATTGCAAAACATAGATTTATTCTCACCACGTTTTAAGTTTGCACTCATTACCTCTTTCGGATTATCTTTCCTCTCAGCTCTCAGCGTACCAGTGCAGTATGTATTTTGTTGAAGTAATTTCCTAGCTAAATTAACATTATTGTAAAAATTGTCTAGATAAACAGCATGTCCCACACCCAATTTTTCCTCCAATAAATGTAAAACAATCTTATCAGTATGTCCGCTTCCACCATAAACATCTGTCGCACCTTCGTAGACACGAAATTTCAAAATAAGTCCATTAGGCTCTGTCAGCATGTATAACTTCATACCATACTTATGACGCTTATTCTTGATATACTGTTTAAACTGGAGACGACCCCGATACAGTACCATAGCTTCATCCAAAGACAACTCTCTTCCAGGATAGTAAATTTCTCCCATCTTGTTGTTAAAAAAATCTGCCACAAATCTAATCTTTCCTAGCCGATCTGCCGAATCCATATCTGGAGATGTAAAATGCAAACACCTCAAGATAAGCAAAAATCTATTCCTTGACATATATTTTCTAAAAAACAGGTAGATTAAATAGCGGATCAGTTTTCCAATAATCGTTAAGACGGCTCAAGGATATTGTGCCAGTGTGAAGTAACAGGGCCAAAAAAATTTTTAGTTCGTGAAGAGTAAGATCTTTAAAATTAGTAATACGTGATTTTGTACTTGTTTCTGGGCGTAGCAAAACCTCGACTGCGTAAGAGTTCGTTCGTTCTACAATAGTTTGTAAAAAATCATCATTAATGATCATTTCGAAAAAATCGATAGGTGCACCCTGTCCTGGAATTTGCACCAATAATTCCTGGGTTTTCTGGAACAAAATTTGTTTTAATGCACCTCTGTCAATCCATTTTATCTCATCAAGGCTAGGAAGTGTTTGATGTGGCCGAATAGGGTCTATAAAATTCTCTTCTTCGGACTCGGAGCTTGAATTTACATCACTATCGTCTGTGTCTGGTACGTAATGTTCGTCACTACTACCTCCGCTTTCTTCCAATAGCTGCAATAATTCAGTGTCAGTTAGCTTCTTTTTCTTATCATATACCTTTTTTTCATCACTACAATGTCTTTTTTTAATACCAGAAGGCCCAGGTTGATTGTCCATATTGTACGGCAGATTACAACCAAACCAAAAGCAAATCCGCGAAACCACTTAAGCACCTGTTAGAACTTGCGTTTTTAAGCAACGTCACCACTAGAAACACGTTTCATATACAACGCCGATGGAATACTAAAACGTTTCGTAAGAACGCATGTCGAACTCCGATCGGAGTAGACGGCGTTGGCGAAGAGATCTGACGCACTCCGATCGGAGTGGTCGGCAGTCAACCTGTTAAGTGGGCAATATAAAAATTCTGACTTTACGTTTATGTTAGGTTGCAGAGATGGACTTAAGAATTTTATTCATTAATTGAAATAAATATAATTATAAGTGTTTTTGGAGATGTTGATTTATAGATGCATGTAAAAACAAATGGATAAGAAGTACAGATATACAGTTTGAATGAATGGGGTTTACGAGAGGGGACATACTGTATAAATTAAAATATATTTTAACTTAAGCTTAATTCGGTTTCACTATCATTGTCATCAGCCGGGGTAATTATCAGTGGTTTTATATTATTTACATAAATATATGAATCTTCAACTTTAACAACGTGCTGAATGGAATTCTTCCAGCTTTCACAAGGTATATCATTTATAACTTTTTTTACTAATTCAACCACTAACATGCTTAAAGTAGGAGAAACATTTTGTGCCCTTATTTTTGATTTAACTTGATGCCAAATATGTTCAATTGGATTAAACACACAATAATACGGATGAAGCCGTAAAAGAGTGTGTCCCATTTTCTCAGCCATACTATCACAAACATATTTTTTTCAATATATAGTCTTTCAAAACTTCCAAAACATCACTTTTTTATAAACAAAGTCAAAATAAATGTCATTTTCTAACATATATTCCTGTATTTCCGATTTGGTGTTGGCTACATTAGGAACCTTATTTAGTAGGCGACTATGGTAACTTGCATTGTTCATAACTGTAACATTCTGTTCGGGAACATTTGGCAAAACGGAATTTTGAAACCAATTTTCAAAATGTTCTGCGGTCGTGTCTTCGTGATAGTCCAAACTAGAATATTTTATGTTTTTTGCAAATAATAGTAGACAATTTGAAACCCAGCCGTTTTCAGATCCAGCATGCAAAATGGTTATTCGTTTACCTTTATTGGAAGGTGCGTTAGTCTGACACAACCCGCCCTTTTTGCACAGTGTCATGGGTATGGAACCATGTTTCGTCAAGGTAAATTACTGGCCAATTCTCTGACTGATACTTTTTAATTTCTTGTAAACAAGTATGTCGCGAAATTCGTAATCTTTGTGACTCCATCACTACTTGCCTTTTGTTGATTTTTCGGAACGTGAATCCCATTCTTAAGAGAATTCTGTGAAGGGTTGATCGGCCACAATGTATATTGGTCCCGTCCTGCACCAGTCTTAATTTTATTTTGTCTAGTGTCAGCACCAACTGCTCTTCATACATAGAATATTCCTGAGTGATGGTTTTCCTACAATACCCTTAATCGTAGAAATTGGGGTCTTGTGTTAGTTCACTGGTTTCTTGCAAAGCACTTTGTTTATTCAAATTTCTTTTTACCAAACGGTCGTAAACATTTTTCACTATTTGTTTAGAGTCAAGTGATAAATGTTTTCTCTTGCGATAGCCCCTATTGCAATTTTCTCACGGACGCTACATAATTAAAATAGAACCGTTACGTTGTAAGTTGTAAGTAAAACTAAAAATAAAAATAATAAAAAGTATCTTTTGAATCTTAATGGGAACCTGTGGTTATTAGGCCTATATTATCAAATACATAAAGGGCTCCAAACCAGTTTGCCAGGTAGTAAATATATAGGTAAAAATAGATCCAATATGACTGCAGGTACAAGTAAGGGCGGTATACAAAGCAGGTAAAATAAAAATACGTTTATCGTAATACCTGGCAACTATGCACAGAACCTTAATAGGGTCGTTTTTTGCCCCACTGAAAAAGCAAAAAGGCAGGATCTTATATTTTGGGATCTACTATAAATGTTAGATTTCAGCTTTAAAGATTTTTAGAGCCCTGGTTAACTATTTTTTGTGATGAATAGCTTCCCATAAAGTACTTATTATTTAAAATATCTAGTTACAGTAGTTAGATTAATCGTTTTCTATTTTTATTTAAAAAAGTTAGTATGAAAATTTTAGCTAGAAGAGTGAAATTATTCCCTAAGTAATGTTCACAAGGGCATAAAGAAGAATAAATTTAATTTTTTAAATAATATGTACAGTGTACAAAAGATGTCGTTAGACGATAAATCAGGTGGATACAGGTAATGAGACGTTAATTCGATGTTTTTCCCCGTTAAATAATCAATTGTTTGGCGCGCTGTGTGAGAGCTGCTCTTGTCATGATGAAGAATAATACGACGTTTTCGGTTGTTTTTTCCTGATTTCATCGACGACTTCTGGTAAGCAAATTGTTGAATACCATTCAGCGTTAACTTTTCTTTGCTCCTCTAAAGCAATGTTTGCAACATGTCCAGTGTAACCAAAGAAAAAAGCGTTTATTTTCTTGGAGTGCTTCGCGAACGAACTACTTTTGTTGGATTCGGTTCATCTTGGAACACCCAAACGGTTTCGTCTCCTGTTGCGATGATGTATACGGATTTTGCAGGTCCTCTATCGAATTTTTTGTGCATTTCCTTACACCAATTGACACGAGCTTGTTTTTGAGTTTCGGTCGAATTATGCGGAATCCATCGGGGACAGATTCATAGATAAATATTTATGCAAAATCGAATGTGCTTCTGTCTCCGATATGCCTAAGGATGTCTCTATCTTACGGTAAGTCACATGCCGATCCTCTTCAATCATATTGCGCACAGCATCGATGTTTTTTGAAACAACAACCAATTTTGGTCGACTTTCACGAAAATTATCACTGACAGAAGCACGACCATGACGAAATTCTGCATACCAATTATAAAACGTATTTTCTGGTGGAGATTCATTAGCAAAAGTTGAACAAAGCGATTTGAGGCATTGTTGTAGGCCAGTACTATATATATATATATATATATATATATATATATATATATATATATATATATATATATATATATATAACACATGGGCTGAAAAGTCCCGGGCCTAACAAAGAAAACACGGTTTTTTTGGTTCAAAATTAGCTTTATTCATCAACGTAATCTCCATCAAGAGCAACGCAATCATTCCAGCGCCGCTCTAACATTTCAATACCACTTTTGTAGAACGATTTATCTTTTGCCTCAAAATAGGCCTCAGTTTCAGCGATAACCTCTTCATTCGTGCGAAATTTCTTACCGGCGAGCATTTTTTTTTCAGGTCTGCGAACAGCCAGTAGTCGCTGGGAGCCAAATCTGGCGAATACGGTGGATGTGGGAGCAATTCGAAGTTCAATTCATGTAGTTTTGCCATTGTTTTGATTGACTTGTGACACGGTGCGTTGTCTTGATGAAACAAAATTTTTTTCTTTGCCATATGCGGTCGTTTCTTTGCAATTTCGGCCTTCAAACGCTCCAATAATGCTATATAATATTCACTGTTGATGGTATTTCCTTTCTCAAGATAGTCGATGAATATTACACCACGCACATCCCAAAATACCGAGGCCATAACCTTTCCAGCCGATTGTTGTGCTTTCGGGCGCTTTGGACGAGGTTCACCAGTTGCTGTCCACTCAGATGACGATCGTTTTGATTCCGGAGTGAAGTGATGGATCCATGTTTCATCCATTGTCACATATCGACGCAAAAATTCCGGTTTATTACGTTTAAACATGGCCAAACACTGCTCAGAATCATCAACACGTTCTTGTTTTTGATCAACAGTGAGCAAACGCGGCACCCACTTTGAACAGAGCTTTCTCATAGTCAAATGCTCATGCAATATAAAGCCAACACGTTCTTTTGATATCTTTACGATGTCAGCTAACTTACGCAACTTCACTTTTCGATCATTCAAAACGATTTTATATGGATTTTTTTGATGTTTTCTGGTGTTACCGCCTCATTTGGACGTCCACTGCGTTCTGCATCATCGGTGTCTCTACGACCACGTTTGAAGTCAGCAAACCAACGTTTTATTGTTGTTTCTGATGGAGCGGAGTCCCCATAACACTTTTCAAGCCATTGCTTCGCTTGAACGGTATTTTTTCCCATCAAGAAGCAGTGTAAAATTAAAACACGAAATTGTTTTTGATCCATTGTTTTGAAAATAACAAAAGTAGCGTCACTGTTAGCACAATAACTCACAAACTAATGAATAGAATATCATGAAATTTTAACAGCTGTCTTTTGAAGGTTAGTATGAACTGAAAAAAAGGTGACTGCAATAAAACTAGCGCCATCTATGTGTTAGGCCCGGGACTTTTCAGCCCATGTGTTATATATATATATATATATATATATATATATATATATATATATATATATATATATATATATATATATATATATATATATATATATATATATATATATATATATATATATATATATATATATATATATATATATATATATATATACATAGTGCCATTCATAAAGTTTGCATCATACGGGAACAATTTTTATTATAAGAGTTTTTGAAAATTTAACTTCGAAATGTATTAGTGCATGTTTTGTGTTTAGGATTACACCCAAATAAGGTCATGACGTCACAAACTTTGCCTGTCAAACTTAACATTTAAAGTTTAAAACTGGGAAAAACGGATTTTTTTAAAAAAAATATCGAAAAAACTTGTAAAGAAAAAAAGACTGTATTGTAATTATACGTCTATATGCCAATTTTCAAAAAAAAATAACAAAATTCACTTTTTTCAATTACTTCCCCCGAAAATGATAATCGAAAGTTTTTCCTTATAAATTATTTTTTACTGAAAAAAAATTAATTACGCCGAAAAATTAGACTGAAAATTTATTTTTTTCAAAAAGTTGTAATTTAACAATGATGCAAGCAGGTGCAAAGCTGCTTAATATTTATGACACGTCAATTTTTAAGGATTACTATTATAAAAAATTAATGTTATTTACTAAATACAAAAAAAACGTTCTTAAGTTTCTACGCTTCTTCCTTCCTTTCTAATGCATATAAAAGTTCTGTTATAAATTTCATCACGAATATTCGCATAAAACTCCGGCTTGATTTCATTTACAGACTGGCGGATAGTTTATTCTAAGGGTGCGATATTTTCAAAAGGTCTCTGAGCATAAACTAAATTTCTTAAATACCCCCACAAAAAAAAGTTACAGGGCGTAAGATCGGGTGACCGCGGCGGCCAAGTTACTTCATAGGAAAACCTAACAATCCACTTTCCAGAAAAGTTTTCGTTCTGCCAATTTCTAATTTCCAAGGTGCTGTGACTAGGTGCTCCATCTTGTTGGAAGTACATTTTCATTCCTTCCTCTAAACTAAAATCTTCCAGTTCATTGGAAAGTTCGTTGTTTAGAAACTGTAAGTACCTCGCGACTGTAAGATTTTCTCTAAAAAAACGGGTCAATAATTCTGTTATTAAAAATACCGCATCAAACGTTAGTTTTAAAGTAGTATTGATCTCTTGTATCTATTGTGAAATATACACTGCGCCGCAAAATTAACGCATAATTTTAAAAATCGACTTTATGAAATTTTTTAAAGCGACGCCAATGGTTCTTAATCAGGTCTTTATGATATATTTAAAATGTAGAAGTATGGAGTAGATAAAAAGCAGTATTTGTTTACAATACAGAACAAATGAAAAATAAACAAAATTCCATAAAATTGCAATTTGGCCTATGTGTGTTAAATTTGCTTCTACGCTTGTATTGGCAACGTTCAACGTTTGTAGTGTTAAAATGGCCCAAAATGCCCGTGAAAATAGGAATCTTTCGCCTGAGGAATGTGCTGTTGCCATATCGCTTGTAGAAGAAGGCTTGTCCCAAGTTCAAGTGGCACTTCGTCTTGGAGTGACACAATCTACTGTGTCCAGGATACTGGAACGATTTCGGGAGACCAACAGCAATCAAAGAAGACCTGGACAAGGTCGCCATAGGGTGACAACAAATAATCAAGACCGATTTTTGAGATTGCAGGCAACACGAACTCGGTTTGTTACGACCACATCACTGCAGCAAGAATTTTCCCTCAGGTATAATTACCGTATTAGTAGAGATACAGTGCGAAGAAGGTTGGCAGAAGTCGAAGTTACTCCCTATCGAGCCGCAACTGGTCCCCTTCTAACTGCAGATCATCGAAGGCAGCGTCGTCAGTTTGCACAAGAACATCAAAATTGGGGAGACCGCGAATGGGGCAATGTATTGTTCAGCGATGAGTGTAGATTTTGCCGTTTTAGTGATGATCGCCGTAGAAGAGTATACCGACGTCCTGGCGAGCGATATGCCCAATGCAACATTGTCGAAACAGTAAGCTATGGTGGGGGATCTGTTATGGTGTGGGGTGGCATTAGTTTGGAGGCCCGTACAGAATTGGTTATAATTCAGGGAGGTCGTTTAACAGCTGATCGATACATAACGGACATTTTAGAACCACATGTGATACCATATGCCCCCTTTATCGGACAAGAATTTTTATTTATGCACGATAATGCACGCCCGCACGTCGCTAGAGTGGTACAAGATTACCTCCAGGACGTGGAAATTGCAACATTACCTTGGCCAGCAAGAAGTCCTGACCTTAACCCTATCGAACACTTGTGGGACAATCTAAGTCGAAGTGTTAGAGCCTTACTGCCTCCACCTAGGGACCTAAATGAGCTTTCAGTAAGGTTGACGGAAATGTGGGATGATATGGATCAGGATACAATTAGAAACCTGATTTTAAGTATGCCTAGAAGATGTGAAGCAGTAATCAGGGCAAGAGGAGGCAATACACGTTATTGATTTATTTTTTCTATTGTAATATCATTTATTTTTTTAACAATTTCTAAAATAAAATTTTTGTGTAATTGTCATTTTTTCAATATTGTTAGAAAATACTGCTTTTTATCTACTCGATATTTACACCGAGTCTAAAAACATTGAAAAGATATCATAAAGACACAATTTAAATCCATTGGCGTCGGTTAAAAAAAATATATAAAATCAATTTTTCAATTTTTAAAATTATGCGTTAATTTTGCGGCGCAGTTTAGATTGCTATCCGCCCAGCATTTACAATTTTGCGACGAGACAACACCATTAGAATTAAAAGTACACTGAACACATCACTGAACAAAATATACTTTATAAATGACGGGTTTTCTTCAGTTTTACTTTGCAGCCAGAAAGAAAAATACATGCGCCTATCATAATCTTGTTCTTTTAAAGTGTGGACAAACTTTGGTTTATAAGTTTTAAACCTATTTTTCTTAAGCACTCTTTGAACTGAATTATAAGATAAACCTACATTGTGCGATATTTTGGCAATTGAAGTTATAGGCATTTCAATCACACTCTGCATAACTGCAAACTCAGCATCCTCATTAGTAACTCAATGTTCATGTTGACGTTTAAAATTATTCTCCACACATCCAGTATTTTTAAAGTTGGTAAGAATTCTTCCTACTGTTGTACGCGTTATAACTTTTTCCGGATGTTAAAAATGACGGCAGCTTCTCTTTGAGTTTTGTAGTTATCACCCACGATCAAAACTATTTCTATTTTATCTTGCTTAGTCAATTTAATTGGCATTTTTATTAAAGGAGGAAATTTAGAAAACTGTTATAATTCCATTAATAATAGTGAACAAACTAATATCAGTTTGATGTTTTATGTAACAAAGGAACAAAATACGAAATCCATGGCAACTGCGACATAGATACATGAAAGCCTATCATATTATAATTTTGTTTGACTTAATAGCAAAACATGAATGTATATTCTTTCCACCAATATTGCGTTGCAAAACGTTGTAACAATTTTTAAAAATCTTGTTTTTGACCTTTTGAAAATATGTTAAAAAAAAACATTTAGAATAAACTGTCCTCAAAATCTGTATATGAAATTAAGAAAGAGCTTCTCGCGAATGTTTCGCCATATCATTTATAAAAGAACTATTTTATGCATTGACTAGCCGGGCCCGCGGCTCCGCTCGCGTGGACTTGATTCACTACTATCGTCACTGCTTATTCCTTATGTTACCCAACGTAATAAAATATCTCCCATTATTTCTTCTTATCTCCCAATATTTCTCCTTATGTCCCATTATCTCTACATAATTTCCATTATCTAGGCTTATCTCTGCTCATCTCCCATTATTTCTTCTTATCTCCTATTATTTCTCCTTATCTCCCATTATCTTACCTTATTTCCCATTATCTAGGCTTATCTCGACTTATCTCCCATTATTTCTCCTTATCTCCCATTATTTCTCCTTACCTCCCATTATCTCACCATAACTCCCATTATCTAGACTTATCTCTGCTTATCTCCCATTATCTCTCCTTATCTCCCATTATTTATACTTATCTCCCATTATCGAGGCTTATCTCGACTTATCTCCCATTATTTCTCCTTATCTCTCATTTCTCATTATCTCACCTTTTCTCCCATTATCTAGGCTTATATCGAATTATATAGAATATATGTATAGATTTATAAAAACACGTAAATCGGATAAGTGGTTTTCGAGTGATAAGCGCACTAACGGACAGACAGACAGAGAGACGTTGCATTTTATATATATTGTATTCTTTGCTACATGATATTGTTCCATATTTAATGCTTTAGGGAGTGTATTGCAAGAGAACGCGCTAGCGGCAAACTTTTCTTCGACTTGATTCACTATTTTCGTCACTGCTTATTCCTTATGTCACCTAATAAAATATATCCTATAACCTGGCCAGAGAACATACGTATGTTTAAAAAAAAAGCACGTAAATCGGATAAGTGGTTCTCCAGTGATAAGCACACTAACGGACGGACAGACAGACAGACAGACAGAGAGACATTGAATTTTATATATATTATATAGATAGTCTCTGCTACATAATATTGTTCCATATTTAATGGTTTGGACTGTGTATTGCAAGAGAACGCGCTAGCGGCAAACTTTGTCCGACTTCATTTACTATTATTGTCACTGCTCATTCCTTATGCTACCTATCGTAATAAAATATAGCCTATAACCTGGCCGGAGAACATATGTATGTTTTAAAAAAAAAAAGTACGAAAATCGGATAAGTGGTTCTCCAGTGATAAGCGCACTAACGGACAGACAGACAGACAGAGATACGTTGTATTTTATATATATTATAGATGTAATAAAATATATACCTATAACCTGGACAGAGAACACATGTATGAATTTAAAAAATCACGTAAATCGGATAAATAGTTCTCGAGGGATAAGCGCATTAACGGACAGATAGACAGACAGACAAACATTGCATTTTATATATATTATAGATATAGATTATTATTATTATTATTATTATATAACCTGGCCAAAGAATATATGTATGAATTTAAAAAAAGACAGGTAAATCGGATAAGTGGTTCCCGCGTGATAAACGCACTAATGGACACACAGACAGACAGAGAGACATTGCATTTTATATATATTATAGATTATAGATTACAGATATTCTTTGCTACCTTATATTGTTCCATATTTAATGGTTTAGGCTGTGTATTGCAAAGGCACGCGCTAGCGGCAAACTTATTTCCGACATCATTCACTATTTTACGTCACTGCTCATTCCTTATGCTACCTATCGTAATAAAATATAGCCTATAACCTAGCCAGAGAACATATGTATGTTTTAAAAAAAAAGTACGTAAATCGGATAAGTGGTTCTTCAGTGATAGGCGCACTAACGGACAGACAGACAGATAGACAGAGAGACGTTGCATTTTATATATTATAGAAGAAGGAATTAAGAAACTTGAAAAGCTAAAAATTTGCTCAAATTTATTATATAACAATTAATATTTATTATATTAGCCCTTACAAGTTGAGCTGTCATAAAAATTATACAACTTTGCACCAAGATTACATTTTTAAACTATAACTTTTTGACAGAACTCGTTTTTCAACTTAATTTTAAGGCTAGTGAAACATCAACTAATAAATAAGTACATAAGAAAATTTATGTGGACAAACAGTTGATTGTCATTTTAGGGGAAAATAATTGAAAAAAGTCAATTTCATCAAATCTTTACGAACATTGATACATAAATATAAAACTGCATTTTTTCTTTATAAGTTTTTTCGATATTTTCAATAAAAATATGATTTTTTCACATTTTAAAATTTAAATGTCAAATTTGACAGGCAAGGCATGTGACGTTATGACCTAATTTGGGTGTAATCCTAAACATAAAACATGCAGTAACATAGTTCGAAGTTAAATTTTCAAAAACTCTTATAATAAAAAATTCTCCCATATGGTGCAAACTTTATGAATGGTACTGTATATATATATATATATATATATATATATATATATATATATATATATATATATACATATATATATATATATATATATATATATATATATATATATATATATATATATATACATATATATATATACATATATATATATATATATATATATATATATATATATATATATATATATATATATATATATATATATATTTAGGGTGACCGCAAAAAATCGATGTCGGAATTTTGTTCGTCTGGACCCCACAAAACGATTTCCCTTTCCAGATATTGAGATAGCCGAAATTTGAGCTCGATTAAACGACGTTAACCCGTGCCGCTAGAACAAATTTAAACAGTTTGTTGAAAAGTTGGATGATCTCTTTGATATTGCTCAACAAGATGCCTTGGCTCTGATGAAATCGGAAGAAGATAAGGCGTTTCTCGTGAAACAGAGGCAGAAGGGCCGCCCAGGTTCCATGACTGGAGTGTGGAGTTGTCTCGAGCTGAATCAATCAAGGTGCAAAAGGAACTTGCAAAAATGAACCGACAAATCCAAGAAGCAACTTTTGATATTGGTGAGTTTTTTTTTTATTATTAGTATTCTAAAAAATAGATAAACAAATAAGTAAATAGTTTCATTATAATTTAAAGAAAATTGTACATGAGAGCATGATTTGGCATCTTTATGATTGAGTTTATATTTTTTAAATAATACCTTTTGATAATAAGAAGTAGGTAATTTAGTACCTATGTATTATTACTATTCTGCTAGAACGACAAGTTTTTAAAGTCTTTTTTTTTCTCTTTCTTTTGTTGCTTCTTAGAGACGGATGATGAAGACAAGTTCGAAGAAGGAGAAGAAGACACTGAAGAGGACATCATCTACCAGGAACTTGAGAGCTTGGAGGAAATGGACATCCCTGAAGAAGCTGCAGAAGATCCAGAACCATCTGAGAGCAAGAGGATGAAAGTTTCATTTGCAAGGGGCGTTAAAGAGATTTTAAACATGAAATTGTCCATTTTATTAGATCGATGTAAGGTATCCGACAGAAATGCCACGAGAATTTTAATAGCTACTCTAGAAGCACTAAACCTTGACCCTCTTGAGTACAAAGTCTCGAAAACTTTATTACATGATAGAAGGCAAATGTTCAGAGAACAATTTAATAAAAAAAATTTTTGATAAAGTAAACATTCCTGAAAAAGAGCCCGTGGTTGTCCATTGGGACGGTAAACTTTTACCGGATGTTTTAAAAAAATGAACAATGTGAGCGAATAGCTATAGCTATCTCATATGGCGAAAAGGAACAGCTGCTGGGAGTTCCTGTAACAGCAAACAGCTCTGGAGAGAAGCAAGCCGTAGCCGTATATGAATGCCTACATGAATGGGGTCTTCTCAACACCGTCAAGGCGATGTGCTTCGACACTACAGCATCCAACACGGAAAGACTCAAAGGAGTATGCGTCATATTGGAGCAAATGTTAGGAAGAGAATTGTTATACCTAGCTTGCCGTCACCATATCTTGGAAATTCTGTTAAGAGGCGTATTCGACACAAAAATGGGATCAACCACTGGACCTCATCCAGACATTTTCAAGAGATTCCTCACTGCGTGGCCCAAGATAGACAAAGAAAAATACGACACAGGTATCAGTCACAATCTAATACAAAAGCAGCTAACTCCAGAAGTAATTGCAAATGTTACTGCTGAATTCGAGACCAAATTAACTGAGAGCCACCCCAGAGATGACTACAAGGAGCTATTGCAGTTGGTTCTCGTATTTGTTGGATCACTAGACGGCAATGTTGTGGGTTTTAGAACTCCAGGAGCCATTCATCACGCTAGGTGGATGGCAAAGGCTATTTACTGCTTAAAAATGTTCATTTTTCGTCGTCAATTTAAGATGTCTAAAGAAGAAGAAAGTTCTGTGCGTGCCATTTCTGTTTTCCTACTTAAAATTTATTGTATAGCTTGGTTCAATGTTCCAAAAGCTCATCTTGCACCAAAGCAAGATTTAGGTATTTTGCATAGTCTGTTAGACTATAAAGAATGTGACAACGACATTGCAGAAATAGCCCTGAGCAAATTTTCGAACCATTTATGGTATTTGAATGCAAAGTTGGTGGGATTATCGTTTTTTGATCCCACCATTACAGACGATGAAAAGTTGTTAATGGCTAATAAATTGCTCAGTAGCACAGATGAACCATCACAGCACACTAGGGTTGTAAATCCAAAAGTTAGGAAAGAAAACTTCCTCCATATATCAGCTTTTTGGCCAAAAATTTGGATTTTTTCAAACTTTGAGCGACGAGCGGCACGGATTAACGTCGTTTAATCGAGTTCAAATTTCGGCTATCTCAATATCTGGAAAGGGGAATCGTTTTGTGGGGTCCAGACGAACAAGATTCCGACATTTTTTTTCCCCCTCTATGAGATCCGGTCACTCTAATATATGTATATATATATATATATATATATATATATATATATATATATATATATATATATATATATATATGTATATATATATATATATATATATATATATATGTATATATATATATATATATATATATATATATATATATATATATATATATATGTATATATATATATATATATATATATATATATATATATATATATATATATATATGTATATATATATATATATATATATATATATATATATATATATATATATATATATATATATATATACATATATATATATATATTATATATATATATAGATATATATATATATATATATATATATATATATATATATATATATATATATATATATATATATATATATATATAGATATAGATATATATATATATATATATATATATATATATATATATATATATATATATATATATATATATATATATATAGATATATATATATATATATATATATATATATATATATATATATATATATATATATATACATATATATATATATATATATATATATATATATATATATATATATATGTATATATATATATACACGAGGGCCGCCTTTTCATATTTTACAAACGACCACTAGATGGCGCTATTGAAATTTGATACTTATATTGTTGTAAAATTTGACATTTATTATTTTTAAAACAGTGGCAGCTTAGAAATTGGCCGAGTAGTTTGTTTACAGTAAGCGTTTAAAAAAAAAAATTGTGAACAAATGGAAATTTCACGTTTGGATGATTCTTTACGACTTTAGTACACTTGAGACTACCAGAAGATACAATTTTCCCCTAGATTACCGTGATATTTATGAAATTTTTTGTTAGTGTAGTGAAAGAATTTGGATGAATAATACTTCTAGAGTGGAGGAACATGAAAGATGTTCAAACAAAAATAGATTTTAAGATTGTGGAACATGAAAAAAAACAAAGAGAAACCAATGGTGTGACTTCAGTTTCAGTTTCTATAAACGAAAAGTCAATAGAAATTTTCCAGCACACTGTAAATATTAATAGAGATACAGGTCACCATCTGCAAATAACCAAATAAACTGGATATTATACTGTATCACGGTTCAGTCGATATCAGTAAAATATAAACACCTCTCTTCTACTTATCCCTGAAGATTCTTCTTGCAAGAACATCCCTCTTCGACATTGTCTCATTGAGCTGGTCTGTAATCGATGAAAGTGTATTCTGGTTATAGCAAGTCGCCGATAGAAGGCAGTGATCATTTTAAAAGAAATGTGACGATGTGAAAGCATCGTATTACGAAGGTGGATTGATAAGTGTAGTAAAATTTTTTGAAGTTTTAAATGCAGAAAAGCTGAGTGCCCGACGAGTTTGCTGACTCCAGACCAAAAACGAACGAGGAAAGACATTTCAGAATCGTTTTTGGAAATGTTGCAGCGTAATTCGAAGGACTTCGGTGCATTTTGCGACTATAGATGAAATGTGGATACATTGTTACACCCCAGCAACAAAACGACACAGGAAACAGTGAGTTGTCGAAGTGAAAGTGCACCAAAAAAAGCGAAAATAGTTTTATCGGCAGGAAAAGTGATGACAACTGTTCTTTGAGCCTCACAGCGTATCATTATGTTTGCGTATTTGGAAAAGAGTAAAATATTAAATGGTTCTTATTACATAACGTTATTAGATCATTTGCATAGTAAATTGAAGCAGAAGCGACCAAGATTACCGCACAAAAAAGTTCTACTTCATCAGGATAACACACCTGCTCAGACATCTGCATTGCCAAAAGTGTAAAAGCTGGGCTTCAAAATAGTTCTCCACCTACCCTATTTCCCAGATTTAATCCAAATGACTTGTTTCCTAATTTTAATAATTGGGTCGAGGGAAGACATTTTTATCGAACGAAGCAGTTATATGTGCTGTAAATGAGTCCTATGCACAGTTTGAAGCAATTTTTTTTCTGAGAGAATACTCGTAGCAAATGTCTTGATCTCAAACAAGATTACGTTGAGAAATAAATTTTTATTTTTGCAAGAAAATGTTTTTTACAAGACTATTTCAATCTACTCTCCTAAATGGAAAGTATCTTACTATCATTACTACTACTAACAAACAATACTTACTCCTCTCCCTTGCGGCTCTATACCCATTTGACGTTCTAACTGCTCAAATTCCATTAACGATTCGTCCATACCCATTGGTCTCTCTGGAGAAGGCGGTAATTCTTGAATTTCTCCTCTCATCATTCTCTCAAAATATTCACGTTCCTCTTGTTCTCTCTGAATAACAGCTTGTTCTAAAAAAACGGGAAATAATATCCTTTCTTATAATCTTCTAAACAGAAAGCTGCTTCATAGATTTCCATTGGGTTGCTCATGAAGTTTAAACTTTAATAGGGAACGAAAAAAAATGAACTAAATGGTGGATGGGATTAGATAAAGGCGGAATTTAACACTATATTAATGAAGTACATGTTAATGCCGCGCAGCACATAGCAATAATTAAAAAAAGACAAAATTTATTCATACCTATTGGTCTCTCTGGGGAAGGCGGTAATTCTTGAATTTCTCCTCTCATCATTCTCTCAAAATATTCACGTTCTTCTTGTTCTCTCTGAATAACAGCTTGTTCTAAAAAAAACGGGAAATAATATCCTTTCTTATAATCTTCTAAATAGAAAGCTGCTTCATAGATTTCCATTGGGTTGCTCATGAAGTTTAAACTTTAATAGGGAACGAAAGAAATGAACTAAATGGTGGATGGGATTAGATAAAGGCGGAATTTAACACTATGTTAATGAAGTACACGTTAATGCCGCGCAGCACATAGTAATAATTAAAAAAAGACAAAATTTATTAATTGAAAATAAAAGTACATGCAGATGGAAGGTGGAAAGCTAGTGATTATCATCGTACTTTTTTTGAGTCTAAACCTCCTTGCGTCTAAAACTTTGCGCGCGCTCTCGACAATTTCTCTTTAGTGATAAATAAATGAGACTAGTTTTAGAGAGAGAGAGAGAGAGAGTTTCATTTAATTTTTTAAATCTTTTTTTTTTTTAAATAAGTTCTGAAATATGACACGATAGATTACACAAGCCAACGATAAAAAGCTTTTTTAATAATTTTACCTGATTCCTATGTTTTTTTTGGCGTGCTAAGTCCGAAAATAATAAAAAAGTCGTATCGCCCACCAATTTTTCACAAACTAATATTTTAATGAAGACTCCTTTGTATCAATCCATGAATATTTTCAATGTGGTTTGTAGCGATATCGATATGCATAACTTAACTCATGCTCAGTTTACTAAATTGATGCTCGGTGGACGTGTCCACATTTTTGAGAGGTATATACGGGTTATATATACACTCCTGGACAAAATTAACGTAACAATATATTAAATCATACAAATCTCTATAATGAATTAATTTTAATAATTTTTTATGAACTTTGGTTACACTAAAAGTTACAAAAAACTTATTTGGATACTTTAAAAGTGAATTAGCCATCAAATTTCTCTATAAGATTCGAATTAAAATTATTCTTAAAACCTAATAACAAAATCGTTGAAATTATGTAATAATGAAAAAAATAAACTGGGACACTAGTAGCAAAATTAATGGTGTAACTGGGACACTAGTAGCGTGTGTTGCCTCCTTTACTTCGGATGACAGCGTTTATGCGTCTAGGCATGCTTCTAATTAAATTTTGGATAAAATCTTGAGGAATTTGCTCCCATTCTGTGATAATTGCATTTTCAAGTTCCCTCAGGTTTCTAGGTGCAGGTATATGACGTTTCATATTTTTCTTAAGGTGATCCCATACATGTTCTATCGGATTCAGATCCGGGCTTTTTGGTGGCCATTGCATAATCGGTATATTAACTTGATTAAGATAATCGAGTACCTCCCTACCGCCACGTGAGGTCGAGTGTTGTCTTGCATAAACAGGAAATTGAGCCCCACAAAATGACCGAAAGGCATCACATGTTCTATTACAATATTCTCAAGATAGTAGTCAGCATTCATGGATCTCGTACGGACAGGAACTAACTCTGTGCGAGCATCAAAGCAGATGCCACCCCAGAACATAACAGAGCCACCGCCGAATGGAATCCTTGCAGAGATATTGCAAGGAGCAAATCTCTCTCCTGGTCTTCGCCATACTCGCTCACGACCATCTGGATGTTTTAGACTAACCCTAGTTTCAACTGTGAAGAAAACTTGTTTCCAATCATCCACAGATCAGTTTTCGTGATTTTGAGCAAAACGTAACTGACAACTCTGTTCTCTCTAGTAAGCAAGGGTGCAGTGGCTGGTCTCCTACTGTTTAATCCAGCTTCATTTAACCGTCTTCTAACTGTTTTAGAAGAAATTGTGACATTGCGAATAGCTTCGAGTTCGTTTCTTATTATAGAACTAGTGATAGTCCTGTTTCTTAAAGCATATTGTCTTATAAAACGTTCATCTAGGCATCGTTTTCGCCCTTGCCCTAGCCTTCTAGAATAAGTTCCTACTTCACTCAAGCGTCTTACCATACGACTTATTGTGGAACGATGTTTGCCTAACAAATTGGCAACATAACTCTGACAATATCCCTCGTCCAATAAAACTGAGGCTCGCACTACCTCGTGTTCCTTGTTCGATTCATTTTTCTAATTCTTCGGGGTCAAAAATAAAACAGTCTACCACAAAAACGTATTACTTTGAAAAAGGGAACAATTTATAAGCTTACTTTTAAAGAAAATCTATCGCATTAATTACAGAAAATTGTTTATCTTCTAAAAAATTCCTTAAAACTGTAAACCTAAACGAATTGTTTTGATTTCTGTCATGAACAACGAAACAACATATGCATAGCCTACTATTCAAATACTCGACAAACTTTAAAACTGACATAAGAGAAAGATAAATTAATTTTCAGATTGTTGCGTTAATTTTGTCCAGGAGTTTATGTTGTTGTTATACATACTTATTTTAAGCAATAATTGTAATTTTCTTTATTTCTCTTTTCTTTGTAATTTACACATTTGTCTTGTAAATGGATATTCTATCTGTTAGACAATAAAGATTATTATTATTATTATATTATTATTTTAATATTCAAAATGTGAAAAGTTTATTTTTAATCATACGAATATTATTAGGTTGGCAATAAAATCAGAATTTTATAAGGTTAGCAGTAAAATCAAATGTTATTAGGTTGGCAGCTCCGCTAAATGTCACAGCTGTTTGTTTTCTTCTAGTTAATATAACCTCACATTGCAGTGTTTAACCCATGTGCTTTAATTCACACTCAAAGTATGGCTAATCGTGGTTGTAACAACTCTCTCGATGCTTTTTGTTATATACGTGGTGAGTTTGTAGTTAAAAAACACCAAAGAAACATTACTGACTTTGTAAAAAAAGTATACTTTGCATATTTTGGTGTAGAAATCGGTAATCAAGAAAAATGTTGGGCTCCTCACAAAGTAGGTTATGTTTGTGTCGAGGATCTTAGGAAATAGTATAAGAAAGAAAAGAAAGCTTTTAGATTTGCAGTACCCATGGTATAGAGAGAGCAAGAAAATCATTCAAATGATTGTTATTTTTGCAGCGTGGATGTTTCTGGATATAACTCCAAAAATAAGAAAGTAATTGTCTATCCTAACTTTACTTCAGATCATCGGCCGGTAGGATATGGACTGGGACTTCCTGTCCCAGACCCACCTCAGTCTATTGATGACGTTTTACAGTCCAGTCCCGAATTTAATGAAAGTCGACCAGATGTTGATGAGTTTCAATGTTCTCTAGAAAATTTAAAACCACATTGTTTACACAAGCTGAGTTAAATGATTTAGTGAGAGATTTGGGTTTGACTAAGGAAAAAGCAGAATTGCTTAGTTCTAGGCTGAAAGAAAAACATTTATTGGAATTTGGAACAACTATTTACCATTATAGAACAAGAGATCAACAGTTTGCTCTGTTTTTCAAGCAGGAAGAGGATTTGGTTTACTGCCATGATCCCTATTTTGAAATTTAATCGATGTCATATTGTGAGAGAACTGTGAGTGATACAAAAAAAATGATATCAGATACGGTTTCAGCACCCAAAAATACATAACACTTAGATATATTGGTTTAGACAGTTTTTACAAATATTTTTTTGTTGGCCTGTGTTATATTTAAAACTGAAAATAATTCGTATAATTACACAAGTCTGCAAAAAAAAAAATTGAGAGCTGTTTTGGTTTTTTGGGGTAATTCTTATGTTTTTGGGTGTACTGAATCCGAAAATGACTTTCATTTTTTCATAGAACGTCACGTTTTCTGACAATGTAGGTATCTATGTTAAACAAGTTATCATCTTAAAATAAAAGATAAAAGACTAAATAATTTTTTTTAAATTTATAATTGCGTAACAAAACTTATTTTTTTATCTAAAGTACATTCATTAGTAAGCACTAAACACATTTCTTTTTCCCAGTGAGACTCCTTTTGGTACATTTTCGCTTGTAGGAAGCATCTGGAAGGTCTCTCTGAAGCGTCCAACAGTAGTCTGCCATCATTGAGACGCTCCATCTTCCCTGGTATCTTTTTCCATCTCCTTAATATCTTGGTGAAATCGTTCACCTTACTCTTCACTCAGATCTCCTAAATTTTCTGGAAAGTAGTCAAGGTGGGAATGAAGAAAATGTACTTTTTAACTCATTAGGCAACCTAAAGCTTGAAATGCTTTTAACATTCTTTTGACGATTTGTTTGTAGTTAGGGTCTTTGTTATTGCCTAAAAATTTCTCTATGACCTCTTTAAAGGCAATCAACCCTTCTCTTTGAGGATCCGTCATGGTTGTGATGAATTGTGGATCAGCCATAAGCCGTCTAATATCTGGTCCAACGAAAACACCTTCCTTCAACTTTGCCTCCGAGAGGCCTGGAAACTTTGATATTAAGTATTTGAAGCAATTTCCATCTCTTGGAAGTGACTTTACAAATTACTTCATCAATCCCAGCTTTATGTGAAGCGGTGGTAGAAGAACTTTATGAGGAGGCACCAAAGTTTCATGCAGGACGTTCTTTTCGTCAACTTTAAGCTCCCTCGGAGGCCAACACTTTTTGGTCCAGTGATTTGCTCGGTCTCTACTATCCCATAGATACAAAAAGCAAGGGAATTTGGTAAACCCACATTGTTGTCCGAGCAACATGCCCAAAATTTTTAAATCACCGCACACTTGCCAACCGTGGTCTTTATATTTTAATTTGCAAAGAACCAATTCCAAGTTCTTGTAGGTTTCCTTGAGGTGTACGGAACGACCGACAGGAATGGAAGCATAGAAACCGCCATTGTGAAGCAGAACTGCTTTAAGGCTTCTTTTTGAAGAATCTATGAAAATACGTCACTGTGCTGGGTCGTATGAGATCTTAAATGTATCCATCAAACCTTCAATATTGGTACAATAAACCAACTCGTCCTCTTGGGCAAAGTAGGAAGTGAACTGCTTCTCACGATATCTAAACCAGGAGGAAGATACTCCCGGCAAAAGTAAGTTCCTGCTTTTGAGCCTTGATCCAAGCAACTCAGCAGCGTTTTTGGGAAGATTCAAGTCTCTTACCAAATCATTTAGCTCGCCCTGGGAAAACAATTTCGGACTGCTGTCATCTTCAAATTGAAAACTTGACTTGTCATCGGGTTCAGGTACAGCACCATCTTCGTCAGAACTTGGAATCTCTTCCAAGGTAGCAGGGGCCTTGGGCACTGGTATTTCGGTCCCATGAGGGATAAGACGAATAGCTGATTGCAGATTGGGGTATGAAATGGACTGCTTCCATTTTGAATTATACCCTTTCACATTACACGAACAAAAGTAACAATCATCACTATGGTTCTTTTGCTCGCGCCATACCATAGGAATCGCATATCGGAAAGGTTTTTTCTTGCCCTTAAACCAATTTCGAAGGTCTTCAACACATCGTTTGCAGACTTTATGAAGTGCCCAAACTTTATCCTGATCTTCAAGTTTTAAGTCAAAATACGCGAAGTATACTTTTTTTACAAATTCCGTAATATTAAGTTGTTGCTTTAATACCATATATTCGCCACAAAGATAACAGAAACTGTCAGACGAATTCACACACTTCCGCACAGATGACATTGCACTATACTGAACCAAGATCTATAAAACAATGACGAGTTAACACGTAATTGTACCGCGCCACTTTCTACACTATCGGAGCGAGCACGTTCTAGTTACAACGTTTATATTTGTTAATTTAGCTCACACAGGGCGTTCTTTATTTAGAAAGTAATGATAGTTATGGCCTGTATACATTTAAAAACAGTAATCAAAATAAAATTTTACCTATTTATTTATGACTTCAAGTTAGCCCAAAAAAACCCTTTTTTATAATAAAATTTTTCGTTTTGCAAAATAACCTGACGTTCTGGAATTTTTTGAGTATTTTTTTAGTTTTCAGAACACCTAAATACATAGAAATCAGTTGAAAACATCCAGACAGCATTTTTGTTGCAGACCTGTGATTATTAAAGTTATAAATGTGAGCGCACTGGTGATTTGATGTCGTGCATGCATTATGCTTTGACAAATCTCTTTTTCTTAGTTAAATGAAAGAAGGTTATTTGAAAAAGATATTAATAAATATACTTGCCAATGCGTTGAGCTTCTGTTAAAATAGGTGATCTTAGTGGTGCAGCCAAAGGAGATGTTTCGGGCTAAAAAATAAATATAAAAATTTTAAATTTTTAATCGAAGATTTCCAGACTTTACCCAATAAATGAGGCCTGCTTAAAGAAGCATTTTTTAAGGTTAGATTTATAGTTAATAGACAATATAGAGTAATATTTTTATTTGATTTTGATATGAAATATTTATTAAAACAAGCTCATTTTCCGAAGTGGGTTTGTAAAAGTAAATATAATATTTTTCAGATTTCTCTTTTTCGTTTATCTTATTCTCCAACTAAGTTCTAATTTTACAACGATTTGATGATTATGCTTTTCTAGCTTACTAGGTGTACAAGTATGAAATGCGGATTTTTTTTCTAAAAAAACATGTTAAATTCGGAAGAATGACAAAAAGTACTTTATTCAAAGTATGCTTCATCGCTTATTATACATTTTTTCCCATCTTTCGGGCAATTTGTGAATACTACGCCAGTAAAAATCTTCCCCTTTTGCTGCGAACCATTTATCGAGCCATTTTTTCACATCTTCGTACGAACCAAAGCGCTGCTCAGCAAGAGCGTGACCCATCGATGCAAACAAGTGGTAGTCCGAAGGAGCCAAGTCTGGTGAGTAAGCCGCATGGGGTTGAACTTCTCAGCTGAGTGTTTCCAACGTGTCGTGAACTGGTTTTGCCGTATGTGATGGAGCATTGTCACGAAGAAAAATGACTTTGTGTTGCCTCTTTCGGTATTCTGGCCTTTTTTCAAGCAGCGAACGGTTCAAATTGGTCAATTGTTGTTGGTAACGTTTAGTATTAACCGTTTCCCCAGCATCGTCTTTTTCGCCAAAGCCATTCGGTCTTGCGGTCGAAGTGGATGGTGCACCTGGGTTTACCCGTGATTTTTTGCGCTTGGGATTCTCAAAATAAATCCATTTTTCATCCCCTGTAACTATACGATGCAAAATGTCACACGTGTCTTTAGGCTTTTCCATTTGCCTGTCGTTCAACTCACCCATCTACCGGTCTTCTGAATTTTTTTCCATCTCTCGTAGCCGACTGGAAACAGCTTGTTGTTTTTGTGTTTGCGAATCATCTTCGTCCAACAATGCTTCCAATTCCACATCTTCGTATTTTTTTGGAGATTTTCCACGTTCCTTGTCTGCAATATCGAAGTCACCACTTTTGAAACGCCGAAACCATCGTTCACACGTATCTTGCGATGGAGCATGTTCACCATAAACTTCTCGAAGTAATCGGTATGATTCAACAGCAGTTTTCTTCAAATGAAAACAAAAAATTAATGCTATCCGCGAATGCTCTTTGTTCGGTATAAATTTCGACATATTGAACACAACAACACAACACTATACACACACACTTTTCCAATTTATCACTCGTGCCCGTCTGACACTTCTTGATGACACAACAAAATGGCGCAGTGTCAAATCTTTATAACACAAACTGCATTGGTGCACCATCTGTTGTCTGAAATCCGCATTTCATACTTGTACACCTGGTATGTTGTGTAGTTGTTTGCGAAGCACGTGTAAAGTAAACTTTTAAATGGCCTTTATGTCATTGAAAGAATATCCTATTAAATATATTTCAATTTTTAGGAATAGGTGTTAAAACAGGTGAATATAACGAACGGCTTAACGCATATACTTGATTTCCAGTCAAAAACTAACGAACAGTTAGTGAAGTGTGACTTGGCGTATTCTCGAGCAACAAGCATTGACTATTTGGATCACGATATTTATCATGAACAAGACGAATTCTACTATATCAATACTTTCAGTAACCTGTCATCGACCAGTTGTAACAAATATACGATAAATAATATCTTTGCTATCGTAGAAAAAATTCAGAGTGTTTTAACTCGCGAAGAAATTCCTTGTATTTTTTTACTTGCAGTGACGATTTTTAGCTTTTTTTTTACACTATCACCATTGGTTAGTGGATCATATTGAAAACATCATGTCTCGCCACCAGTTAATTGGTCATTTTTGAAGGGGATTGTGTTAACGGGTGAAATTGTTTTTTTGTTCTACTACACATAACTGACGTAAAGACAACACTCTGAGTTGAACCGGAGTATGCGCTGAAGATGTCAATGGTAGTATTTTGCTATAAGAAGTTTAGTTCAGTGTTGAAAGAAGACACGTGATGTTTTTTTTTCAATTTGCCAAAGGTTTGAGTTTTGTAACAAGCCCGCTTTCAAAAATGAACGATATAGTTGATTTTGTGAAGTTTTATTGTTTCTAGAGACTCGTACCATGGTATATTGCACTCTCATAACTTTTGGTCTTTATTTACAGAGTG
Source organism: Pachyrhynchus sulphureomaculatus (assembly GCA_019049505.1). NCBI lineage: Eukaryota > Metazoa > Arthropoda > Insecta > Coleoptera > Curculionidae > Pachyrhynchus > Pachyrhynchus sulphureomaculatus. The sequence continues at coordinate 16,666,471 of CM032455.1, read as the reverse complement.
TAGAATAAATTTTGTGCTAATTTTTTGGTCATATCTTCTTTTAATATCGTGCGAATTGTTTCACTGTTAGTGTTTAGCGCTTCTTCCATTACTTTTAGTGATGCATTGTTTTCTTCAGCCACTAACGCATGAATTCATTTTCCTGATTTCGAATTGACGGTGGTCCTCTCGTTTGTTGGTGGTCTGTTTGAAGTATGCATTAAGAAAAACACATACGTCCATATTTTTGTTGAATACACCCTATTCCTTTAGTCAGTTTGTTGCCGATATATTTACTTACAAAAATGAAGATTGTATGAAATTTAACAGGTTTTAATTTCTAAATGGCTCGTCTTGGGTTAGCTTCTTTAAGTCTTCTTATGACTGTCCAATGACGTGTGGACCTAAACGCCTGTCAAGTGACAATTTGTTGTGTTGTTGACAATGGAGCGGTCGTCTCCCTCCGACGTACCCCTTCTTTCTGATCCTACTCTTCGTGTTACACTAGTGTCTTGGTTGGCGACAGCTGACTGGCTCAGATGCACTTGTGAAGTGACTACTCATTGGCTATGCCTTTCTTGAAATATGGCAATGACTTGTGCCGTTTCTTCCGGGGTCGTATCCATTTGTCGATGACATAATTAATAAGTAGGTACAGTAGAGATGTTGGCGGTTCAAGTTCCAATAAATGAATGACAGGAAAATTAAGTTGCATGTATTTTTATAGGGATGAATAGAGGGCAACGAGTACGTTGCTGAGCGAGCAAAAACGGTTCTATTGAATAAAACCCTTTTAATCAGTAAAACTTTTTGGAAATTCAGGTGCTTTTGGTATTGTTCGAAAGAGTAGAAAATCAGCATTCTAATGATATCAAAAGTAATACCACTGTTTGAAAATTAAATTCAAGGATCGGTGTTAAATGAAGCAAAATCGGTTGAGTGGATTTTTTTGCTTACCAAGAGAATCTTTTAAAATTAAAAAAAATAATAAATAACACACTTTTTTACCCTAGTTTTTTATTATTATGGGAAAATAATTTAATTCTAAAAAATGCTCTACTTAAATTTAAGCATATTTGGCCTCTTGCATTTTTTCTGAAAAGTTGATGGTTTTTGTGTTAAAAATTCTTGAAGTTTAGAAATTGTTCGTATCACAAAAATTGATATTTTCAAAAATAGAATTTCCAACAAAAAGTTTCTTATCTTTTTTAGTGTTCCGTACGGAACACTTATAAGATCACTTCGGTGTCTGTCCGTCTGTCACACCCGATTTTCTCCGGAACTATTTGTCATAGAAAGTTGAAATTTGGTAATAATATAGGAATTGATGGCCTCATCAGAGCCATGTAGTTTTAAAAGTTAAATTTTGACTTAAGGGGTTAGTTTTGGAGGGTGAAATCGGAAGTGAAAAAAAAAATTTTTTACTAGGTAATCGAGTGTGATGTCAAATGAAAGCTTGTGAAAACACGAATAAAAAATATATATATATATATATAAATATTGCGCGCACTTTTCTTTGTATTATTTTTAAAAAATCGCGAAAAATCGCTGTCCACTCGCCTTATCTCGAAAAGTACTACTTATCAAAAAATTTTGAAAAAATTCTGGAATATTCTCCACGGGGTGTAGATTGAACGAAAATTATCACGCGTGCATTACCTGTAATAATTTATCTGGTATATAAAAAAAAACAGAAAATTTCAAGGTCATCAATTTTCAGTAAAGATTGGAAATAAACTTTGTTGAAAACTAATTTGGGGTGTGTTTTGTGATGTCACTGATCATTTTATACTTCCGTTACAACATTTTTCATTTTAAAAGCAATCAACGTACGGAACACTAATTGTGCAAGTTCAATTTGCACTTGACCGGTTATTATTATTTTAAATGTAAAATACGAATCTGTAAAAAAATATGTTGGTTTCTATTTAAAAAAAATGAGTTGACCTTGAAAGCGCCTCTCAGGGTCAAATTTTTTACTACCATTATATGTCCCCCTTTGAACCCTGCAACTTTTGTTTGAAATATTTTTTTAAAAAAAGCCTATTTATCGAATTATTCGTATTTTTCAAGTTAAATGAGACACCCGGTATATACTATAAGCAATATGACAATAGGATCCATATAATTATTACCTGTCTTCCTCCAATTCCTTCCAGTCGTCTCTCCATATCCGCAAGCTGCGCTAACATGTCCTGTTGTTGTTGTGAAAGTTGCGTTGGACTGGAAATCAAAATAAAACTCTCTAAGTGAATAGGAAATAATGGACAGTAGGAGGTTATTAAAAATAGATCCAATAACTTATCAAACAATTGCATTTAAGTAACTGCTACTTAGTACAAGAAAATTAAGGTACCTATAAATAATTTAATTTTTAAATATTTCTGTTGAAAAATGTAAAACTGAAAATAAGAACATTTTAGTTGTTTATTAAACTATAATCTTTGAAAAATTATTTATATTTTATATTATTGTTGGTGATCCTTGCTAGGTAAGTTGCGTGCGTTATCACTGCTATTTGCTGCAAATATTTTCATTTAATTATTCCAGTTATGAGGGTTGTTAATTTTACCTTTTGAAATATTCTCAATAGAAAAAATCGTTGGTGTCTAATTTATAGGCTGTGTAAAGGCCAACATTCATCACATTTTTTGTTAAACAACTTATTCCGGAAAATATCTCGTATGACTAGCAAATATGTGTTTGAAGTATGTGATAGCACTACCCAGCTGAAACTAGATTCTCTAGTACTATACATTAACCTATTGTAAACCGAGTGTCAAAAAGTTTTCAATCATCTTCATGTATCACTTCTAATTAACAGTTGTCCAGACTCTGGCTCCAGGAATTACTGCCAGATATTTCTACATGCTGACACTGCAGCTTACGTTTTTAGGGGAACGTAAGAGTTTTGACGCTTTTGTGTGAATTTGCCTGAATCCAATAATGATACCATAATTTAGTTGACAGACGTAATTGTTGAAGTAAAATGTGTTTATTCAATAATAAGATGTCGTTAAACGTTGATAAGCGTTTTAATATTTTGGTATAAAAGTTAAGTCACTAAGCAGTATTAAATCTTCTTAATTCTGGCACCACCTACATCTTGTACTGTTATCAATATAAATCTTTAAGTGAAATGCGTTATAATGAATTCCTAGGTATAGTATTTTTGACGATCTGAGAAAGTGACTTAGCTACCAATGCCCATTCAAAATTCAACAAGATTCGAAAGTGATTAACTTATGGCTGTTTAATGACAAGGCATCGTGCAGGGCCGTACTATACCTGATTGTATAATTGTTGACTTTAAAATTTTATTGGGATAAGATAGTTCAATTTTAATGCTTTATGTACTGAATAATACACAATATAGTAATTACACATATATATTAAAACAGTGTGCAGTTTTCTCGCGTACACTTGTTACAGTTTTAGTTACTAATGAATATCTAGTTCAATTTCGCTATTGCTACTATCTTGCAAATCAATAATAAGTTTTTTAACAGGTTATAAACTATTTATATTTATGTACATACATCTATATGAGTTTTCAATTTTTTTGACGTGTTGAATACAGTTTCTCCAGTTTTCAACGGTTATATTTTTGACTTCTGTCTTTATCAACTCAATCACGCTACTGTTTAAAGTGGGTGTATTATTGTGAGCATGTATATTAGACTTTATTTTATGCCATATCAACTCGATCTCATTAAAGATACAATAATATGGTGGAAGCCGAATTATTCCATGTCCTGCTTCCTTTGCAATTTTATCACAAACATATTCCTTTGAAAAATTTTTAATACTTCTAACAATTGTTTAACCGTATAACTTTCATAGAAATATATTTCACGTTCGCACAAAACAGCTTGTATTTCCCTTCTTCTAGTGGTGACTCTTAGTACCTTATTCATTTGGCGACTATGATATTATTATTTATCCATCACAATACAGCTCACAGTGATTCGGCACAAACATGCTAGCGGGACAATATTCATGACGTAATTTCCAGGAACCACTGATAACGACTTGTAAACAAACCCCCCCATTTACCCGAATTCCAAGAATTAATTTGTTTATCACCTCATAAAGGTATCTTATCAGGGGGTCAAAGTAACCCTTATAAGAGAGGTCATTTTCATTTGCAAATCAGTTGCATTTTATGCACACTTGTGATAACATATTTTAAAATTGGTAGCAAAGTGAAACGAGTTTTTTGTGATGGAATATTCTGTTGAAGGTATGTACTCTATTATGACTTATATTTTTTATAAAAAATATGTATACTTTTGGTGTAATATCAATTTGTAAATGTATAGATAAATCCAGCAAATTTTACATTAATTGTAAACTTTAAAAGTAGCAACTTTTTTTATCCACATATATCCACCTAGATTTTTCTATATGTAATACCTACAACAATCAGGCACAGATTCATATATATTATAGACCCGAAAAGGCCCGAAAGTAAAATTATTTTATTTTTTTCAGAACGAGTCGTGACTATGACGAAAATGGAGTTTTTTGAAGAATGGCTAAAACATGACAAAACTGAACGAAACAGTGGCATTTTTTATTATATAAGTGAAAAATTCAATATGTCTGATGTTTCTGACGATTCTCTAACACGACTCAAAATGAAAATATCAAGCCTTTCAGCAAAATTCAATCAAAAGTGGACTTCTTTAAAGTGTAACAAAGAAATGTTTCTAATCAAACATAAAGATTGGTTAGAGGGATCCGGAATCGAAATAAAGATGTGTGTTAACCAGCCGTACACTTCAACATCATCAGCGGCTCTTTCCGTAGGGCGACCCAGAAAATCATTTGAAGACTCATCAACGAAAACGAAGAGACGGAGAGTAGAAGATCTTTTGGAATCGCGAAGTGCAAGTGAGCTTATTACAGCAGCTGAGTTAGCTACTCGAAAAGAAGGGCATCGAAGTGTTGCTAAACAGATCCATAACGTCGCGGTCAGTGAAACTAGAAAAAAGAATAAGTGTTCTGAACAAAGTCGGCAGTTAACACCAGACGAAGCTTTAGCTTATTATGTGGACTCGAAATCGACTTCTCACTCATGTAAACAAACAAGAAAATGGTCCATGAAAGCGGGACATCAAGTGTATCCATCGTTTTATAGTTTAGGTAAGTCCAAAGCTTCTTGTTGTCCTTCTGACGAATATATTTCTGTGGAAATTCTGTACTGAATCTCGAGCTGAAATTAAACTTCACGCGATTTTGGATAAAACGGCTGAACGATTAGTTAAAGCTCAGACGGAAGTCATTAGAAGTGTGTTACCTCGTTCATATTATACGTTGGTAAGCAAATGGGGCTGTGATGGGAGTTCGGGGCATAGCACGTATAAGCAGAAATTTGAGAACACTAACGCTACAGACGAATTTTTGTTCGTATACTCATTTGTCCCTTTGAGACTGCTTGATGGCGAAACTGTGATCTGGCAAAATCCAAGACCTTCCTCTACTTTATATTGCCGTCCTATTAAGTTTATTTTTGCCAAGGAGACAAAAGAGTTTACGAAAGAAGAAACTTCTAAAATTTTAGATGAAGTAAGTCAGCTTCTTCCAACACTATGTAACGTTGCTGGATCTCAAATCTCTGTTAAACATGATTTGTTGTTGACAATGACTGATGGCAAAGTGTGCAATGCTTTAACAGACACAAGTTCAACACAAATAGTTATATTTGCGGTGCCACCCCGTCTACTATGAACGAGGAGTCAAGGAAATATCCCAGCAACGAAGAACGCCTTGCATTTGGTTTATCTACTTTACATCGTTTAGAAATAAAAAAGTGGCAAGTCAGGGGAGATAACGACAAAGCTATTGAGAAGCAACGCTCACAAGAGATACAAAAAGTGTATGGTAACACAAATGATGGAAACACAGCACGTAGATTTTTTTTCCAAAGCTGAATTGAGCAGCGAAATTACAGGATTAGACGTAAACCTTATTCGTAGATTTCATGTAATTTTAAGAACTTTGTCATCGGGATATGACATAAATTATATAGAATTCGAAAAGTTTTGTGTTGATACTAGAAAATTATACCTTGATCTGTATTCGTGGTATTCCATGCCCGTTACTGTGTATAAAATTCTTGTACACAGCGCGGAAGTTGTAAAGTCTTTTCTTCTTCCCATTGGACAACTCTCCGAAGAAGCCCAGGAGGCAAGAAATAAAGACTGTCGTAGATTCCGTGAACGGCACACCAGGAAGCAGTCACGTATTGCCACAAATACAGATCTTTTGAGAATGCTTTTAATTACGTCTGATCCTGTTATCAACTCGTATAGAGAATTACCGCGAAGAAAATTTACTTCTTTGCCATCGGAGGTTCTGCAGTTGATTATCCCACCTTCATTGCCATCCGAAACACCATCAGTAAGTCATCATCACGAATTAAATGAGGAAGATTATTTACTCTCTGAATATTCTACTGAATGGGAGAGTGGTGATGACGACTCATCTGATGGTGATTAGTAGGTTTAAGTATTTTTTTTATTGTAATTATTATTCTTATTTTATTGTGTGTTGTAGTTGCTTATAATTCATGCCTTAGTATATAAGTTATTTAATATTATATTTCTTTTACTTATACACTTTGTTATTGTAAATAATTGATATATAGATACTGTTATTGTACTAATTTATTTTAAAAGAAATAATATTTTGTAAATTAATAAATGTGGGTAATATCATTATGATTTTTATTTTTTTTCCTAGAAATTTCTTTGTAAACAAACATGATTGTGCTTTTCACACATAATGAGTAGGTAGACGTATGTAGATAATTAAAGAACAATTAGCGACAACAGTGAACAAATGAGACACATTAGTAAAACCGTCCGTCTTGCAGCTACATATTTCGATTAATACACATACAGTACCCATTTTTCAACTTTTTTTTTCTTAAAATAGCTTAAGATACCTGGAATATACATAAACAATTAAAATAAGTGAAGAAATAATATTGTCCCGCTAGCTTGTACTAGTCGAGACACTGTGCAGCTATTCGGTGGTATATTCGGCATTAATTTGTTTTGAAGCCAATGTTCAAAAACTTCAGCGGTTGTATCACAATGATAATCCAAGCTAGAATCTGAAATATTTTTGGCTGCTGAAAATAGACATTCTGGTGTTCAGCCTTCTTCTGATCCCGCATGTAAAATAGTTATTCTTTTACCTTTATTGCCTTTTGTCTTTTTTTTGAACAAAAACCCCAAACGACGTAGAATACTCCATAAAATTGTAGGGGAACATTTTATGTCATTCGGACAGCCTCCGTGAATGTGACAATAATGTAGCAACTTTTTGTTCTGCATACATTTCATAAATTTTCTGGCGGATTAAGTCATCTTGACAGAAATCAATACATTTCGGCACACCTTTGTCTTTTCGTGTTTTTTTTTAGGCGCTATGAAATTATTTACTGTTTTCCAAACAGTACTTTCAGGGATACTTGTTAAAGCTGATGTCTCCATCAATGAAAAGTACTTTTCGTGGCCTCGCTCCACTAACTTTAAACAAATACTTTTAACTATCACTTTTGGCTCAACGGGCAAACATTTGCCGCTTCTGATGGAAAGGGCTTCAGACATTTTAAGACACTATTGAACTTTATAATACACACTCTTTCAGTATAATACTGCAGATAAAATGAAGAATATTCTTTATATTTATAAACACGAAGTAGCCAATAAAATGTTAGATTGAAAGGGAGGTATATTATACAGTCCCTGGCCAAATTATTAGACGCACTGTATTTTTTTAGTAATTTTATGTTTTTTAAGAGTTTTTATGCAATAATGGTATATTTAAACTACAATATTATTGATTTTTATTTAAAAGAATTGTTGTAGACTACATATTTGTATTTATTTTTAACATATGGCAACACTGTGTTGACAAAGTGATACATGAACGTAAACAAGTACAAACCTGTATCAGTCGCGATCGGAATCGAGTCAGGTACGAGCGTGTTTCTGTGGCTTTATGGACTGTGATTGTTTGTTTAACAGTTTTATACTACTCAGTTATTAGTTTATTTTGTATGCAGTGTTTTAAAAAAGTAATTGGACTATTTTCATTATGGGTAGAAAAGGCGATCTTTCACCACGTAAAAAAGCTGAAGTGAAGGCCCTTGTGATTGCGAAAACATTTACAAACCGAGAAATATCACGAAGATTGGAGGTTTCTGAAGCTAGTGTATGACGCATAAAAAAGAAAATTGAGTCAGGGAAGGAATTAAGCCCGAAAAGAAAGAAAAGATGCGGTAGAAAACCAATTTTCACTCCACGGTCAGAGAGATGTTTGAAGAAAATTTGTGTAGAAAACAGATTTGCTACCACAAAGGTAATAAAATCACAACTCCAGGATGCTAGCGTAAATGCTTCTGAGCGCACTGTTCGAAGAAAATTGAAAGAATTAGATTTTAAGGCCTGTCGCCCCGCCAGGAAGCCCAAGTTAACAGCTGCAATGAAAGCAAAGCGCCTGAAGTGGGCCAAACAATGGCAAGACAAAGATGTGGACTTCTGGAGATCGGTAAGATACAGCAATTTAATCAATAATTGATACATTATTATCATTTTCAGTTAAATAAAGCAAATAAACATGGAAGTTTATATATTTTTTCCTATTTTTGACAGGTCTGCTTCAGTGACGAAAGCACATTCGAAATTTTGCAGAATAAAGCTCAGTATGTGCGTCGTCGTCATGGAGAAAAGTTTCATCCTGATTGTGTCGTCCCGACGGTTAAACATCCCACCAAAGTGATGATTTGGTCAGTCATCAGCGGCAAGGGCACTGGACGTCTGTACGTCGTCAAAGGAATAATGAGGCAAGATCAGTACAAAGAAGTATTACAAAATCGGTTGATTCCGCAGCTCAGAGAATGGTTTCCAAATGGGAAACCATTCACTTTCATGCAAGATGGAGCTCCCTGCCACACTGCTCGGTCTGTTAAAGCTTTTTTGGCAGAAAAAAATATCCCTCTGTTGGATTGGCCGGGTAATAGCCCTGATATGAACCCCATTGAAAATGTGTGGGAGCTGATGAAAAGAGAAGTGGCTAAAGATGTGATTACCAACAAAACCCAGCTCCTAGAAAAGATTATTCATGTGTGGAATCATCATCCTCAAATGCAGGAGACAGTACAATCTTGCATTGATAGCATGCCGTGCAGAATTAAAGCTTTGATAGCGGCTAAAGGTGGCTCAACTAAATATTGACTTTTACTAACATTAATTTCACTTTTCTTTAAAACTTAATAAACTTATGCTTTTCTAAATTAATGCTGTTTTATTTATGTCAAATAAATAGGTAATTGATTGGATAATATAAAAATAAAAAACAAATCAATTTAAAATAATAAAACGGTACAATATCACTCGGTAATTAATATTTTACATGAAATCTTGCAGTGCATCTAATAATTTGGCCAGGGACTGTATATATATATATATATATATATATATATATATATATATATATATATAAATATATATATATATACATATATATATATATATATATATATATATATATATATATATATATATATATATATATATATATATATATATATGTAACAGGGCACTGGCAACAAACAATCGTAAGTTTAACAACTGGGAAACGCCCTTATAAGGAGAGAAGATGAGCAATCAAAGATCTAAAGGCTCTAGTATCTGCTTTTTATTTTTGTTATCGAGCTTTCGTTGCCTAATGGTAGCTTCTTCTGAATTCTAAAAATGCAAACCAGGTACAGAAAAATAAACTCAAAACGTTCGTTTTTAAAATGTGATTCAATAAATTATAAGGCTGTATGAGAAATTACTTACAAAAATTTAGCAGTTAATTCATCTCTGGCGAAGACAATAAAATTTGCATTTTTGATGGCCAGGTAGTAGTATGATTACAAAAACATGATAAAAGGACACTTAGAGAGTTACACAAGTATTAAAAATAAAACGTTGTCAATAAACATTAATCAAAAATACTTTTTAAGACAAGAAACACCAGGATGTTGAAATGGTACTCCATTTTAAAAATTTTTGACATCGAGTTTAGTAACTTATTTAGTGATATTTGAGTCTGGACCGGATATTGTTGGTAGTCTATGTCGTCATCAGGTCGACAAAAAACCACAAAAGCATTAAAGTTAGGGATGTGGTAAATTTTTTTGGTGGATGCTACTATAAAACAAATTATTTATTATTAATGATATTTATTTTTTAATTTTTTTAATTTTATAACATAGAGACTGAATGTTACTATTGGACGAGTTATTTGTTATTAATTTTATTAATTTTTTAATTTTATACCAAAGGGACTTAGACTGATTTAAAAATATTTATATATATACATTATATTAATATATATATATATATATATATATATATATATATGTATATATATATATATATATATATATATATATAGGAGAAGTAGTCGTGACCGACTCGTGAAAAAGAGAATTCACAATATTGTGAGGGTAGCGGTCAAAAGATTTTGGCTAAATAAAACTCTTAGTTAATAGTCTAGCTTTCGGAATATATTTCGTCCTTCATCAGGACACTCTACAAGTAAAATGGACAGTAAATTTGTGCTAATTAATGAAGCAGATGGTAAAAATACTAATTGGTATCACTGAACAGAGAAATTATAATATTAAGCTTACTTAACATGAGTTATCTCTTAGGATAAGCATTGTTCAATCAAAAACAACTTGTAAAAAACAATTTTATACTGAAAAACTAACGGACTACATATTAAAACTTCTTAAAAAAAATTTTTACATTTTCTTAATCATTACTAGTGAAACATGTGGTTTCAGGAACCGAAAAAGTGAGAGAGGTTAGAAAAATCCCGGCATTTTTTGACATTTGGCAGACAGTTCGCGTCTGCGTATTGTACCACAAGGTTCTCAGCTATGAACTTTACGAGGGAGTAATCATAATTATAAAAATCTTTTATTTTATTTGGTTTTTTTATTTTATTAAAAAAAATTTTTTTTTTTCAAAAGTAACCTGTTTAATAATTGTTTCTTTGGAAGGACTAGTGGTCAACAGGGGGGAATCTGGAGAGGTAGATAGCTGTAGTAAGTAAGAGTACACGACGCTAAGGTCGTCCACATCAGTTTTGATGTTCATATTATTAGGTGTGTTATGAATGGCCACCATCTCCAAAAACCTCCTCCTGTAGTAGTTGGTCTCTGAGTAAAGTATTTCAGCCTCTCCGAAATTGATCCTGTGGTCGTGCTGTGTAAAGTGATGTGCCAGGGCACAAGATTGAGTGCTCCTTCTACAGTCGCTCTTATGGGATGTTATTCTCCCTTGGAGTGATCTAGAAGTCTGGCCAATGTATGAAAGTTGGCAATCCAGACAAGGTATCTTGTATACAATTCCTGTCTTTTTTAGTTTGGGTACTGGCTGTTTCAAATTGGTGAATAGGCATTTGAGGGTATTATCAATCCTCGTGGCAAATTTAATATTTTCGTTCTTAAATACTTTTATTAGTTTAGGGGTTAAGCCCTTAATATAAGGTACGCTTCTGTATATTGTTGTGTTAGGGTCTGGGGTGACATGTGGAAGAACATTAGGGGTGAGAAATTGATTCTGAATGTTAAGAAGAGATCTATTCAGGTCGTTATTGTGAAAAAGCAACCGTTGAACTATAGAGTTGGGGTAAGAATTCTCAAGCAGAAGTGACTTAAGCTCATTTAGGGACTCCCGTCTGAGGGAAAAGTGTGTGAGTCTGGATACTCTGGTGGCCAAGGCCCCCACCAGCCCCAATTTCATTTTGATGGGATGATCTGAGAGAAAATGCAGGTATCGACCACTACTTACTGGTTTCCTATACCATTTTGTGATAATTTGGTTGTTCGGCTGTCTTATTAACGTCATATCTAGAAAGGAAATGCAGTTATTAGATTCCTTCTCTATGGTAAATTGTATGTGTTGGTCAGCCAAGTTGACTACAAAAAGTGTTTCTTCAACTTTATCATCTGGTATGGCCAGTATGAGGTCGTTTACATATCTCTTAACAAAAGGTGGTAGAAAGGAGAGTAGTGGAAGGGTCTGTGCCACCAGGTCATCCATCACATAATTAGCCAGGATAGGTGACAAGCTAGCCCCCATGGGAGAGACAAAAATTTGCTTATAAAACTGATTGTTGAAGACAAAGCAGGTGGAATCAAAGGTGTATTCCAAAAACTCGAGAAAAGCTTTTAAATCTATGGGGGAATGTTGAGAGATATCATCCCAGTGACTGGTAATGCTTTGACGAGCCAGGTCAAGTGGAAGGTTTGTAAACAGGGAGACCACATCTAAGCTAATAAGTATATAATTCTCTGGTAGTTGGTATTCGTCTATAAATGTGCTAAAGGTGAAGGAGTCCTCAATACAATAAATCATTAGTCCTGTTGTAAGCCTTTGAAAGTATGTCCGTTAGAAATTTGTCAATTTTGCTATTGGGTGTGTTGATAGATGCAACAATCGGTCGTAGTGATAAGGTAGGCTTATGTATCTTGGGTAAAGCATAAAACCTTGCTAGGACAGAGTTATACATCATCAAGTTTGAGGCCAACTCATTAGTGATCTTGTTAGACCGTTTAAATTTGGAAACCAACTTATTGGCTTTTTGTTCTAAAGTGCCAGCTGGGTCTCTCTGCAGCCATACGTACTAATTGTCATCATCCAACATATTAAATTTGCCACGAGGATTGATAATACCCTCAAATGCCTATTCACCAATTTGAAACAGCCAGTACCCAAACTAAAAAAGACAGGAATTGTATACAAGATCCCTTGTCTGGATTGCCAACTTTCATACATTGGCCAGACTTCTAGATCACTCCAAGGGAGAATAACATCCCATAAGAGCGACTGTAGAAGGAGCACTCAATCTTGTGGCCTGGTACATCACTTTACACAGCACGACCACAGGATCAATTTCGGAGAGGCTGAAATACTTTACTCAGAGACCAACTACTACAGGAGGAGGTTTTTGGAGATGGTGGCCATTCATAACACACCTAATAATATGAACATCGAAACTGATGTGGACGACCTTAGCGTCGTGTACTCTTACTTACTATAGCTATCTACCTCTCCAGATTTCCCCCCTGTTGACCACTAGTCCTTCCAAATAAACAATTATTAAACAGGTTCCTTTTGAAAAAAAATTTTTTTTAATAAAATAAAGACCAAATAAAATAAAAGATTTTTATAATTATGATTACTCCCTCGTAAAGTTCATAGTTGAGCCCCTTGTGGTACAATACGCAGACGCGAACTGTCTGCCAAATGTCAAAAAATGCCGGGATTTTTCTAACCTCTCTCACTTTTTTCGGTTCTTGAAACCACATGTTTCACTAGTAATGATTAAGAAAATGTAAAAATTTTTTAACAAGTTTTAATATGTAGTAGTTGATTGAACAATGCTTATCCTGGAAGATAACTCATGTTAAGTAAGTTTAATATTATAATTTCTTTGTTCAGTGATACCAATTAGTATTTTACCATCTGCTTCATTAATTAGCACAAATTTACTGTCCATTTTACTTGTAGAGTGTCCTGATGAAGGAAGAAATATATTCCGAAAGCTAGACTATTAACTAAGAGTTTTATTTGGCCAAAATCTTTTGACCGCTACCCTCACAATATTGTGAATTCCTCTTTTCATATATATATATATATATATATATATATATATATATATATATATATATATATATATATATATATATATATGTATATATATATATATATATATATATATATATATATATATATATATATACATATATATATATATATATATATATATATATATATATATATATATATATATATATATATATATCAATTACGACCCTGCTACGTCCAGGCACGTGCAAAGATCCTAACGGTCGTTTAATGTTTTTATTGCATCAATTTGCCAAATCACTTCCTTAGATCTTGAAAAATACTATCCTTGAGCATTAGCATATTAGAGGGTGTATTGTCAGAGATATTTCAGTTGGCATTTGCATCTCTGGTTTATCTCTTTCATTGCCCTGTTCAAAGTTAATTGACTGTCTTCAAACTTCTAAACTAATTTCTTAACAAGTTGAAGAGTAAGGGTTTTCAATCAGAATTAAATAAGGAATGAATATACTGTATTCCAGTACATTGCTCCTCGGCAACTAACTTTCTAAAGACCATGGTTATACTCTGCATCTACCCTTAATTTTAGTCTGTTTATTTGGAAAACTCTGTGGATTGTGGTTTGATCGATTAAAAGGGAGTATGCGTCCGAGCTTCAAAACAAAAACTGTGGTACTCATAATTGTAGGTACACTTTGTAATTTGAATCAATCACGCACGAAATAACTGACTAAAATATGGTAACTAGGCTAATATAGTTTCATTTAGTGAATTTCATAGTGTTTTAACAACGTTTGACTTTTTTTAATACCTATCCTATTACAAGTATAGCCTGTCCTAAAATATAAGATCCTGATTTTTGCCGTTTTAAGTTGGCAATATAAAAATTCTGACCCTTTGTTTATGACAGGTTGCAGAGACGGACTTATTTTTATTCATTAATATAAATAAATAAAATTATAAGTGTTTTTGGAGATGTTTATTTATAGATCCATGTAAAACAAATGGATAAGAAGTATAAATATACAGTTTGAATGAATGAGGTTTACAAGAGGGGACATATTGTATAAATAAAAATATATTTTAACTTATCACCGTCATCAGCTGAGGTAATTATCAGCGGTTTTATATTACTTACATAAATATATGAATCTTCAACTTTAACAACGTGCTGAACGGAGTTCTTCCAGTTTTCACAAGGTATATCATTTATAACTCTTTTTACTAATTCAACCACTGACACGCTTAAAGTAGGAGAAACATTTCATGCCCTTATTTTTGATTTAACTTGATGCCAAATATGTTCAATTGGATTAAACACACAACAATACGGAGGAAGCTGCAAAACAGTGTGTCTCCTTTTCTCAGCCATACTATCACAAACATATTTCTTTTTCAATTTGTAGTCTTTCAAAAACTTCCAAAAGATCACTTTTTTATAACTAAAGTCAAAATACATGTCATTTTCTAACTAATTCCTGTATTTCCGATTTGGTCTTGGCTGCATTAGGAACCTTATTTAGTAGGCGACTATGGTAACTTGCATTGTCCCTAACTATAACACTCTGTTCGGGAACATTTGGCAAAAGGGAATTTTGAAACCAATTTTCAAAAAGTTCTGCGGTCGTGTCTTCGTGATAGTCCAAACTAGAATATTTTATGTTTTTTGCAGATAATAGTAGGCAATTTGAAACCCAGTCCTTTTCAGATCCAGCATGCAAAATTGTTATTCGTTTACCTTTATTTGAAGGTGTGTTAGTCCGACATTTTGTACCGATGTCAACTCACCCTTTTTGCACAGTGTCATGTGTATCGAACCATGTTTTCGTCAAGGTAAATTATTGGCCAATTCTCTGATCGATACTTTTCAATTTCTTGTAAATAAGTATGTCGCAAGATTCGTAATTCCATCACTACTTGCCTTTTGTTGATTTTTCGGAACGTGAATCCCATTCTTAAGAGAATTCGGTGAAGGATTGATCGGCGACAATGTATATTGGTCCCGTCCTGCACTAGTCTTAATTTTATTTTGTCTAGTGTCGGCACCAACTGCTCTTCATACATAAAATATATTTTTCTCCGATGACGTCTTTTTCACAATCGTCTACATGATGCATTTGAAAATCTTTCGGTTTTTTTCCTGTTCCTGAGGGATGGTTTTCCTACAATACCCTTAATAGTAGAAATTGGGGTTTTTGTTAGTTCACTGGTTTCTTGCAAAGCACTTTGTTTATTCAAATTTCTTTTTACCAAACTTTTTTCACTATTTGTTTAGCGTCAAGTGATTAATGTTTTCTCTTGCGATAGCCACTATTGCAATTTTCCCACGGACGCCACATAATTAAAATAGAACCGTTACGTTGTAAGTTGTAAGTAAAACTAAAAATAAAAATAATAAAAAGTATCTTTCGAATCATAATGGTGGTCATTAGGCCTATATTACCAAATACTTAAAGGGCTCCAAACTGGGTTGCCAGGTAGTAAATATATAGGTAAAAATAGATCCAATCCCCCCCCCCCCCCCCCCCCCCCCCCCCCCCCCCCCCCCCCCCCCCCCCCCCCCCCCCCCCCCCCCCCCCCCCCCCCCCCCCCCCCCCCCCCCCCACCCCCCCCCCCCCCCCCCCCCCCCCCCCCCCCCCCCCCCCCCCCCCCCCCCCCCCCCCCCCCCCCCCCCCCCCCCCACCCCCCCCCCCCCCCCCCCCCCCCCCCCCCCCTTTGTTTTAAATTATACATAGAAATATTCTACTAATTACTTAATTACTAAAACTATAATCATTTTTAACGAAAATTAAGTTTGGGTATGTTTTCGTGAACTATATGTTCTGGACAGCTCTGAAAGTTTCAGCTGTATAGCTTTCGGATGTACTGCCGTTTAAGGGGACCCCGAAGGCTACCTTATCCTTATGAGCGAGGTTGCTCACTTTCGGTACCGATTCCTCGGGTTCTAAATGGGTTACTGATGTAATTTTTTTTTTACTAGATTAAGGGTATCCTGTTGTATTAGCGTTCGCAATTTCATTTAAATATACTCGTTACTTTTTTTAAAATTTGAGTTTAAAAAATGTACTTTTTTTTTCTCTCACTCATGATTTTTTTTCTTGC
Source organism: Pachyrhynchus sulphureomaculatus (assembly GCA_019049505.1). Classification (NCBI taxonomy): domain Eukaryota; kingdom Metazoa; phylum Arthropoda; class Insecta; order Coleoptera; family Curculionidae; genus Pachyrhynchus; species Pachyrhynchus sulphureomaculatus. Next base: position 16,649,723 of record CM032455.1, on the reverse strand, counting down.
CTTCTACTACATCAACGAACGTGAAATTGCTGGCAAATAATCCTCTAACATCATTAAATATTTCTACAAAGTTTAGTAAGGTTTGGGTGTACGTGTACCGAAAGGTCAAAAACCACAACTTTTCAGGACGAGCGATTTTTATCAATGAGGGCAGGTTCATCTCTGATACAGCGCCACGACCGGACCTTTTTCTTGTTTTTCGGCGTTTCAATACCTACCGAAACTATCGATTATTAGCGTAGAAAACATCGAGTTTTTTCTATTGCTAGAAGAAACCTTGGAAACCTGCCAGTTTGGTTGTAAACGTGTAAATCTGACTATCTCTCAAGTGAAAAGTATTAACTTTTTTTTTTTTCTTAAATTTTTTAAAAATACTTCTAGTTAAGATAAATTGATGAAAATTGTCTTAAATTGTGCAGAAAAGGTTGAACTTTGATTTAAAGCAATAAAAAAAATGATAATTTTTAAATTTTCGGCCTTCGGGGTCCCCTTAATATATACTGGTATCTTTTCATATCTTGGATATCTAAACTCAAATAGTAAAGATCCTTGACAATGTCTTTTGCTGTCGTAGACGAAACGTCAAAAAGTCACTCCAAACTAACGCAGTATGATCCCAAGGACTACGATCGCTCATCTAATTAAAATGGCGAGAGCTTCCGTTTCATATTGAATATGTTATTATAGAAGGTGATATATTCTACAACTTACCCTTCAGCTGCAGCTGATCCGCATGTACCACATGGTTGTGGCTGACGCATTCTTTGAATTTCTTCCCTGGAGTATCCCGCTGCAACTAACTCATCATCAGTCATATCCGCAGCCATCTCTGACATCTATTTATAGAGAATATTTATTTAGTTATACTTTTCTCTATATGGTGACAACAAAAAAATATCGTCTACGATACCTAATCGTCTTTGCCGACCATATAACCGAGGACAGATACCACTTGATATTAATTTAGAAACGCCTTGTCAATCCAGGTTGTGTAAAAAATCATTTATTTTTGAGATTACACAATCTCTTCCTCTCTATTTTAATGGTTCTTTACACATTTAAAAATTCTAATCACATGGCTAATCTCAAGATCCAAATGATTTAATAGATGACATAAAAAGCTAAAAATTTTAGACTTGCCATAAAAGTACTGACTTGTTACTAAAAATAACAATAATTAAAAAGTACCCACAATTTGTACATAGACATCATTGCACTTTCACAAAATAATTCTGTTAACTAATGGAAAATCAGAACATCTCTTTGAATTTAGCTAATTTCAAAAGGGAGTAGGTTATACATCCTGGGAGCCAAATGAGAAAAAGATCCAAGTTTCTTTGATGTCCTATTTGTAAGCATATCTAAGTGTCTACCGATTGTACATCTGGTACCATGAGCATGATTCACAAATTGTTTTAATTTGTTACTTTTATAAATATAGAGCAAGTTTTGAGACTGTACAACGTATGTACATTCAAAACATCCTGAGTATAGTAGGTCGGTAAGAAAACGTTGATTTTTTCGAAACATTATCTTGACAAGGTAATTTTGTACCATCTTCAAAGGAATTCTGATAAATACCATCCCACACAACAATATCGTACTTCAGCAGAGACTCCACAGGAACCCCATATACACTGATTAGAAGCTTCCTACTCAGTACCTCCTGCAGGATACAGAACTTATGAATCAACAACTCCTTTATTTTCCTCACAAGTCTGAGAACATGTCGATCCCACTTAAGGTTACTATCTATAATTACGCCTAAATATTTTATAAAGACCACTTCCAGAATATCATCCTCAAAACTACTTTCGCAGAAGTGTTGAAAATTGCTATATATTTTATCTTTGAAGTATTTAAGGTTAATTTGAATGTGTCCAACTAGTTTTTAATTTTACTTATGCCCTCAATGCCAGAATCCTGAACATTCAACCAAGATGGTCCTGTAAACACCACAACGGTGTAATTAGCATAAAATAATATTAAAATATTGTCCAGTTCTATATTGGTTAATTAATAATATCTTTGATTGTGTTAGCCGATACTTGTTGGAATTTCATAATAAAATTATATGAAAACAACACTATGTTTTAAATTTCCAATATATATATATATATATATATATATATATATATATATATATATATATATATATATATATATATATATATATATATTTAAGATTTGGTGATATGTTACCGACCGTGCATCAATCTGATATATATATGATTATCGGGAATCGGTCTGGACTGTAAATAAAACTCTTTTCTTCTTTAAAACTCAATATTTCGTTATCGTTTGATAACTTCTTCAGGAGTAACTACAAAATTAATACACCTATATTAACACACTATTCTCTTCGTCAAGGCATTAAAATATTGAAATATAAAACAAACAATTATGAAACAAACGAACAATCAATTAAAACACGTACGAAAATGCGAGTTTGACCTGGAAACCAACACTCAACATCTCGATTTACTACAACAAACAGAGCAAATAGCCTCGGTACATATGCACTGCCGTGAATTCCAAACGAAACGGAAAAACAGCAACAGAAAAACGTCTTTAATTTACTTTATACTAAGAGGTGGCAAATCTTTATTTGTTATTATTGCTGTAAATGTAAATGATTAATACCTATTAATTATGTTGCTATATATAATACTAAGTTGATTAGTGTCTGATTTACAGCTAATTGACTTTGGGTCCCTGTTGATATGGTACATTTCTTTAAAAAGTCTCTCTTTATAGTTGTTGTCATGAGCTAAGATTTTAACGTTGTTATAGTCAAAATTATGACCCGTTTTCAAATTATGTTGCACCACAGCACACGAATTCTTTCCCAATCGGGAGTCACTCCTGTGCTGTGTGAGTCTCTGTTTCAACCACTGAGCTGTCTGCCCAATATAACACGCTTCACATTGTAAACACGATAATCTATAAACTACAGAGTTATTATATAAAATAGGTGTTCTATCCTTTATTTTTGAAAACAGGTCAGAACCTCGTATGCTGTTATATTTCGCAATTTTTATATTTGGAAAATCTCTGAATAAGGCGACAATTGAGTTTGTGATTGGCTTTATAAATTGTAGCTTCCTGTATATCCTATGCTGCGCAGGCGTCTCGTCAGTAGGGGCATCAACACTATCCGAATTGTAAATTAATTTTCGTAAAATGTGTTTAGGGTAGGCATTGTTGAGAAAAATGTTATACAGCTCGTCTAGGTTTCTTTTTCGAAACCTATCATCACTGATGCGTATGACCCTGTTTTTCATTGCTATTACGGTGTTAAATTTTTGATTTTTTGGGTGATTAGAGAAATAATTAATGAATATGCCTGATGCTGTGGGTTTTTTATACCAGTCAAGTATAATACTGTTGTCACTCGTTCTTATTACTTTAGTGTCCAAAAAAGGAACACTGAAGTCTTGTTCTATTTCGATAGTGAATTGTATATGTGTGTTGAATGCATTAAAATAGTTTAAAATGATTTCTGTATTACCCTTGGGTACAGCGCAAATCAGATCATCAACATACTTGTACAAAAAGGGTAGGTTGAATGGTAATTGAGGAACCACCGTTTCCAAAAGATGGTCCAACACCACCTTGGCTAAAACTGGACTGATAGGAGACCCCATTGGAGTTCCAAAAATTTGTTTGAAAAATTTTTGGTTGAAACTAAAATATGTGTTGTTGAAGATGAATTTAATGAGAATCAAGAAATTATGCTTTGAAATCATGGTTTTCGTTTGAATCAATTCCCACTTTTTTTCCAGAATAGTTAGGATTAAGTCTAGAGGTATATTTGTAAACAAAGATACTACATCCAAAGATATTAATACATACTCTTCTGGTAATGTCACTCCCTTTATTTTGTTGACAAACGAGAAGGTGTCTCTAACATTGTAATCCGTGTCATCCTCAAAAGCAACCCTCAAAATTTTAGCTAAGTATTTTGATAGATTGTATGTCGTTGAATTCACTGAACTTATAATTGGTCTCAGAGGAGTGTTTGTTTTGTTAATTTTGGGTAAACAGTAGAGTTTGGGAAATGTGGAATTGTAAATTACTAACTTCTTGTACAGTTGTTCATCTATTTCGCCTTTGTTCTTTAAAAATTTTATTAAATCATTAAAGCTTGTTTGTATAGTACTGGTAGAGTCTTTAGATAGTGAAGTGTATGTAGTCTCGTCTTGTAGTAAAGTTTCAGTCTTATGAATATACTCATTTTTGTCCATTGCAACAGTGCACTGTTGGGTAACAGTGCACTGTTGCAATGGACAAAAATGAGTATATTCATAAGACTGAAACTTTACTACAAGACGAGACTACATACACTTCACCAGTACTATACAAACAAGCTTTAATGATTTAATAAAATTTTTAAAGAACAAAGGCGAAATAGATGAACAACTGTACAAGAAGTTAGTAATTAACAATTCCACATTTCCCAAACTCTACTGTTTACCCAAAATTCACAAAACAAACACTCCTCTGAGACCAATTATAAGTTCAGTGAATTCAACGACATACAATCTATCAAAATACTTAGCTAAAATTTTGAGTGTTGCTTTTGAGGATGACACGGATTACAATGTTAGAGACACCTTCTCGTTTGTCAACAAAATAAAGGGAGTGACATTACCAGAAGAGTATGTATTAATATCTTTGGATGTAGTATCTTTGTTTACAAATATACCTCTAGACTTAATCCTAACTATTCTGGAAAAAAAAGTGGGAATTGATTCAAACGAAAACCATGATTTCAAAGCATAATTTCTTGATTCTCATTAAATTCATCTTCAACAACACATATTTTAGTTTCAACCAAAAATTTTTCAAACAAATTTTTGGAACTCCAATGGGGTCTCCTATCAGTCCAGTTTTAGCCAAGGTGGTGTTGGACCATCTTTTGGAAACGGTGGTTCATCAATTACCATTCAACCTACCCTTTTTGTACAAGTATGTTGATGATCTGATTTGCGCTGTACCCAAGGGTAATACAGAAATCATTTTAAACTATTTTAATGCATTCAACACACATATACAATTCACTATCGAAATAGAACAGGACTTCAGTGTTCCTTTTTTGGACACTAAAGTAATAAGAACGAGTGACAACAGTATTATACTTGACTGGTATAAAAAACCCACAGCATCAGGCAGATTCATTAATTATTTCTCTAATCACCCAAAAAATCAAAAATTTAACACCGTAATAGCAATGAAAAACAGGGTCATACGCATCAGTGATGATAGGTTTCGAAAAAGAAACCTAGACGAGCTGTATAACATTTTTCTCAACAATGCCTACCCTAAACACATTTTACGAAAATTAATTTACAATTCGGATAGTGTTGATGCCCCTACTGACGAGACGCCTGCGCAGCATAGGATATACAGGAAGCTACAATTTATAAAGCCAATCACAAACTCAATTGTCGCCTTATTCAGAGATTTTTCAAATATAAATATTGCGAAATATAACAGCATACGAGGTTCTGACCTGTTTTCAAAAATAAAGGATAGAACACCTATTTTATATAATAACTCTGTAGTTTATAGATTATCGTGTTTACAATGTGAAGCGTGTTATATTGGGCAGACAGCTCAGTGGTTGAAACAGAGACTCACACAGCACAGGAGTGACTCCCGATTGGGAAAGAATTCGTGTGCTGTGGTGCGACATAATTTGAAAACGGGTCATAATTTTGACTATAACAACGTTAAAATCTTAGCTCATGACAACAACTATAAAGGGAGACTTTTTAAAGAAATGTACCATCAACAGGGACCCAAAGTCAATTAACTATAAATCAGACACTAATCAACTTAATATTATATATATAGCAACATAATTAATAGGTATTAATCATTTACATTTACAGCAATAATAACAAATAAAGATTTGCCACCTCTTAGTATAAAGTAAATTAAAGACGTTTTTCTGTTGCTGTTTTTCCGTTTCGTTTGGAATTCACGGCAGTGCATATGTACCGTGGCTATTTGCTCTCAGTTTGTTGTAGTAAATCGAGATGTTGAGTGTTGGTTTCCAGGACAAACTCGCATTTTCGTACGTGTTTTAATTGATTGTTCGTTTGTTTCATAATTGTTTGTTTTATATTTCAATATTTTAATGCCTTGACGAAAGAGAATAGTGTGTTAATATAGGTGTATTAATTTTGTAGTTACTCCTGAAGAAGTTATCAAACGATAACGAAATATTGAGTTTTAAAGAAGAAAAGAGTTTTATTTACAGTCCAGACCGATTCCCCATAATCATATATATATATATATATATATATATATATATATATATATATATATATATAATATAAAATCACCAGAGGCCATGAAGGCCTAGGGCTTAGTAAAACTTGTGTCCTTTTCCCTCCTTCCCTCTTCCATCATCCGGCGTCCAACTATTGCTGGATCGTATGTCTCGATTCTATTCTGTTCTGCGCCTTCGTCCTCCAGTCTCTGACCCCTATGGCTCTTAAATCCTCCTCAACATGTTGCAACCATCTCCTCCTCGGCCTTCCCCTCCTTCTCGCACCCACAGGCTTCATCGCCAGCACCCTTTTCGGCAGTCTCTCTCTTGTCATACGTTGTACGTGTCCTAACCATCTCATTCTTTGCGCTCTTATAAAAGATGTGATTCTAGGTCCGTCATATAAGTCTTCCAGTTCCTGATTTGTCCGCCTAGTCCACCCTTCCGGTGTATTTCTTCCTCCATAGATCACTCGCAACATCCTTCTTTCCCACTCTCTAGCGTCTCTTCCTCCAATTTGTTCATTACCCATGTTTCACATCCATAGGTGACAGTAAGTCTTATGACAGATGTATAAATCCTCAGTTTTGTCTTTCTAGAGACGTACTTTGATTTCATTAGAATATTCAGGCTCCCACATTTTTGGTTGCCCTTTGCTATTCGCGCCTTCAATTCGCCCCCCCCCAGCAGTACCTCATATATAAATCTATCCACTCTCTCAAATTTACATTCCCTTCCATCATAGGTCACTACATTAAGTTCTTTTTCTTTCTTAGTTTCTGTGCTTCCTGCTATCATATACTTCGTTTTCTCAGAGTAGATTTCTAAACCATACTTACTTGCCTCTCTTATTAGTCTTTTCGTTCTCTTTACCAGTTCTCTGCTAGACTTTGCTATCAACGTCAAGTCATCCGCATATGCTATACACTGGTGCTCCTTATTAAAAAAAATTGTACCGTTAACCTCTAGGCTGCTCTCTCTTATTATCCTCTCTAAAACTAAGTTAAATAACGTCGCAGACAGTGGGTCACCCTGTCGTAGCCCCTTTTCCACTTTAAAATCCTTTGATTCCAGCCCGTTTCACACTATTTTATTGGTCGTTTTTTCTAGAGTCATTTTAACTAGTCTGATTAGTTTTGTTGGTATTTCTAAATGGAACAAAGCTTGATACATTCTGTCTCTTATAATTCTATCATAAGCCTGCTGGAAGTCTATAAACAGGATATGTAACGCTATTTTATGCTCATAACACGTAGTTTAAATTTCTTTAACAGTGAATATCTGATTTGTTGTGGATCTGTTACTTCGGAAACCCGCTTGGGATTCCCCCAATCTTTCTTCTGCAAACCCGTTCAATCTCTTCCGCAATACCTTTGCCAGAATCTTATAGCATGTATCTAGCAGAGCTATTCCTCTATAATTCTTACATAGCATTTTATCACCTTTTTTGTGTAGTGGGCTTATAAGGGCCTTGGACCATTCTTTTGGCATTACCTCCTGTTCCCACACTTGCTCTATTAGTAGAAATAATTTCTCATGCAGTTGTTCGCCTTCTGCCTTTTAACATTTCAGCACTTATTTCGCTTTCACCTGACTTTTTGTTGTTTTTCATTTCATTAATTATAGCTTTGATTTCTCCTCTTGTTGGCTTACTCACCATATTCCCATCATCGTCCATTGTTCGCTCTTCTACCTCATTTTCTGTTTCTCCCCCATTCAACAATACCTCGAAATACCCCTTCCACTCATCCATTATTTTATATCTGGCTCACTTATTAGTAATCCTGTATTAGTTCTAAGGTAGCTGGTTCGGCTATGGTATCCTTTGTTCATTCGTTTTTTACCTCCTGATAGAAGCTTCTCAATTCCTTATTAACGAATCTTTCCTCTATGTTTTTCAATTTTTCTTCATTGTATTGTCTCTTCAGTCTTCTGCATGTTTTGTTTGAACATTCCTCGAAATTCTCTATATTCTTGAATATTATCTTCATTTGGGTTCATTATCATCTTCTGCCGTGCTATATATATAATATGTTATTATGCAGTGAATGGTTTAGGACATAAAATAGTACCCTGTGGAATGCCCATTTTGACAGGCAATGAGTTACTGTAAATGTCTCCAATTTTCACTATCTGCGATCGATCCCCAAATAACTTGCAAAGATGTTTAACATACTGCCCCTCAACCTATATTAACCTAGGGCGTTACGCAGGGTATCATGTGGGACCGTATCGAACGCCTTGGTAAGATCCAAGAAAACAGCGATACATTTATTGCCAATGTTAAAATTATTAGTTATAAGGTTGGTTAGTTCACAGATTGCATCCGCAGTGCTTAAGCTATTCATGAATCCATATTATCTTTGGGATATGATAATATTCTGCTGAAAAAATCGACCAATTGATTGAGACATTTTTCAAAGATCTTGGCAAACGTATTTATAACACTGATTGGGCGGTAGTTGTTTATATCGGTTTTGTCTCTTGCCTTATAGATAGGGGTGACAATCGCAATTTTAAATGCACTTGGGACATTGCCTGTTTTGAAGATTAAGTTAATTGTATGGACAAGAGGATGTATCAGGTTTTGATGAAAACACTTGACAAGTTTTGTGGTCATCTGGTCATATCCAGGAGCACAATCATTTTTTAAAGAGTTAATTTGTTTTATGACTTCATTTGGATCAGTAGGCCTGAGAAACATAGATGACAGAAAAGTGAAACAAATTCTAGAGGCTGAATTACAATTGTTTTTATTTATTCTGCAACCCACTTCTGCAAAAAAGGTATTACAGAAGTCCGCCATTTCCTTTATATCGAATTTTGTGTCATTATTCCTAATTCCAGAATTAGAGTATTTCTGGTGTAGTCTAGTATTTATTTGTTGCATTTAAATGTAACATTCGTTATGAATTTCCATCAAGTAACAGCCACAACAATTCAATGTTGCATTTAAAATTATATTGTATATTTTTTTAAGATTGTTTTTGCTATTTTCAATTTCATTTTTTTGTAGTAATTAAATTTTTGTTTCTGGATGATTTTGTTTAAATTATTTCTGTGTTCAGTAAATCTCTTTTTATTTGCATCATTGTGATTCAATAATAGCTCCTTTTTCATTCTATCCCTTGTTTTATTTGAATTGATGATTCCATTAGTTATCCACCATTTTAATTTTTTGTGTTCCCTATTGCGAAAGGTTTTTTTACTTTTAGCCCTCTAAATCATTTTAGTTGTCACTTTACAGAATCTCTGAGTGGCAATTTCCACATCATGAGACTCCAAGACACTCTTCTAAGACTCCCTCTCAAAAAGGTCACCTAAAATCTGATAGTCAATATTAAAATAAGTCACGTCATTGTTGTTTTCAGGTGATAAATTAATGGTTGTCTCGAATAAACATATCTATCTGGTTCGATGGTTCGAGGGGAGTCTGTACATACATGCAATATGTATATTTATAGCATAAATAAGTAATTCTCAATTGATAATTGAGAATTTAAAGTGGATTTTACCAGAACAGTAGTACCATCATTCTGATTAATATCAGCACAGTTGTAATACATTATGTAACCATCTATATTGAGGATGCGATTGAGAAAGTATATATAAAGAATTTATCCTAAGGTCAAGTTTCAAGGTTGCTTTTGAAAATTTTTAAAACGAAATATTAGAACGTGCCCTTAGACTTATAAAGACTTATATAATGTATTGATTTGGGGTTAATAAGTAACTGTATAACTGCTCTTCTTCCTCCCAAGTTATTGACATGATTCGAATTTTGACAATGTTCAACAAAT